>OW679194.1:226072280-226325660 GCA_940337035.1 Agriotes lineatus | reverse complement strand
GGTGGTTACTACACAGGACGAGAATTTAGACTGGAAAAGGGATTGAACCAACATCGATCTCAGTACTTTGGCAAAAGTTTTATGAGCTATTAACGGTTTGTTGAAATAAAAACACTTGATGCCAACGTTTCGATTTTATTTTAATTCATTTTCAAGACCTGTAAGGGGAAATTTACAGATAAAAAGCGATGTTTATACATTTGTAATAGAGACCTTACTTAACAACTTGTGGTAAAGAACCAAAAACGTATGTTTTTGTGTACACCGTAGATGCCCTTTTTCATTTTAATTTCACAATCACAAAGTATGGAAGCTGATTTTCTATTTTAATAAATAAAGGTGTGAAAATAGAACAGCTATGCAATAGGTTCAATGTAAAGTAAAAAACGCCTTATATTTCATTGGGATCGTGTGTGCTGTTCCATTTTGCAGTTGACCCGTTCGCACCCTGCATCGGGAAAGGGAATGTTTTTTAACCGCATGTTTACTCAGCCTCTTTTCCTGTTTAGAGGGAGAGAATCAACAATTAAATATTATTTTTGATATCAATTATGACAAAGATAAACAAAATCGCCAGGTTATGGTGAGTTCTGTAATAATCACATAGATTGTTCGTACAGCCATAATATATTGATTGCTATACCTGATACTCCAAAAGCCAAAATAAATTGAAATTAAATCTACTCTAAGTACTGAAAGGTGCGTATGTAACTATAGATATTTTGGGTCAAACAATTGACAACAAAATGCTTGCTTTAAAAATTCCGACCCATGTGTATATGAGTATAAAGGCAGCTATAACTGTAGAAAAGACATTTACATTCCAAATTCCTTAATTTGGAAAGCTCAAAGACATACCTTGCGTGAGGTGATGCTATTAAAGAAAAGCCTTTAAAGTGAAGTGTTATTTGTTCAGCTCCCTTTCAAGGGAATGATAATAACGTCAGTTGCTTGTTTAAAAAGATGTCGGAGACAAAGCATTTTAAAGCTGGAACGACGTAAAGATATAGAAATAAATTAAGAGAATTCTTTTGAAAATATTACTGCTGGTATAAAATCTTAAGTTAACTAGTGGCACATGAGGTCAGTAAATAAAAGTAATGCGATACAATGCTATCCCTTTAGCTGGATGTTCATAAAATGCTTTAAGTAATGTATACAGAAAGTAATGTAATTAGCTTTTTCATTTGAAAATTAAATCCTAAATCTCGCAAACAGCATCGTATTCGAGAAAATGTAATTAAAAACTGAGCAGACGCTTGCGATGACTTATTTTGGCCGGCGTAATGTCGTTCACACCAAAATACGTTCTTTAGATATTATAACAGCAGCTTTTAAAATCTATTTCACATTGACCGACGAGTACTGCATTCATGTCCACTTCCATACGTTACCGTGTAGTACTAGAAACTAGTAAATCGTGATTACAATAGTGCACATTATCCAGTAGCATCAAAGCACACAAAAACCGCGGAAAAGGTTTGAACTAAATCTAAAATTCAAGTAAGGGGAACTAAAGAACCAATAAAAACCAAGCTTGCTCGAAATCAATTGCACGAAAATCAAATTGCTCGAATGTAACTTATCTCGAAATACAAGTTTCTCGAACCGCAATTTCTCGAAAATGTTTTGCTCAAATTTATGTAGTCTGAACATCTAGAAATTTATTTCGGCATTAAAGAGGGAGCAGAGTTTGAACAAATTACGGATAGAACAATATGTCAGCGGTCAACAACACACCGTAAGTCGAAGAATATAATATAGTGATAGTGCACAGCGAGTTTTAAGATTAGTGAATAATTATGGACATGACAGAAATATATATATATAGATATATATATATATATATATATATATATATATATATATATATATACATATATATGATTATGTCCGTGGAATAGCACATAACATATAATATTAAAAACATATAACATTTGGTTTTTTTATTTTTAACTTAATCACATACCTATACCTATTTTTTATTAATAAAGGTTATAATTTGTAAATTATGTTTTTTTTATATTTGATATTAACTGATTCGAGTTAAGGCTATTTCACAACTTTATTTTTATCGAGAAACAGATAATCAAGAAATTGCTGTTCGAGAAACTTGCAATACGAGCAAAGTCACATTCGAGCAATTGACTTTCGAGCAACTGATTTCGAGCAATTCGTTTTCGAGCAATTGCTGTCGAGCAATTTAGGTATCTAGAACCATCGCGTCAGATAGAAATGTCTAATTTCCAAGCTTTCGAGTGCTGTTGTTAATTCGTTGTGTTGGTCTTTGGTTAGTATTGCTATTATTGTTAGTATTACTCTTCTTCGACAGTTATTTTTGTTCTTGTTAACCTATTCGTCGTTTAATTTCGGACAGCTTCGTTTTATAATTTTAAATTGTAAGTATTACATTTTTTCAAGAAATTAACTTTAATTTACCTACATTATGCGCTAATAATAATAATTTCTTTTTACGTAGAATTACAATGAGCTATAAAGGAAGAACACTGGAAAATCAATCTCTCTGATAAGGCAAGTGGCTAAAGTCCAATATAGCCCACTGATGCTTAAGCGCATACGCGTGATAATGTGATTCTCAGGTTGTGTAACGAGTTTAGTTAGGTTAGCTGCAGTTTAAGATTTGTGTGTACTTAGTACAATGATGCCTGTGTTTGACTATAATATATTTTTGCTTTGTTCTAAGTTATCGTAGTATTTTGCATTAACGGTTAGAGTAATTGATAATTAGGCAATCTAATACAATACTTATTTTGAACGTTTTCTTAGTACTGATGCAGTATTTATTATTATACAAAGATGTACTCCAAGAACTTACTAATCAACATTGTGACACTAAATAATTTTAGAAATCAAATTAATTTAAGAGTAAAAATATCTTCACTTTTCTAATAAATTAAATACATTTTCAAATAAAAAAAAAAACGTTAGCGGTGCGGTGGTCGAATTCAAACGGCAGGCAGATCGCGAATGCAGCCCCAACGTTTTGTGGGATATTGGAAGGGAACGAGCTATTTCTATCTACTCCACAGAGCACCGACCTTTCGATTTCCTGCGTACCAGCTATATTTAGTAGCGCGCCAATTTCTGCCTCCTTTCTGTATCGTGAAACATTTATTCTGTATCTATTGGCTCCCATTTTTGGTAAAAATAAAGCCTGCACTATGTACAAATTATTACTTGTATCTATTACTAAGTTACATGAAAAATAGACAACATTTTATTTTTTAATGTGCTCACCCTGTATATATTTGTCCGAAATTTTCACGGTTTCATTCCAGGTATATATATATATATATATATATATATCTACAGTAAAATGTTTTACCTTCACTGAGACAGGGGTTGGAATAACTCCAATCTCAGTACTACGCACAGGTACCAAGCTTTAATGGTTAGATTGAAATAAAACCACTTGTATATATCGCCTGACGTTTCGTATTTATTTGATACTCTCTCAAAGGCCAAGGACAAAATTTTACAAATAAGCAACGTTGTTATAAAAGTTATTGAGAGTGAAGGTCTTACCTAACAACTTGTGGAACCAAACACATGTTTTTTAAGGACATGTGACAATATTTCAAATTTGAACAAATTCATCGGAAAAAACGCAGTAGGCCACCAAAGTTACAGAACTAAGCTACACATAACATAACTACACTTGGTCCTGCATCGAGCAGGTTACAAATTAAAAGTTCACTGACACATTTAAAATTTGATTTACAATAATTTTATTAGCTTTTTGACCAAAATGGCCGTCAATTAGTAAAAATCGTGGCATTGAAAATTATTTCTAAGCAAGCAGCAACAGGTGTCTGAAGGTTGTTAGAACCGCGCATGCGCGGAGCGCAAGGCGTGCGAATATTACTAAGAACGTTCAAAATGGAAATGACCAATTAGCTTGTACAATGCAATCTAATAAGAGACTAGTCAAAAAATCGACGACAAGGGTTATGTCTAAGGGTTCTAAAAGGTGGAAGCTACAAAAAGAGTGCTAATTAAGTCCCTAACTTGTAAGTTTACCAGGGGAAAGACAAACCTGAGAAAATATGGAGGATAAAAGGGACCCTAAATAGATCTAAATATAACTAAATTTTTTGTGAAACCGTAATGAGTTTATTACAAAATTATTATTGAAGAAGTAGTAATAGAATTGGGGGAATATAAAGAAAATATGATAAGATAAAAGTATCTACCCATTGGGCTGCCTTGGTTGAAGAAATTCTAAGGAGAAATCATTATTGGACATGGCTAACAAAAGGTGGTAGGAAACACGTGTGATGATTGAATCTCCAAAATGCAGAGCCTTTTGCAAGATAACCAGGTTTATAAACCTTTAAAAAAGGATCCCACAACGTCTATTAAGACTAGGAATAATAAATTAATCAGAGATTTACATAATAATAATTACATAGATACCCCCACATATAAACGTTTAATTTGTCATAATTCGGTTTCTCCTAAATTGTATGGTTTACCTATAATACACAAACCTGACACACCCTGTCGAACCATTGTGTCCTCGACACAATCTCCAGATAAAAAACTGTCCAAATATCAGACAGAGATCTTCGGGCAAGCTTTCAATGAATATAATAGTTTTCGTATCAAAGATAGTTTCGCCTTCAGCGAAAAAATTAATAATTTTCAGTTACCACCCGATTATGAGATCATTTCACTAGATGTGGTTTCTCTTTTTACCAATATCCCTGTAGATTTAGTTATACAGGTTGTTGAGACCAATTGGAACTTAATAGAACCACTAACTAGTATACCCAAATCACAGTTTATTAATCTTCTTAAATTCATCTTTAATTCAACATATTTTTCCTTCAATAACACTTTTTATAAACAAATATTTGGATCTCCTATGGGCTCAACTCTTTCCCCCATTCTGACCGAAATCATAGTCAATACCATCATAAAGGAAAGTGTCCCCAAGCTGGCTTTTCAATTTCCGCGTCTTTACCAGTATGTTGATGATCTAGTGTGTGCAGTACCGGTCGAAGACGTTGACAATGTGCTGAGTGTTTTCAATGGTTTCAACCCTCACATCCAATTTACAGTGGAAAGAAAAAAAGGATAGGTTCGTCCCCTTCCTGGACACTGGTTATCAGAACCATTTCCAACACCATTAAACTGGATTGGTACATTAAACCAACCTGTTCTGGCCGTTATCTGAATTTCCATTCTATACACAACATTCGACATAAGTGCTCAAGCACAGAATCTTAACGATCTCGCATCCGGATTTTCACGCAGCTAACCTCAATAAATTAATCAATATTCTTAAATTACATAATTATCCTATCCCTTTACTAAATTCTATCTTATACTCCACCTCCAGGGACAGGGTCATTCCACCAGAAAATTCTGATAATAATATAAATGATAAACCTCCATTTTACAAAAGTCTCATCTACGTCCAAGGACTTTCTCATATAATTAAACAGGTTTTTCGTAAGTTCGATCGTATTATCATTGCGGATAAGCACCATCATATTATAAAAGATTGTTTCTCAAAATTAAAGGATAAAACTCCAGCTCTCCTAACCCCTAATGCCGTCTATCAGATAAACTGTAGTGGTTGTCCTTCTACGTATATTGCTCAAACTTCTCAAAGGTTGAAATCGAGAATTACTCAGCATAAAAGCGACTCTCGTCTTAAACCCAAAGCCTGGGCCCTTGCTGGACATGTCAGCAGCACTCGTCATTGTATGGATTTTGAAAATGCAAAAATCATTACCACTGAACCAAATTCTAATCACCGCACTTTCATCGACCAATAATACCTTAAATTCAAATACTGACATTGACCATCTAAGTGTCCCCTACCACCTTTTGTTAGCCATGTCCAATAATAATTTCTCCTTAGAATTTCTCCAACCGAGGCAGCCCAATGGGTAGATACTTTTATCTTATCATATTTTCTTTCTACTCCCCGAATTCTATTACTACTTCTTTAATAATAATTTTCTAATAAGCTCATTACAGTTCCACAATAAATTTAGTTATATTTAGATCTATTTAGGGTCTCTTTTGTCGTCCATATTTTCTCAGGTTTGTCTTTCCCCTGGTAAACTTACAAGTTAGGGGCTCAATTAGAACTTTTTTTGTAGCTTCCACCTTTAGAACCCTTAGACATAACCCTTGTCGTCCATTTTTTAATTGGTCATTTCCATTTTGAACGTCCCTCGTAATATTCGGAAGCCTTGCGCTCCGCGCATGCGCGGCTCTAACAACCTTCAGACACCTGTTGCTGCTTGCTTAGAAATAATTTTCAATACCACGATTTTTATCTAATTGACGACCATTATGGTCAAAAAGCTAATAAAATTATTGTAAATCAAATTTTAAATGTGTCAGTGAACTTTTAATTTGTAACCTGCTCGATGCAGGACCAAGTGTAGTTATGTTATGTGTAGCTTAGTTCTGTAACTTTGGTGGCCTACTGCCTTTTTTCCGATGAATTTGTTCAAATTTGAATATCGTCACACGTCCTTAAAGAACATGTGTTTGGTTCCACAAGTTGTTAGGTAAGACAACGTTGCTTATTTGTAAATTTTTGTCCTTAGCCTTTGAGAAATACGAAACGTCAGGCGATACATACAAATGGTTTTATTTCAATCTAACCATTAAAGCTTGGTACCTGTGGGTAGTACTGAGTTATTCCAACCTTTGTCTCAGTCAAGGAAAAACATTTTACTGTGTATGTAACCACACAAGCTGTGAGAGGATAATGTGTATGCAAAATATCATCTTCCTCCGAAAAATAGTTTTTGAGTTATACTGCCAACAGACAGACAGACAGATAGACAGACAGATGGACAGACAGACAGACAGACAGACAGACAGACGGAATTGAGAAAACTTGCTTTTCGTCATCTAGGGACCCTGAAACGTGAAGATCTGAAAAAATCTCGGAAGGTGACTTTTTCGTGATTACAATACTTCCTTTGTCTTTCAGACGAGGGAAGTAAAAATCGATAATTTTTAAAATAAAGGTTTAAATTTCCCGCATTTGCGAATGTTTATATTTTTTTACGGAGTAGGTATACTTGTGAAACAGAGACAGCGCCAGCCTCCCTTAGTCGGGGGTTTTGTGTGCTTGGTGGCACTGTACATATATTGCCCGCTGTTGATCATGTTTATCAGTGATACAGCCTTAACAACAAAACGTGTAAGTCGGTGATTATATTTGTTTGCTGCTTTCCCTTGACAACGGGAGTTAATATTATTATTAAGTTCCTAGGATAATATAATTAACAATGTAAGATGCAGACTTAAACGTTTTGTTTATAATTGTGTTTATGTGACATGTGACACTCACAGGTTACACGACTCAAGAAAACTAATCCTGGTGACAGATGACAAACTAACCGATTTTTTTTTTAAATTAGGAAAATTTCGATAATCAGCGGCAAAAATAAAGTAAGATTACTCGGAAAGTATCGCCTGTTAACATTTTCAGCAGACAACAAGCCGCGGCTTCGCCTTGGCTTGTACTTGCCTACCTCAAATGTTAATAGCACCGTACATTCCTTGTTACTTAAATAGCTATTACTAACAGCATACGTTAACTAAGTAGATTTACTATATCACGGTGTAGTTACTTTATATTCATATATGTATACAACAATTTCCATTTCTTTAAAAAAAGGAAAAAGTTGGCGAGTCTGTAAATAAAATGAATTACTTAAAAAAATCATAAGCGAAAGTAACTTCAAATTTCAATTGTTCAGAATTAGGTCACCGTTAACAATAAATATTATGGACTAATTAGTTCTGAAGCTAATGGCTTTTTCGTATTTTTCTTGTTGCCGTTCCTTTTCTTTTGTGGCCTTCCGGCTTCTCTTTTGCTTTTCTTCCCGTTCTGGATTCCCAATTTGTGCCCCAGTGGTCGCCGCCAAAGAAAGATTCCGTTGACGTTTGAAACCGCTGCACGTTTCCTTCAGATCTTTTCCAGCTTGCAACGTAGTCATAAATATCTATTAATGATAAGCCCCTTCATTCGTGGCTAGGTTGATATTGAGTTAGCTCAAAAATACTTTTGCGAGCGCTTAATTGTTTCCAACTGTGTGTTATTTTTTATTGTTCTAATTTTGCGAAAAGTTTGGTACATAATAATTGTGTAATTACGTTTTATGGCTTTCGTTCGGTTTCGGCTACACCGCTGTGCGTTATGGCGAAAACTCCGTACGTAGGCCATAAATCTAATTTTTACACACTACATATATAATAACTATTTTGAAGCCAGCACCAGGCAATCAAGATGGCTGCTGGGCGTTTCGGCATATCCTTCCGAGAAAACAAAAAAAACGAAAAAGAACGGAAAGAAATAGTAAGTAAGTCAACCGGTCGTTAGACCAAGCAGAATTAAAGGTGAACGCGTCTCACCTCAGATGTCAAGCGGCCTGCGGACATTTCGCTTCGTAACGGGAACTACCACAATATGAAATACTTGGGTTTAGCGACTGATCCAATGTATGAAGTTCCCACATGGAGCGAAAACGGCAAGGTCTCGCAACGAGAATTAGAAAGACTGTTAATTCCGAAATAAGTAACACGGCAGTCCAAGAAGTTAATTCTCACCTCCATGCTATGCGCTTCGGAAACTTTTGTTGCCTAAATCATATCAAATTTGAATTAAAGCCTACTTTAGCTTAACTTTAACTCAAAACTCGTACCAGCTAGCCTCCGGTATGATTGAATATGGCGCAGACTAAGTAAAAAATTCACGCGGACCCATTTCTAATAGTAACAACTTTATAGTCTTAGTTTGGCAATTTCAAATAGATTTAAATAAGGAAATTTATTACACGTCGAAGGCTGTGTTATACACTGCCTACTGGATAAACAAAGACAGAGACCGTACTATGATCCATATTTTATTACTATAACTTTATTACAGAATGAGTGTGTAATCTCAAAATGTTTTATATGTCTTTTAAAAATTTTGCATGTGTACAGTAATCTAGTTGGTTTAAATAGCCATGAGAGGTGGAGCTATTATCTTCTTTCCAATTATAGAGAGTTCTATAAATAAATTTTTTCGAATAATAACGATAGAAGTGAGAAATTAGTTTGAACTGCCTAATGAAAATGATTTAGCACAATACAATGGTATACTAATAGTTGACCTGGAAGGTTCTTATATTATAATTTTTATTTAATTCAAATACCTGCATTATACTTGATATTCCATAAATAATTATTTAAGGTTAGTGTCATTATTAAAGTAAGAATCTACGGTGGAGGTAGCTCAGTGGAAAAACTGCTGATTTTTAGCTATTCCAACGGCCATAACAACCTTGTACCGATTTTACTGCCATTCCCCAATCCGGTTTTGGTAACCGCGATGTCTTAAAATATCTTCTCCCCTAATATGAAAATCCAATATCCTGTAGTAAAAATACAGTAACAGGGCTGGCAATGAACTTAGCAGTAGTAGCTGCACATTTCAGTTCGTTTAAGCAAATAAGGTAACTTTTTCAGTAATACCCTTTAGCCTTTCACTGTATATTGGGAGCTTCAAAATGTGTACTTTAAGGCAATAGAAACTGTCGCTAAAAGAATAGAAAAACACACTTTCTAAGACGGAAATATAAATATGGACATAGAAGAACAGGAAACAGAAGTAGTTGTTGAACAGGATAATTAAAATATAACCGAACGAAGTCACGGCAATGGAAAAGATAAAAAGATCTTCTAGTATTCTTTTTTTAAGTGGAGCTAAGGAAGAAAAGTATGTAGAGAAGCATTTTGCAGTTTGCATGCCGTGAGCAGAAAGAGAGTACAGCTCGTTACTGAACAGTTACTTAAAAATTATTGCCCAAGACAATCACCATGGCCGATGTCATAATCGACGGATACTATTGATCAGAAAATTTAAAGTTTCCTCTGAGAGTAGTCTCATTGCAGCAGAAGAACCATCAAAAGAATTAATTCACTGTATTTATAAGAATTTGATTTAGAATACAATGAGGTGCAAACAAAATGCGTCTCGAAAATTAACTTATCTCTACTATCGCCATTTTGTAACTAATAATCATCTTTACTTTGAAAAAATCCAGGAGAAAAAGATTCAGAAAGAATTACACTTCATAAAAACATAAGCTTTTTATGAAAACTGTGCAAAAGAAATAGTTATGCAAAAAATAAGTCAGTAGAAATATTCTGCATGGATTACCAACAAAACCTTCCATTCCTGGTTTTAACAATTAGTGACATATTTTATATAGTATCTAGATCCGATTGTAAAGCTACCATGTGTAATGTTATGATGAAACTATGTGTAAGAAGGGTTTCAATAAACCATATCATTCACTAATGTATGATTTTTCCTGAACATAGTAAAAGCCGGAATTCTTAAAAAGTAATCTATCACTTGCCGGATTAAGGATTTTGTAATCTTTCAAAGAACGAAACTGAAGCAGAAGACACTGTACTTATTAGAATAACGATATAAGTGTAGCACAGCTGCATAAACGGCATGAAAACGTCTGTCTTCCAGAGAAGGCCATAAACCAGAATGTAAAATGTAATTATATAGCGCGTTACGAAACAAGGTAATAAAAGTGAAATTCGCGATGTGACCATATTAGTGAAAAAGTCAATTGTACGCGTACAGTAAGAAAGATCTGTAATGTCACGTTTGATTTGTGTCGTCGAGTTGAAGAATAAAACTAACTTGTCTAAACGTCACTATGCAATTTTTAGCACAGCAGGATCCATGTTGCCCAACAAACTCTTTTGTCCTGACTAAGAATAAGACCAGGCGAAAAGCAAAGTAGACCCTGGTGTACAATACAGTCGTAAACGATTCAACTATGAATGAAGCAGGCGAAAAGGAAAAGTATTTTTTTGGCGGAAGTCATTTCAACCACTTGTGCGACAATAGAGCAAAGGGAGCTTAGCTGGACAATCCTATTGTATTCAAAAGAATAAGGAATATCCCTTTCATTCACGAACAACCTATATAAGCACAAGTAGTTTAGTTTTCGGACACTACACTTGGCTTCACTTCACTTCACTTCTTCTGCATATTCCGACTTGACGCATTTTAGCGAAGTCGAGGACCAAGGTCAGCTTCTAAGGTTCGTTATAAATAAATAATTCCGTATCGAAATGCAGTCTACTCACAATTCGTATTTGTATTTTTAATTAATATTAACGAGTTTGTATACGAGCGTATTTTGTTTTTGTGTTCTAAAGTAAATAACAGGAATTTTATTGTTTTCACAAACGGTCGTAGTTTACTGAACTTAATTCCACAGTGGTGAACAACATTTAATAAACCTCATAACAGTTCCAGTGGTGCAAACCACAAAATAAGCTTGTGGAGGAGTGCAGTGATAAATCCGAAGTAGTTCGAGTGCAGCGAAACATGATATCTACTTGATCTTAAAAAAATACTTTAAGGACTGATATAGAAAAAATGCAGATTGCAATCAAAACCATTTCAAAATAAGCGAGTAACAAGCATTCTGTTACGATTCTGGATATCCTGATCATATTTTTGTTTTTGCGACTCGCCATCCTCAAGAAGAAAAGAATATGCAGAACGGCAAAATTATTCAAATATTGGTTCTAATGCCACCTTATTTCATAACATAAATAGACAATTCCGGTTTGTGGAAAGAATATTAAGGTATAATGTCATTAAATGGGTAAAAGGAAAGTGTAAACAAAGCTGATAACGAACCAGTTGAAGAATTCGAGGAAAATGCTGAATGAAAATGTTTCTTTTTGTAATTTTTAAAATTTTACTATTTTATTGAACATTTATTTTCTTTTTAAAACAATTATTACCTTCCAGTAGATCAATTAATAGTGATGGCATAATGCCGAAGCTGAATTGACAGTAATTAAACACGAGCACAGGCGCGGGAGGCTCAAAGAACATGAATGCAATTAAGGTTACTGGTTTGATTATTCAGGGAAACATGAGATCATGCAGTTACTATAAATGTAACATGAGAAAAGGATTAGTTTAGATACAGATAGAACGTGCTTTGGTTATAATTTCAAGTGGCAACATCCTTATTTTCGCAACGAAAAATGGGCAGTTCATTAAAATCTGCTTTGACGATACTCAAAGAAACCCAAGTTAGGCAATGATAAAGTATACAAAATGCAAAGAGTATCACAAAATAAGAAGGAGCTGTTAATTCAAGGAAATCATAGAGAATTAACCTAAGAAAAGCAGTAAGTAGATAGTTCTGAAGTAAAATAGTGTAAAAGCCAGTTTATGGTGGTCATGTATCAGTTGAACATTCTAATTAATAATATTGTACATAAAATCAAGTAGTCAGATGTGCCACACAAACAAAATGGTATGTAATCTAAATAGCTTTGGGTTTCACGTACATAAAACAATCACAATTGGCTTGGCATTAGAAGACAAGCTTGTGTAAAAAAGTTTGTTAATTATTATTATGCAAAATTTGTATATTAACTTAAAGTTTGATTTCAAGCACCTGAAAGTATTTGCAGAGTGCTGTGGCGAAATTGGAGGTGTGACGAATTTTAGCATAATCTGCCCCAGCAGGCTTCGGGATGCAGGGAAGTTAGATTCTGCAAGTATAGGTTTTGGCTCATATGCAAAGTTTTGTAGACCCACCTGAACCTCCAAGATCTACCCAGGTAGATTATCCACCAATACAATAAGGGAGCGATTCAGAAAAAAAAGCATTAGGGTGATCGCACACCCATTTCTGAGAGATTTTGTGACAGCATTCGTCTGGCACATCCGAGAGGCCATTCTAAACCACAAAAAGAGCCGATTTAGCAGGGTTGCAGAACTTGTGCACCAAAGAGACCGTAGGATTTCAGACCCGCATCATTCCTGGTGGCAGCGGCTCAAATGGGACCATATAGCATCGTCTGGACTGCATCTGAACACAGAACTGCAGAATTTTTCGCCAACGTCCAACGTACCACCAGGGGTTGTTTGTTTATTTGTTTGTAATGGACAAGATCTAGGCATCCGTAGTACCAAGTACCTTAGACACCGACTGCTTTAGTCATATGGTCAAAGTCTTACTTATAATTTTGCCGAGACTAAGGAGTTCCAACCCTAGCAATGGATCTTTTATATGCTACACATCGTGGTAACATGGGGCCCACGGTTTTACATCACTTCCGAATGATGGCATTCTATAGAGGTTTTCATCCGCAGTTCTCTATTTTTAAAAACCTCACAGGGGTCAGACATCGAACTATCGACCCTTAGATCAGTAGCCAGAATGCTTAACCACTGAGCTACGAAGTCCGGCCCCACCAGCGGTATAACAAGAGGAATTCAAGTGCATCACCAATATTCTAGTGTTTGTTAGGTATTATATTGACCTTACGACACTCACGGATGGGTGAGTGTCGAGTACTACACAAGTCCGGAAAAAGGGCACGCTCACCCCGAGAAATCGTTAAAACGGGCTAAAAGCCTCAGCTCGAATGCTCTCAGGGAGATGGGCGTAGTTCAAAACGGTACACCACAGGGCAAGCGTGTCGAAGTATATACAGGGTATTGTTAAAGAAATGGGCGCCACCAGATCCAACTTAAGATACCCGCTTTCAACCGGACCTGGAGGGTTAAACGGGGCGGGAAGTACTCAAATATCTGTTTCGGAAGAATACTCAATTAACTATTTCCAGAAAATACTCAAACAGCTATTTCGGGAAAATACTCAAATAACTATTTCTGGAAGCCACACCGCAGCAACAAGCTCGACAAACCTACTTGTAGCACGGTTCTACTACGTTCAGGCTTCACTTCACAAGTATCGTAACATAGTGACTCAGTCACCCTGAAATCAAACATGCACAGAACACAGAGAGAGAAAAATCATGTCAGCAAAGTCAATACATCTATTGGGCCATTTCACATGACCAATCTGTAACATACAAATCTTCGACTGAGTCGGTGCATACAAGAAACGGTAGTCTTTATTTGAAGGGTAGTAACTATTTTAAGAGTACGCCCAGCTGGGGAAGAGCTTTATCTAAGATTACGGCGCATAGTGAGGTACTCGGATCTAAATAAATAACGGCATCTCACCGAGAAGCCGTGTGCGGTACTGTTTATTGATTAAAAAGTACGCCGTCTACGGCACTGGATCTTCGGTTGAAATGTAAAGCAACAACGGCTGCTCGCCGATTTGCCGAGTGCGGCACAGTGGTTTTAATTTAATTGTAACATAAACAAACTTGTTTACAGAGAAGCCGCCTATAGTACTAAGTCTGAATTTAAAAGGTAAAGCAAACAAGCTCGCTCACAAAAAAGCGGTATAGCACCTAATTTATATGCGACATTTACGACACTAGGTTTTACTTAAATTTACCTTGTTAATTAGTTCGGCCTGTTGGCTATGGAAGGCGCTTGCATTAGGGTCCAACTGTCGCTACGCCAGATGATTCAACCTCCTAAGAATCCCCTTGAGACGGACAGGGCGAAAGAAGTCAGCTGCCCCCTCGGCTATGACTCAGAATGACAACGGGGCCATTGGATGGGTTGCTGAGATAGGAAATCCCGTCACGAAGACGGATATAAATAGGCTGCACCAGCCTCACATAACCTGATAAACACCACAAACCCGTGGAACGAACGTCAAACACCTGCACACTCCTGCACACACACTCCTCGCCGACCAGCGTCTCGCTGCTAACTGCCTCGAGAAAACATCGCGCTAACATGCACCTGGGCTCTACAGGCTTCGCCTCGACCAATCACAACGCAGAATACGTCTGGGACGCGGAACGCGTGATCGTTCGTCGCGAAACAAGCATAGGCCATCCTTCTCTCACCCACGCCTGAATTTTAACTCGCTTGAAAATCAACGCTGCTAACACCGCTCAGACAGACAGGTGCATGAAACGGTATTCCTAGGGGTGCCCAAAAGGTGACAAATTAGGAACAATGTGTTATGGGCCAAAAGTCACTTTCCGTATTAATTTAACTATTTGCCTTATCCCTGCCTAATTCAAGTCACTTTGGACATTTTTCTAACTATTTACTCCATATCTGACCAATTCTAGATTGAACCTACTTCAAAATTTACAATAGATTAGTTTCATGCATCCATATATTTGATTTTCTTCAAGTAAAACTACTGCAGGTTAGGCCTCACGTCGTACGCGTGCTATGTTGGTTGCAGATACGATCTTTCGGCAAATTTGGAATTTCGGCCTATGCTGTCATTAGCCATGTTGTCTTGTTAGAATACGGATGTAGTGAATTTAAGAATCTTTTGTTAATCGATGCTCGAATTTCTAATTCGGTTTTGTTACGCTTATCCTAGCATGGAAATGTACGTTTTGGTGTGAATTTGGTTGGAGAGACGTCTCCGTTGTTTTGTAGTGGCACATTTCCAGCACAAACTACTGGTTGGATTTCATCAACAAGCACATGTTACTTTTTTTGGTAAATCAAAGCAATACACCTAACGGTATGCTATTTTGATAATTCTTGGTTATATTTCTAAGGCGAATTGTTGCCCTTTTAGCTCCCCTTTGGTACGGGCGGTGAGCGCACTCAGGTTATGAAAGCAGTCCCTTAGTACGAGCTAACGCATCTCTGTTGGTGTGCTTCGAGCTTTGTATATGGTGGCGCAGGGCTCTCCGAGGTGTTTGGTGGAAGGATTTGCCCCCTCTTGGAGGGCACTTTCTCCAGGCAGTTGCCGCAGTCGGCTAGCTGTGAGTTTGGGAGATTTCCAGCCCCTACAACAGGCTTGCAGATTTACTGGCCCGATATTTCTACGTTACCTGCAGTAGAGCCCGTTTGATCACCTGGTTTACTCGACATCGTGCAGCAGGTCCCCGGTCTACACGTTCGCCACCTGGTGCAGTCAAGGTCTGTCTTTTGTAATACTTTCAGCGGTCCTGTGCGGTATTGGCTCGGCCAACTTAACCTGTGCTTTATGGGCCCCGTTTTAGTGTGTTTAAGATTATTTATTGTAGCGCTTTGGGTTACGGCCAGTTTTTGATAAGTTAATTGATTTAATATAGTGATATCTCACCTGCAGTCTAAAGTAAACCTATCTTGTTGCTTTACCAACTTAATATTTGCAAGATTTGACATTTCAAATCACCATTAGAGCTCAGGCTGTGTCTAAAGTACCCGCAGAGGAACGATAAGGTTGCCTTATGTAAATTTTTGTAAATCCATTCTTGCATACGCCTTTTTGAAAGATTATGGACTCGATCTCAGTGGAGAGATCTGTCAGTTCGGTTGAACTTAGCTAATTGCTGCGCCGCCTTGCAAGAAATTTGCGCAATTAGTCCGATCGTTGTTTAAGGCAATTACGCTTCTTTTAGGGCTAGATTTCATAAGCGTGTTTCGGGTTATATTACGCCTTATATTAAACTAAGATCTTGGGAATTGGTAGCATTTTTTTTGTACAATTGATTACAAGAATAACTATGTATTTTTGCATCTGATGGTTTAGCGTTGAATTCAACTTGTCAAACAAAAAAACCTTAGCTACCGCTTAAATTCAAGACGCGTTTGGCTATTCATGCGAATTGCTACGAACTTCGACTACATTAAATCTGGTGAGTTCAATCTGTGATAATTGTGCTATATTATTATATGAAATGTGGTTTGTGATATTGTTGTTGTCTGGATATACTACCGAGCACTGTTGATATTTTATTAAATTATATATACTCGTTACCTATGCCTGCGAATTTTATTTGTGTTTCAGGATCGCTTAGTAACACCTTTCGTAGTGTCTTGTTTGATGATTAACAAAGTGCTGGGTTACTGCTACTTGGCGCCCATAAATTATTCTTCATTTCAGCTTACGCTTTGAGTCTACTGTTCGACCCTCGACCAGCTCCGGCTGAGAATCCGGTAGCCTTTGCTACTCCTTATTTTGTGGGTGTACAAAATTATTATGCTATGAACTATGTCAAAAATGGATTTGAAATACAGCAAAGACTGCTCTGAAGGCTTAGGTAGTTAATCGAATTACTAAAAAAAACAAAATGGCATGACATGTTCTTTACTTCAATAAATGAAACGACCTAGCAAGTAGAAATCAATAGCTTTACAGCCATTTTCTCAAATCAATTCCACCAGTTGTTACATTCCAATTTTCGTACTTTCAGCGCCTGGAGTTGGGCCATCCAACGTGCATTTTGAGCTTAGCTCTTTACCGGCAATTGCAGTGCAATTCTTCGAGTATCACATCCTGAGATAGGTGGGGCATCCATCTGACGCGCGTTGTAACGATTTTGAATCGATCGTATTATTGGTCGATTTTGACGTGATAAATTCTCCCATTGGTCAGGTGGTGAAAAGGGACGCTCATTTTATCGATTTTTGCAAACAAGCGAATTGACTTCGTGTGATGTGCTTTTCTTGCCATAAGCGTCCATTTTGAATGGCATCGTAAAACGTTTAGTTTTGTGCCAAGTGTTGGGATTCGTCTTGCCGCTTTCGTTCATTTTTGATGGCATATCGTAGTGCTTCTTTGTGCCAGGAGTCTCCATGGATGCGTTTCGATAGATATTGCTATGCAAGAATTCCACGTGACCCTGGGTACGTAGCATTGTTCGTTTAAGTGCAAATTCCTAATTGGAAGCTTCTTATACAGCAAAACTACCTTGGCGGCAAACTTCCTTAGCTGCTCGAATTTACTTGCAAGCTCCGCTTTCAAGGGGGCCGATTCGCCTGTCCTCATCGCCGATTTGTGCGAAGCTAAAGTGGAGCACGAGTTAGTTTTCCCCGTGCCAAAAGTTTGGGAGCCATGCTGAAATTTCACCTGCAGGAGACCGTTGTGGAAAGGACTCCCTACATCGTTGAGGTTTGATTATCGCCTCAGTTGCTGTAAAAATTGTTTTTAATTGTTATTAATGTGCTTAATTTGCGCCGTTGCTGCCGAGTTTAGTAATGCAGCTGATTTGTTTGTGTAATGTTTATGGAATTTATTTGAGAATTGCTCCGTCATTGATTTAATTAATTAATCGCGACCAGCGCAACCGTTTGCAACTTGTTGCATTTCAATTAATCTATTTGGTTGTATTGTGTAATTATATCTTATTGCTACGGCCAAGCTCGTTGAGTTTTAAATGGTTAAGGATTTGATTCCATATTAAATTTTGCTCGAGCTGACCTGTTCATAATAGTTAAACATTTAAAGTTCACGATTTCTGGTAAAACTGTAATTGACTTTATGGAAGGATCCGTCCTTGTTAGTTAACTTTGCTAATTGATATTTAACATTTAAATGCTCATTTATGGTATTACTGTATCTTGAACGAAATAATACTGTCGCACGAACGGCTCAATTTACAAGCCAATGTGGCTTCTGGAAGTGATTATTACACAGATCTGTTTAAAGGGTACAATCACCAGGTGTAGAACGCGTTAAATATAGAGCCACGAAAGCATAAGGCTCGTTCTCTTGGCGTGTGCAGAACGCAACGTTTAAGGACCATTTTCTTCTACTTGTTCTAAATTTACCTAATCACTTATATTACTGAATTTTATTACATTAATTAAAAGTTTGGGTCCTAATTAAGGTCAAGAATTTGAATTGTTGTTTAACATGTATTTATGCTAAATAGGGCTGTGTGTTTCATTTATCTGGATCGCATACTTGTTATTTATCCATATGTACAGGCCGTGTCGTATATTTTGGAACCGTTGTGGTTATTCTATGTGCAATAATAAACTCTGACTTTTATTTGCTACTGCATCGAGTCTCTGTTTTCTTGAAGGAGCTATTTAGGTTCGCCGTTACACGTTTCATCTGGGAGTATTAAAACTGAAGCTAGACAACGGCGTGGCACCGTTTCCGAATCCTGCAACATCAGGTAATTCGTTCTTAGTAACCCACTCCCATCTTCGGCTGAGAGGCCGCGAGCGTACACTCCCAAGCTACCCCTTTGGTGGCAGGGATTCTTAAGCAGGTATTAGCGCAGAGGGACATTGTGTTGTAACGCATTCTTTAGTTGTTTAATTGTTGTATCATATTGGTAAATAGGGGTAACACAGTTAAATCTCTCTCACCCTGTGAAATATGAAAAAGCATAAAAAAAGCTGGGATTAATTGTACTTTTGCCTCTAGCGATGAGCTTACTAATCAATTACTTAATTCACATGAACCTAGCTGAGGCATTGCATTGCAGCGGAGCATCAAAATGTAATTATAAAGAATTATTTTAATGTGATGTTTATCCTCAAAATGTTGCATATGGCCTCAGAAATATTTAATAATAATAATAAATGCATTTATTAGCACAAAGAGAAAAAAAAATAATTAAATGGTGTAATAATTCAATACAATAGAGTTTGGTGATAAGAGGAGTTCAATCAGAACACATCGCCAAGCCATGCGCCTGTTCTTCCCTGAACCCATATTTTAAATAAAAAATATGAAAAATATTGTGGAATACATACATTATAACCATTTCATTAGTTTTACAGTGTGCAAACATGACCCTAGGGCAATATATTTACAAATATAAAGAAATAGTTCATATAATTCATAGAGATTAAAAAAACATATTAAAAGAGGAAAGATAAGTTACCATACATTTAAAAACGAAGAGACGTCAACTAACAGTTAATCCTCTGAGTTGCTCTAGCTGCAGCGCCGATTTTAGAAGTTTCTCGAAGATATTAAGAGTATGACATGAAGTAACGTCAATCCTAAAAAACCGGCGTTAAATATTTTAGCAATATTGAACGAAAATGATCTTTCAAAAAGAGATGTTTCATGCATTGGGGGAGTTAACAGCCTTTTAGAACGAAGATTCAGATTATGAACATCGGTTTTAAATTGCAGACGTTCATGTAAGTAAATAGGGTTTTGTTTTTTATAATTTTATAATATGGGCAGGAAATGTGGAGCATTCTCCTATCTTATATATATTTCTAAAAGTCCTGACTGACTGACTCATCAACGCCCAGCCCAAACCCTTGGACCTAGAAAGCTGAAATTTTGCACAGAGGTTCCCTTTATGATGTATACAAGGAATAAGGAAGGATATTTCGAAATTCAACCCCTAAAGGGGTAAAATGGGGGTTCCAATTTTGTATGGAAAAATAATATTAAATAGACATTTCGACTTGAAACTTCGTAGGAGTACTCCTAAAAACAAATAAGCAAACACGTATTTCGTGATTTTCCGAAAATCAACCCCTTAGGGGGTGAAATGGGGTAAGTAAGCCTAAAAATCGATATGGGTGTCGTTATTGAGGTTTATTGGGACGTTGATTGCAAAAATGGCATTTATTTTCAAGTCCAAGACGGTGAACATGACATAAGGGAAGAAACGGGACGGGACGGGACTAGACTGGACGGAACGGGACGGACTGGACGGGACGGGACTGAGCGGGACGGGACTGGACGGGAAGGGAAGGGACGGGACGGGACGGGGCAAAGCGGGACGGGGCGGGGCGGGGCGGGACGGACGGGACGGAAAGGGAAGGAAAAAGATGGGATGGAAGGGGAGGGGATGGGATGGAAGAGGAGGGGCGGGACGGGACGAGAAGGGACGGGACTGGACGGGAGGGAAAGGGGCGGGACGGGACGGGAAGGGTCGAGACGGGGCGGGGTGGGGCGGAACATTATTTAATACACAAATAACGAACCTCGCGCGAACGAAGTCGCGGGTAAAAGCTAGTTTACCATATTTAGCCATTTGGCTTCAGTGAGTTTACGTGAGATTTCTTCATGTTTCCTAATATATATATGGGGTTAAACAGCTTGCAGCTGCGTTCCCACACCTAAACGCCATCTATTTCTATCCTGAGCATCTTCCTCTTGTAAATCTCGATCTTCCATAAATTTCCTCATTCCCTCGTTCCAAGATCTCCTTGGCCGGCCCCTTTTCCTTTTTCCTGGCGGCCTCCATTGGTGTATCTGTTTAGGCCATCTTTGGTCATTCATATGTAGAAGATGGCCAAACCATTTCAGTCCTCTTTTTTCTATTCGCTGGAGAACCGTTTCCTGTGAACTCATTAGTACTCTCACGTCTTCATTCCGCACTCTCTGTAGTCTAGATATTCTTGCACTTCTCCTCAGATAATCCATCTCTACCGCTAGGAGCTTTCTTTAGTGTCAGCATTCAGAGTCCAAACCTCACAGCCATATGTTAAAACAGACTCTACCATTGTTTTCCCAATTCTTTGCTTTGTTTTCCGTGCGATGTTCTTATCCCACCATACAGAGTTGAGGCTTCCTAAGACGTTTCGGGCTTTTTCTATTCTCTTTTTTACTTCAGCCTGACCCAAGCCCTCTTTAGTTATATTCGCACCGAGATACTTAAATTCATTCACTTGATTGATATATGAGTCTTCATTAATCAAAACCAGGTAATTGGCATCGGAGTTAACTACTAAATATTCAGTTTTATTAATATTTATGTTAAGACCCCATTCGTTATATGCGGTGTGGAGTCGTTTGAGCATAAATTCTAAATCTAAGGAATCTTGGGCAATAATGACTTGATCGTCGGCAAAGTTGATACTGCATATGTGGTTATCTCCAATCGGTACACCCATTCGGTTACATTTCTTTTTCCATTCTTTTAATGTAACTTCTAAATATAGATTAAATAAAATTGGTGAGAGACTACAGCCTTGCCGAAGACCTTTTGATGGATAAAAAGCATCTGAGAGATTATTTCCAATCCTTATATGTGCCTTGTTGTTATCATATAATTCTTTTATTATTTTTACCAATGCTGGTTCAACTTCTAAATCCCTAAGAGCTTTCCAAAGTTTTATTCTCGGAATGGAGTCATAGGCCTTCTCTAAATCAATGAATGCTAAGTGTGTTTCTTCATTGATTTCATTTCGTTTTTTAGTCAGCTGTTGTATTATAAAGAGATTATCTACACAAGATCTATCCGACATAAATCCACTTTGATCTTCACTGATTTTACCAATGGTATCTTCTTGCAACCTATTTTTAATAATCTTGCCAAATAATCTGCTCATTGTGCAATTTATACTTAGGCCTCTATAGTTGTTCGGGTCATTTCGTTTCCCTTTTTTATACAACGAGATAATATATGACGTCTTCCATTCTTTGGGTAGTGTATTTTCGCTGAGGCACATATTGGTAAGATGTGTTAGTTGTTTAATTAAATTATCTCCTCCATATTTTATCATTTCAGCCACTATCCCCCCGGGGCCTGGAGATCTCCCGTTTTTCATTGAAGCAACACTTTTCTTGACTTCTTCTGTTGTAACTGTTATATATTCATCCGGCTCTGCTTGATCTTTGACTTCCATGTTTCCTAATACCGTAAATAAATCGAAGAGAGGAATTTTGTAAACGCTGAATTCTGTTTCTATCTAATTGATCGATGCAATTGCCATAAACTTCATCACAATAGTTGAAATGAGACAATACTAATCAATCGTAAAGCATAATTCTCAGTTTTCTGTTAAAAATATCTTTATGGGCATATAACATTTTAAGGTTAGAGTAGGCTACCTTGATTAGTGTACTAACATGCGTTTTAAATATCAGATCACTATCAACGTGTAGCCCTAGATTTCTAGCTAACTTAACTGGAATCAATTTCGACCCATTTATTACGATGTTAAGTAAACAAGCAATCTCGTCTCTAATTCGCCTTTTCCCGAATACTATAAAATTGCATTTTCCAGCGTTTATTTTTAAACAGTGATCAAGAGAGGTTTTTATTAAATTATCAAATCATTATTTACAGAGTTAGAAGCAATTTGAATACTGTTAGGTGAAAATTAATAATAGAGTTGTGTTTCATTGGCATAAAAGTGGAATTTACTGTTGATAATTAAAGCATAAAACTGAGAAGTATATATGGCATACAGAGTAGGCCCCAGTATAGAACCCTGAGGAATTCCAATAGCAACTCTACGACTGTGCGATAAGTTATTGCTTAATTTTACTCTTGGGCTTCTATTGTTTAAGTAATTTTGAAAGAAATCACAAGAATCACCAATAGCACATAGCAACTAAAAGTTTATGATTGATCATATCAAAGGCTTTAGAATAGTTAAGTAATACTAAGGCTACCATTTTATTATCATCAATAGATTTGAAAATGTCATCTGTAATATTAAGCAAAGCCGTAGAGCAACTGTGGCCCGCCCTGAAGCCAGACTGTACTGGTGGTAAAACGTTTAGTTTTTAACTGCTCCAACATTGTATCGTTAACTGCACGTTTAAGAACTTTAGAAAAAAATGGGCAGAATGCTTATGGGCCTGAGATCTTTTTAAAGTAGTAGTCCCTTTAGGTAAGAGCTTCACTAATGCTACTTTTCATTGAGAGAGTAATACACTATTCTTGAAACAATGGATTATAATGTGGGTGATATGGGGTAACATAACTGGTAAGCTTATATTTATTAAATCAATGCTAACTAGGGATGGGCGCGTGACGTGAAAACAGTCGTGTCACGTCGTGTCACGGCGTGTCACGTCGTGAACGTGACTAATATTTGAAAATAGTGACGTGAACGTGAGTGAACGTGGTGCAAATTTCCAAGGCGTGATTCACGTTTCACGTTAATTTCACGTTAAATATTTAGTAACAAATAAAAAACTGGAGTGTACAGCAACTTTTAAATTCATTAAATCACAAATTGTGCCAAACAAGTTACATTATGTGGTTTTATTTTTGGACCCTAATTATAAATCCTTAAAGTTCATACCTTCACATAAAAGAGAAGATTATAATGCAAATAAAACTATAGATGATAATGATGAAATACATAGCAAACGAATCAAAACTGGTACATCAGCATCAGATTCTTATCTTTCTACACTTAGAGATAGCTCTGACGATGACACATGTAATTAGGATGATGTCGAAACAGAACTAAATTAGTATGTTAAATTAAAATTCGGAAATGTAGATGACATTTTAGGATTTTGGAAAAACAGTGTAAATACGCCACTGTTAAAAAAACTTGAGAAATTTTGAACATACCGGCAAGTTCCGCTACAAGCGTAAGAGTATTTTCTACAGCTGGGCGAATTTTAGAAGAGCGCAGAATTCGACTTAACGCTGAAAATGTTGATTACATATTATTTTTAAATCAACATTTTAATGTTTAGAAGTGTAGATGAATTTATTATTCTAATAAAAGTAATGGTTTGTTTTTAATACTCGGCTAACGCTGAAAATGTTAATTACGTTTTATTATTAAACCAAAAATGTATTGTGTAGATGTGTAGACGAACCTATTTTTAGAAAAGTACTTAATGTTTTGTTTTGTATACTCGACTTAACACTGAAAATGTTGATTACGTTTTATTTTTAAACCAATTAATTGTGTACTTGAGTAGATGAACTTATTATTCTAATAAAAGTAATATTTTTTCTGTATACTCGCCTTAACGCTGAAAATGTTGATCCTTGTACGTAAAAGTACTTTCAAACCTACGAATTAAAAGTGTTGCCTAGCAACATATACCTTCTGTACTCATACCAATAAAAGAAACGTCAATTCCAATGACAGGTTTTAGTATTAAAAGTAATGTCTTTGAAGACAGCTGCAAGAAATATATTTGCGAGAAATCAGTATTTATTCCTTGTCGAAGTTATTGTAGTCAATTTTCATTTTTTTCTTTTTATGTCAACTATTCTAATTGCAACATATCACGTAAATTATGCCAGGTGCAAAACATATTTTTAGCTCTCTTTAGGGTTTTTTCATTGGTTTTCAAAACATTCTGCTCTATCTGAATTTAAATTTTGAAATAAAAATTGCGTGTCACGTCGTGAGTGGCGTGTCACGCCGTGAACGTGAGTGAATGTGAGCGTGAACGTGCGTGAACGTGACTGTTTAAAGCCAGCGTGAAACGTGCGTGACGTGAGCGAAAAATCACTCACGTGCCCATCTCTAATGCTAACGTCATCAACTCCAACAGATTTAGTTTTAATTCCATTTAAAAAGTTTAAAATATCTGTTTCAGAAGTAGTCTTAAATTCAAATTTAGAATTGATTTTATTTTTTATTTGTGACTAGTAAGAGTTTTTTAAATTTTGAAAGTTGTTGGTTGTAACAGATTCAACAGAATTTATAAAGAAATCATTTATATCATTAACCTTCCTTAATTGAGGGGGTAGCTCAGCAGATTGTACCTTTTCAATTTTGAATTTTCCCAATTCCGTCCATGTTGATATAACCGAAGCATTTCTTAGCTTAAACTGTAAATAGGCCTGCTTCTCCCGCTTAACCGCAACTGTGGTATAGTTTCTCAGAATTTTGTAATAGTCCCACTGAGCGCTATTTTTAGTTTGCTTGGCACGTTTATATGCTTTGTCGCCTAGCGACATCATTAGTTTAACATTCTCAGTTAGCCAGGGAGAAGAAGGCCGGGCTATTTTTTATAAGTACCGGAGCAAGTTTATCAATTAATGAAATTAGATTAAAATTAAAAAAATTATTTAACACATCTCTTAAACGTCAAAAAATTATAAAATATTTGCATAACAATTTTGGATTTTGGGCTCAAGAAAAAAAGCCATGTGCATTATATTGTGTTTTATTATTAAATAATGTCTACAAATCTGATATTGCTCAACTAACTTTAAAAACGGTTTTAATTGAAGGGATTGTCCTAATGTAAATCTACCGGGTGACCATAAATGGTTGTGATTTTTTTTCTTAGGTTGGCACTGTTTATGTTGGTGGCACTGTAAGTCTATGTCGAAACTGAGGCAAAACCTAACCTGCTAACCTCGAATTTGACATAGACTTACAGTGCTACCAACATAAACAGTGCTAACCTAAGAAAAAAAATCACAACTACATATGGTCACCTGGTGAGGTTGTACTAGAATAAACGTTTTTATTATTTTTAACAAAACTACGCTCACTGCACATGTATCCTTGTTGCAGCAGAGCCCTCAAATATATTCAGCTATAGTTGTACGTTAAAAACAGCCCAAACCTAATTAACTTACTTATTTGTATTGTTAAGCAATAATACATTTAGTCAATACGCTCTACCATAGATAGAAAGTCTTAAATTTTAAATTCATAACTACAATACGAATAAAAATATTCTTTCAAACTCCTTAATGCAATAGAATAGAGTGTGGAAGTCACTGTAAGTGATTGTATCCAGATTAAATTTTTATTATTGTTTTTAAATTCTTTAATTTTAAATAATGTTTTCGGCACTGTCTGTGTTGTTTTAGTTTTCTCCTAAAAGTATAATTTGCTGAGAATAGAAACAACAAAATTAGTTAGTAAATACCTGTAGATTAATAATCTAGCACCCATCTACTGCATTGTTGCTGAACGAGTTTAAATTAGTTAATCAATAGTTGCAGGTTTATCTCGGAATTAAATGATTATCCAATAATTGCCACAATTAAATTTCTATTAGATTTTCAACCTTGAATGTGTAAATTATATACACCCGAATAGACGTTTCCATAGGAAAAAGTTGAAAAAGATGGCAACTGAAGCGATATATTCATATTACCATATACATCTCTTACAAAGTTGCTCATTCGGAAAGTGTAGACAATTATAAAATTTTAAAGCTGCGAGAATTAGCCGAAACATGGATGTATAAATGGTAAAAGCTGTTTGTGCCAAATTTTATTAAATGTGTTTATTGAAGCACAGATTGTGAATCCTGTATTCGACAGGAAGCCTCGGATATACTGCGGGAAACAGGAAATTATGTCCAGCTCCATCCACATGCCCGTATTGTCTGATGTCGCTCTAAATCACATTTATGATTTACAGTGTAGTCTGCACAAATTGAAGCAATAAATTAATTCCACTAGAGTTTCATATTTTTTATAATTGAAGTCCAATAATCATTAAATTGTTCCATTTGATTTACTGCCGGGTATGTATTTCACAGTAGGTACGCCTCGTTTTATTCGAGAAATGTTCTGCAGGTGCTACACAATCTTACATTTCCACTCGTAACTTTATTGCTTGTTGCTTTTCTTATTTTATTTGGTTCAGTTTACGTTTATATAACGTGGATACATTTTTGCGGAAAATAATTTGAATCATTTTGCCGTACAAATTTGTTGCAGCAACGCTGAAATGAAGCTTTAAATTAAGTTTCCAGCATTTGCAACTGAAATGGTATATTACAAAATTGTTCCCATTTTAACACCTACACAAATGTTTAAGTGTGTATGGAAATAAAAATAATTAGTTTGTTGTAGAACGGATAATTGTTGACCTTCGGATTTACATGACAATTGCTTGATGTGTTGTTAGACTTTTTGGTGCAATAATTGAACCACTTATTGGTTCATACTATTTTGAAAATTAGTTTTCAAACAGTGAAGATAGCACATAGTGGAACATTTGTTAGTGTAACCCCACATCACATGAGACTGCTTAATGTGCCTGGATGTGGTTTGAAAATGAGACAAAAATGTATAGAGTAAGGAACAGCATGGTGGCGATGGGAACATTTTTTGGTAATCGCATTATTATCTAGAGATATTTAAAGCGAAACAGTATTCACAGTATTCTGCATATGAAAATTTTTATTCGAGAAAAAGTAGCAGATATTGACTAAAATATGCTATAACGCGTTGTGAATAATTTTTATTCCAGAGTGTCAAAATGTATGGTTAAAGGATGTAGTCACACATATTATTTAAAAATAATTCTCGAGTAATTAGAACAACAAATCCAAAACTATATTGAATATATAAACCTAATCAGAGTTTATCCAGATGTTATTGCGAATTTAGCTTCTTGCTTCACTTATACGTAAATACAATGTGTTTTAAAATTGCACAGAACAAATATAAGAGCGTTTATCGGAAACAAAAAAATAAGAGAAAAACTCTAATAAGCATATGTCTTAAAATCATTCATTTTAAAGATAGCCTTGATCAAAGAATTAAATATAGTAATTGGTTTTTCAAACCTTTGCGATTTGGTAGGCTGGCGTTTTGTTCCAACACATGTTTTTTGTTTATATACAATATGTGGGCGTTGTTCTATAGTAAAAAGTAGAGCAATAATTAGCATGCGTTCCAAAATTGATTATTTCAGGTTTTTCTTTTTTTCTTTTCCTTTTTTAGTAAAATTATAGTAATTGTCCGAAGTAAGCGCTTTCTTCTGAGTCATTCACAATAATACTGAGTTGTAAGTAAAACAAACAGATAATGAAAACAAAACATCAGCCTATTAAATATAAACTTTTAAAAACGAATTGATACCTTTAATTCTTTGATCAAGGATATCTTTGCAGTGAATGATCGTATTAGAGTATTTCTCTTATTTTATTTTATTCATGCAAAATGACGCTCTTATATTTGTTCTGTGCAATTTTGATACACACTGTATATACAATATGAAGCAAATTAACAAAACCTATTTACAACTCCAAACGTATACAAGTATCAATTAACACGACTGCCGACTGCCGAATAAAATTTTGCAAACCCTTATACAGTACTGTCTATTGTCGGTTCAATCGGAATGTGCTCGTAACTATTTGGTTTCTCAGACTTTAGAAACAATAAACACTGACCAATGTCGACATTCGTCAAGGATTCAGCTGTTTGCAAAACCTTTCCAGACATAGACATTCTTCAAGGTACTAGAATTTTTGTGAGTCGTTTTGTCGGCTCACTAGGAAGAACCTTATGTGTTTTAAGTTATGTTGATTAGAAAGTACACATGTTGAAAGAGCTTATTTGGTCAAACTGTATATACTACTTTTATTACTGTGTAAATTTTTTCTTCCAATATTTGTTTTCAATTATTACTATGTAAATACTCTAGGTGATAGTTGAAAGCTGAAAGCAACTAACCACTGTACATTGTCGGCGACAAGTTTCCATGCTCAGTGCACTGTTTTGGACACAGTTTATATACGTTGTGGTTAGAGTAGGAAATAATTTGTAATCATAAACCAAAACCAACCAGTTATTGTATTTTATTTTATTTTGGTACTCAGGCAACAGCCGTTAGGCCAATTATAAGCGTCGCTGTACATTTTATGGGGACTTCCAACTCCAATAACGACAGTCATGGTGTTACTATGACATCCGGGGCCAACTATTTCCGTGACAGCCGTATCACGACGTGCCGAGAGAAGCAGCCATGGTACTCCCACCCAAGCTCTGACCAGAGAGAGCGTTGCTTAATTCTACTGATCGAACGTGGATGCTTGTTCAAGCTACACCACCCGGGACCCTTAAGTTTTCGCAAATGTGAATTGGACGCAACTGGACTACATTGACGCAACTGGCCCATCTATGTTTCCGCTTCATAATACCCTTTTATAGAAGTCCATGCTTTGACCCTCTAACCATGAACTCCTCTTAATTTTAAGCTGCCTCGAGGGTGCGAGATCCGGAAGATAGAGTGGCAGTAGAGAGATTTCTAAAACCAGTTTATGCGCTTTTGATGTCGCCGCAACTCATTTATGCAACTACGTATTTGGTGCTGCAAGAAAACCTCTTTTCGCAGTCGCTCACAGCGTTAAATTTTTATGTGGTCTAGCAATTTGGTTAGAAGGTGGAGGTATTACGCGTCGTTGCTCGTACGATTATTCTTAACAAGGTTTATAAACTGGACGACGCGAGAATCCCAGAGAACTGAGAGCATCGCTTGCCTTGACTATGGTTTTGTTCTGAACTTAGTTGGAGGCAGAGAGTAAGATCGCTGCTTCAAGTTGGCTGGTTTGGTGACAGGATCATGGTGGTGAACTCAGAGGGGGCTTGTGATAATTGCATTTGGGGGCTTTTAATTTGTAACAATAACTAAGTAAAAAAATAATAATTAATGACTAACCTACATTCCGGCGATGTTTTAATCAAAATATAGCAATGATCTTTAATTTTAGTAATCAAAAAGAATTTATATAAGTGTTAAAAACGAAACATAGTAATTTATGCAACAATGAAAAAACCGAGCATGCATCACATCCACAAACCGATTTGCTTTTGTTGTAAATGTCCACAGAAAACTACCTTTTAAAACTGCGAGTTCCAACTTTATATCATATTATAGTTTTATCCAAGTTTTTTATTTAACTTTTTCAGTTAACGGTAGAGTTTTAAAACTAATGTTGGGAATAGTTACTTATGCGAGATATACGAATACCAAACTAGTAGAAAGCATCAAATCTGTGAAGGCCCGACTTCACTACTCATTATCCTGCAAGCAGTTATTCCGATACGAACTAATTTATAACCAAAACGGTGCTCGGGGCTCGAATACATTTATTTTCAGTATCTAAGACTGCACCCCATTTGCTTATAGGCGGCCTTTACCCTTGGATTTTATTACATTTCGAAAGCACTAAATAATCCCGCCAGTTTAGAGTCCGGCGAACCTAAGATAGGGACAGGCACGTCATTATTGCCAGGGTGCGCAGTGGTTTGGCGATTATCCCGGTGGGCCATGGCTACTTAGCAACGGCACGTTCTTAAATAGGCGTGCTGTTACCAGGGGGTTTAGTTGCTGATAGTTGTTCTGATTTGCGTCTCAAAGCCGGTGGTTGGTGATGAATGCACCTATCTCTAAAACATAGTTTTGAAAAGACCTGGAATGACCGGTGATGAGTTGGCCTGTTTATGTTATTGCAGATTATGATACGTGAAGAGTTCACTTGTATCCGTGTACGGCACTGCCAATTCTTGAGGTGCGTGGCTTAACAAAAACCCGCGCAGCCGAACTGTGACGAGCCTGTCTTAGGCTGGCCGGACTCTACTACGTTCTCGGTTGCAGCAGAGTTATCCTTAACTTCACACTGACCTGTATTCTGCTGCTTCAGCGTTTTCGCCCACAATTGCCATATAATTTTGGGCTCTATGTTGGATCGCCCTCATCAGCTGCCAGCCGCTCTGTGCATTGGTACTAGCAAGTTGACACATAACTCAAGTTATGTTGACAGAGTTCTTGGATATTTTTTAAGCAGTATCGAATAAGATCTCCGGATCTCAATACTTAATCCTTGTTATATTGTAACGGTGTTGATTCTTTCTAATGCCATATAGGCTTGGAAGCTAGCTCTCCTGCGCCTCTAAGGAGCAACCACCATTGGATGAATTTAACTTTCGCCCATAGTGAAGTTTCTGTAAAAAACTGTTCCAATAGGTATCGTAACAGACCAAAGGCTCACAAAAGATATTCTCTCCAACCTGTTTGTACAATGGTGCCAATATGCGAGCCACAGGTTGGGACCTTATTCATATGCAAAACGTCATGCAGTAACAAGTTAGCCTATTATCTTTACTAACTCCCCTTTGAGGACATTTTTCGAGTTCTGTACACTATTCAATTTTTTCCATTTCCAGAAACTTTCACAACACTACTAAATCGAATATAAAACAAAAGTTTTACACTAATCTTGACGAAACTTTCCACTCTGAGTTAGCACAAGATATGGAATAACAAATAGCGAGAATTTATTTTTCAAGTTACACAAGCTACACAACGGCACTTTTTCTTCTTTTTCTAGTACAATTATCTAAATTGGGATATAGTGGCTACATGGCCAATAAAAACTCGTTATTGACAACTCATCTTGCGGATTCGTATTTTCAGCTTTGGTATTATAACTCATAAAATTCATCAAAAAACCATCTATACTAAGCGTATTACTTATTATGTTACCCCTAAAAATATATAATGGAGGATACACGAGAATAATTGCATAACACACATTACACATCGTTAATTACAATGTAGATTAATAATATGCAGTTGTTTTTAGTCGTACTTCACTATGACTAGTCCCTTCTAATAGTTTATCTAAAATATTGCTATGACTAACGACTTCAAAGTCAATAGCTTATGTACTAAGTAAAATTATAATAAAAGCATCTGAAACAAACTAGTATATACTGTGTCCACATTTCGATGCTCACCATTGGTATCTCGGTTATTAGAAGACATAGAGCAACGGTTAAATACGGAATGTTTTGCAGAATTCAATACTGGCGACAAATCTCATTTCAAATTCGCCTTAACTTTTTGAAATTTTAAGATAATTTGAAAAAATTAAAATTTGCCGATTTCAATGTTCCTCAATAACTCGATAACACCTAATACGACCTCTTCCAAAGTGTTACAATGTTGAGACACTTTTTAAGGCAAATTTTTTGTTGTAAAGAGAAACCCCCGATTGCCATTTGTTTTCAAGTTATTAGTGCTATCTTCTGTTTTTCATATTGCAGCCATATTGCATTTTCGGTTAATTAGATGGTCTTTAAAAGGAGCCTCTCAACGATGTATAACATACCTGAAAACATTATTTATTGGGGAGATCATGGCCTGCTGAATTGTGTGACAAATGTCACTTTATACGGCCTGGGCATTTTTTTGAAGTTCATTGTTGTTTTCATTTCTGAGAAAACGCCAATTTTGGCCGATTGGCGCCACATACCCACGATGACATTTAAATGACAACGGCTGTCAAGACTAATTCGTGTTTAGAAATAATTTTTTAAATGCAGTATCAGTAGGATAAAGACCAATTGCTTTGAATGTAATATAAATATGAATGGTGTAATCTATTATTTAGTGTCGTGTAAGTACCTCAGAGATCTATAGTTTTAATATTTTTCTTGAGAGAATTCATAGTTGAAGACGGATTCATATTTTCAGCCAGGTATTTTTTTGGATAGCTCATACATTTGCTCTAAAATAGCACATGATATGCAGATAATCGTATTTCTTACAAATTGGGAAGATATTCTAGGTGGTAATAGTAATGAAGTATTTTATTCTGTGTGTTATTGCAAAGTTGTAAGTTTATGTGTAATTTAGTGTAAAAAATTTAAAATTAAACATTTAAAAGTTGTTTGTTTTATTAGATATCTATCTGTAAATGTAGTAATTAAAAATGTACTAAAGAAAGTGCAATGTGATTTTATAGTCTTCGCCCAGAAGAAGTTACTCGGAAACACATTTCTTGAAAGCTACAACTAACAATTGTTTCCCGTTGTTTATGAATACCTATTGAAACAAAAATAGAAATCGCTGAAAAGGTAAGTTGTTTGAAGCACCAGTACGATAATTTAAATTTAGCTTTCAGACCATTTCCTTCGTAAATCTTAGTTGGAGGTAAATTTATGATAAGATCTTCCCCAATTGGTATATTTGCACGTTGTAGAACTGCTTTCTATTTTAACAATACCACACGAAATCATAAGCAATAATAACGAATAAATGAATCAACAAATTATACTGTGAACGTAAATAATTTAAATGAGAAAACACACGAAAAAACTAGCAAGAAACTAATAAAAAAACACAATAGAAAATCAAAGTAAAAAATAAACATCAAATATTTGCATTGTAGTCAACGTAGTAACTGATGTTACATTGCAAATTTGAAATTCCCGCTCGTTGGTATACAGCGCTGTGCGGAGAATCGCGAAACATCACATGCCCAGGCCGTATACAGTGACGTTTGTCAAACAATTCAGCAGGTCGTGGGGGAGATATTAACAAAAACATAAATTAATCTCTAATATGAAATTAGTCTTTTATGAAATTAAACAACAATGAGAAATGAAAGCAGAAATATATGCTAAGTAATACTGTCAAATAACGAAATGATACCGGAAAGGCAACTACACAGGAAAATTTTTAGAAGCATAATTTGCAAATTACTGACTTTGGAGGCTTCGAACAAAAAAGGGCTAACTACGAAGTTAACAATGCTGATATAGGTCGAAATAATACTATTTTGCAAAATGTTACGAACAACCCACGCAAGAGAAACTGGAATTCCAAAATCCACTGTTTACAAAACCTTGAAGAAAAACAAATACCACCCTTACAAACCAACATTGTACAAGATTTAAACGATAATGAGGATTGCAGTTTAGCAGGTGGTACCTACAAAAATGTGAATATGATGCTAATTTTACTAGGAAAATACTCTCTACAGGTGAAACACGATTTGCAAATAATTGTGGAGTGTTCAATAAGCACAACTATCATCATTCGTCTACTGAAAATCCACATTTGGTAAATCAAAGAAGACTGCAAGTTCCATTTGGTTTTATTCCCGGGTGCGGTTTAATTGGTATGAAATTTTATTTTTCTGAGCTGCTTTTTATTTTAGATAATTACCTAATAGGTCCTGTCATCTTTGATTACAATTTAATTGGTAAAAGATATTTGGAGCTACTAACAAACGCAATAATTCCTGATTTGAGACAAATTATAAATCCTAACAACATTTGTTTCTAGCAGGATAGTTGCCCGGTCGCGACGTGCAAAATTTTTTGAGAGAAAACTTTAATGAGAGAATGCTTGCAAATAATGGACCAGTGAAGTAGCCTGCGATATCATCCGAATTTACCCCCCTTGACTTTTATTTATGGGGTACCTCTAAAAACCAAGTGTTTAATTTTTAACCTCCAGCAACTCGGAAAATGCTAGAACAAAGAGTGCTGGATGTGCTAAGATCATTAAAGGGAAACACACTACGTAGAGTTTGTAACTCTGTTAGCATAAGGTTTTAAAAGTGTGTGGAACAGAATGGTCGTCATATTGAACAGTTTCTTTAAGCGAATCTGAACTTTTAGTACTCTTTCTTTACGTTTTACTTTTATTACTTTTCGTTCATTTCGTTATTTTACAGCATACCTTTTCGCTTTCATTTCTCATTGGTATAAGAAGGTAATATATATTTTTTGTTAATATCTCCTCTAAAAATAAAAATTTTTCAGATATGTTATACATCGTTGAAAAGCTCCTTTTAAAGACTATCTACGGCTGCCTCATGAAAAACAAAAGATAGCACTAATAACTTGAAAACCAATGACAATCTGTAGTTTCTGTTTACATAAAACAATGTGTCTTAAAAAAGTGTCTCAACATTGTAACACTTTGGTGGTCACATTAGGTTTTATCGAGTTAGTGAGGAATATTGAAATCGGTAAATTTTGGTTTTTTTAAATTATCTTAAAATTTTTAAAAGTTAGGGTGAATTTGAAATGAAACTTGTTGCGAGTATTGAATTCTGCAAAAACATTCCCCATTTAACCGTTGCTCTATGTCTTCTAATAACCGAGATACTAATGGTGAACATCGAAATGTGGAAACAGTATATCACTCATATGATAAGTATCGTTCTTACTATAGTTTTGCTTGCGCAAATTAGTATGACGATGAGATTTAACAAGTTAATCGATTCACAGCATTAAACATGGACCAACGCCCTGGCTCAAAGACACCTCTGATAAATTTTAAGGGCAAGGTGTAGGAGGTTGATGGCTTCAGCAGCTTTCTATTATTACATAATTTTTCATTGTTCAAAATTTTATAGCCATTTACGAGTTTGTTTCAATTAGATTTGGTAAAGATATCTGTAAGACTAGTGCCATTAATTTCGCATCTTAAATACTACGTATTATTCAGCTGATTAGCTTTATCGTAAGTAAATTAGTAGATACTTTCAAAGAAGTTTAGTGAGATATAGTATCGCAAAAGCAAACCAAATACCAGTATCGTTATTATTACTCAGAGAAGTAAGTACGCTAAATAAAACAAGATGTTGTTGACACTAGAACGCCAGAGGTTAAGGTGCCACCAGGTTGGAACTAAAAACGAAGCAATATCTAAAAAGTCTTCTGCAAAAACTAAAAAAAAAAAAAAATACACTTACTTTTTTATGTAATAAGTGCCACTAGCTTCAAAATGATTGAATAGAAAATGCCCATGTGTATTTAGTTGGTAAGTAGCTAGGTTATATGTTGCGTTTTCTGTCTCAAAATTAATAAAAATGTACTGTTAGCCCAGTTTTACATTGATGCATTGATTTGCGTTTCTCCAGAATGATACAAAGCTCCCCGTAGAATATTAACATCTTTACAGACGGTAGTCTATTTTGTGCAATAACGTAAACAATATTGCACGAATCCGCAAAAAAGTATATATATGAAACTTGATTAAACTGTAAAAACTATAAGTGTCTGCCGGACATGGCGCCAGTGATGTGTTCCTTGAGAGGAGGCCAGTACTGGAAGGTTAAATTTGTAGTTCAACACAAGGAAACTGCCAATGTGTTGTATTTTAAATAAGGCAATACAAAGGTTGCAAGTCAGTTACGACTAAATTTGTTGAAAAAATATGTTCGACTTGCTCAGCGATTTTCCGACTTTAGCACGCTGAAACAACCATTTAAAGCATTATTTATTAATTTTACTGTCTCGAATTACAGCTGTAGCTAGTCTTTAAAACAGCTAGTGAGACTACAGGAGTTGTTTTGTTTAAAGTAACAGTTCTAACCTAAAATGCGGAAAAGTTGACGTTCAGTCTGATAATTGAAATGTTAATAAAGCGGATCACGCATTACTTACAATTTGTTGGTTACCATGACAATCTTCAGTCAATTGTTTATTTATAAACAAAAACAAATTTTCTCTTTGGAAATAACTATTGGAAAAGAGTGTCGGTAAAATTTCAACTACAGCAAAATTTTTGGCATAATTAATTGCCTAATGTAATAGTAATTAGTAAAATAGTCGAAAATTAGTGCCACATGCTGGAGAGTAAATACAAACGCAATTTAACAATTCTAAAAGTGAAAAACTAGCTGAGCGTTTCCCAAGCCGTATAGCACATCGCCACTTTTCAGCCAGCAAAAAGCAAAATCAAATCAAGCAACATAATACAACTGAATTTAGCTATGATACAAGTGCAGTGCCGCATTTAGCGCTTTTGTAAGCAAAGCAGGAGAGAGAAAGTTTTACTTGCATCGAGGGAAGTGGCCATGCAAGCCAGCGTCCATCGCCCGATAATCCGAAAGAACGGCCCAAAGCTTAAGTGAGTTTGAATAATTGTTACATTTTGTACGAATAGAAAATAAACATAGAAAGTCGAAGTCAAAATGACTATAATCAATTAGTAAAGACCTGGTAAGTTTTAGTTTAATAATTAAGAAGTAAACATTTTCCATTCAAAACAATTTATTTGTGTCTTTATTTGTAAACCACAAGCATCTATGGTGACTGAAATATTTTGTAGAAGAAGTTAAACAGGTAACTTGATTATAGCCCGGAAAAAGACGATTTGATTTCATTAAGTCTAATTGATTGATATTTAACCACAGCAATCAATTTGTGTCGACTATAAGTTAATATTCATTTTTATTTGCCTATTTACACACAATCAGTTCCATATTATGTTGTTTTACCTTAACTGAATTTAAAATTATAATAATTTTTGCCTCAATTTGTGCGTTTGATTTATTTGCATTGTATTGTTTTAAAAGATTTTCTTACAGTTACCCGAAAGAGAGAGTCAGGTTAATATTGTTAATATATGTTCATGCTATTAAGATTGTACTACAAGTAAGTGATTGAGCATTATATTTGATGAGATCCCTCAGATTAAACATTTATGAGCAGAGTCACACACGTTTTGTAGATGATATAATTAGGGGGGGAAACAAAAACAACATTGAAGCAATTTACCAAATGTTTAGCAATGTCCATCCAAGATTAAATTTCACCATAGGAAAGTGAGAACACCAATAAATAACAAAATTTTCTGGATCTTTCTTTAACAAGAAAAGACACTGGAAAATAAGCACTATTTGGCACAGAAGACAAACAAAATCAAATATATATTTGAACTTCTTATCTAACACGACTATTAAATACAAATAAAGTGTAATATCAGGACCCGTCGATCGTGCCAGCCTATTATTAAACAACACAAAAACCATTTAAATACAGTGAAAGCCAAAATGATTTGTTCATCTTTAAATAGCAACAACTAAATACATATTTTATCTAACGCTAATCTACTGACGATAATTGAAAGACGAGGCTTTGGAGATATTTTGACAGTTGCCAAAATAGAGCGTTGGAATAAACAACAACGTATATTTTGTATTGACAAAGTTATTACATTTAATTCTATTATCCAAACCCAGGGTTTATTTCGTCGACATCTCCTGATATTTCTGTCGCTAGACTATTTTCTTTGGGGATATTTAAAGGAGTCTTCAAGAGTAATCCCAGAAATATAGAGGAGCTCAAAAGAAATATCCGGCAAGAAATTGAAGCTATTCCGCAGGACAAGCTTCAAGGAGTTATGAGTGATTTTTCCAACGCTTAGAAGAATGCGTGGAGAAGGGAGGAGGACATTTTACGGATACAATATTCAAGAAGTAAAACTCCCATAGTTACAGTTTAAGATTTCATTATAGTTATTTATGAATTTAAAGTAATTATTGTGTTATTGCTAATTGAAAATGAACACATCATTTTGGCCTTCACTGTAGAATAACAAACATACTCTTACAAAATAACTATTCTTTAGAATTTATTAATAGAGACATTAAAATGAGAATAACAACTACAGAAACAAAACAATAAAAATTATTCACTAAATCTACAACCTAATTGCTTAAATGACGAGTTTTAGAATCTACAAAAAGCAACCAAAAATCACACAATTCCGTATATTCCCGGTCTCTGTGAGAAAGTTTGAAAAAGAATTAAAAAACAAAATAGTTACTGCTCTTCAATACCATAACGCCTTTCAAAAAATGTTTTATAAAAACTTAAAAGACAAAACTGATAAAAATCTACAGTCCCAGTCCAGTGCAACAATTGTGATGCTACATATATCGGACAAACAAAACAATATTTAAAAACAAATTGTAAAAGGATTTAACCTAATTCATGCGTTGCAGCTATATTAAGTAACGCACTAACTTATTGCTCCTTTTTGTATCGTACAAAATTTATTCTGTATTTATTCTGCCCATTTTTGGTAAGAATAAAGCCTGCGCTATGTACAAATTAGTACTTAAATTTATTGCTAAGTTAAATAAAAAAATTGTATATATTTTCCTGAAATTTTCTCGGTTTCATGCCAGGTAAATATATAATGTGTAAGAAAAATATTGTCTTCCTCCGACAAAGAGTTTTTGAGTTATACCGCCAACAGACAGACAGACGGACTGACGGAATTGAGAAAACCTGTTTTTCGTCATCTATGGAACCTGAAACTTGAAGAACTGGAGAAATCTCAAAAGGTGATTTTTTCGCGATTACAATACTTCCTTCGTCTTTTAGACGGCGAAAGTAAAAAAGAATGACACAACACAAAAAATCAATAAAAACAAAAATATAAAATCCTAACAAACCGAACACTGCAGGTTCCGACCACGCAGTACAGCAAATTCATAATTTCAACTTAAACAACTCAAAAATTCTACACAACGAAACATACCTCCAAAAACATTAATTTTTAAGATATATTGAAATGAAAAACTCACCTACAGCAATAAACTACAAATCGGGCACGGAAACCTTAAACAAAACATACGATAATATTATAAAAAAACCTATAAAGGGGTTTATACAAAACTTCCCTCGCGCGAATTTGATCAATTTAAAAATTTAAAGAATGTCTGTAAAAGGCTTTACCCAGCACTTCCCTCGTAGATTGTGACACTAAACAATTTTAAAAATCAAATTAAGTTAGGAGTAAAAATATCTTCACATTTCTAATAAATAAAATAAATTTTCAAATAAAAGAAACCTTACGAGTGGTCGAATTCGAACAGCAGGCGGACCGCGTATGCAGCCCCAACGTTTTGTGGTATATTCATTGTAAGGGTCTGGGCAATTTCTACCTGCGCCACATAGCACCGACCTTTCGAATTCCTGCGTCGCAGCTATATTTAGTAACGCGCTAATTTGTGCCTCCTTTTTGAATCGTAAAACATTTATTCTGTATCTACTAACACCCATTTTTGGTAAGCGTGCGCTGTGTACAAATTATTACTTGTATTTATTGCTAAGTTAAATAAAAAATAAACAAAATTGTATTTTTTAAGGTGCTCACCTTGTATATATTTCATGGTTAATGCCAGGAATACGGAATATGGAAAACTTTTTTATTATTAATTTTACGAAAAAAAGTTATCCTTTGTAAAAAGTTCTGCATGGTCCAATACTTAAAATTCAATCATCAGATATCAATTTTTTTAAGCCGTATACGAGGAATGTCAAAAAATATTAATTCTTCTCAAGAGTAAAGTACCTTTATTTGTAGTCCAGTCATTAAAAGGAAATAAAACGGATTTGCTTACAAAAGGTCATGAAGTTTTGAAACTTGGCAGGAATGTCGACCCATATGCCCTAACGATGGCTCTTAATTTGCGACCTCGGGAGGTCGCCGCTCGCGCAGCCATCTTGGAAAAATGGCGCCCGAAAACAGTTTTTGAGGTATAACTCCGTTCCTGTTAATCCTATGCAAAAAAGTTCTAATTATAAATTAAAGAGAATAATATTTTCTACAAAACAACACTAATAACATTTTCTCGTCAGATTGATAGTTTTCGAGTTAGCGGGATGGGAAGTAGAGCGAAAATTTCGAATTCGCGAACAAACTGCGTTTTCACACGAATTTTTTCACTTTATCTATTTTTACCTAACAAAATTACTAGTATATCCATTACATACAATGACACGTGGGACCCCAACACCATGCACTGTTCCAATGAAAGTCCCCCAATAGGGCGGATCTACTCGACATGGACAATGCGGAAAGTTGGTCATTGGACTTGTGTTAAGGTGGAACAACGTTGTTAAAGTGACAGCATATTACGATATTTGTTATATTATGGTAAATGTCGTCATATGCTGTCATGTTTACAACGTTGGGTTACGTTTACACACATGCACAATGCCAGTTGTTTGTATCCGCCGAAGAATATTAATTTCCACGTTGGAACGCATGCAAACCGCTACCGCATGTACGTTTTCAAATCTGCGCGAGATAAAGAGAGACCATACTGAGTACCAACCAAATCTTCTTTGTTCAAAGCATTCATGCCCATTGATCCACCTGAACAACAGAGCCGAAGCTTTCATTTCTGGATGGTGGATTTTTGTTGCACCGAGTGGTATGGCATCGCAACGATTCGTTCGGAACAATTTGTATACTTTATGTGGAACAAGCAAACGGCGCGCTACGCGCACGCGTGGGGCACGTGTGAAATAGGATACGCCAAAGGCCAAGCTGCGAGTCGACCGCTAAGATAAGAAAAACAAATATAAACATCTGCGAAGCCGGAACGTGAGATTTTATGTGGTGCCACAGACAGACAAACACACATTAAGGAAAATTATATTATAGATACGTTAAGAGGCACTAAGGATCAAACGCATGTATAGTTTTTGACGGTTATCCGGATAACTTCGATAGCATGAGCACGAAAAGCGCGGAAAGACATCGATGTTGCAGGTCGCAAACCTGCGCTGATAGCGTTTTCGATGAAGCAATGATTTCCACTGTTTCGCAAGAAAAGTTTCTGCCCACCGATTCGAACAAAAGGCGTTTAGTTCCTATGTTAATGAAGAAGTTTGAAGAGCATGGTTATACAGTAAAGCAATCCGTGGAGGATGCGGATTTGCTCATAGTCCAAACAGCGCTCGATATGTTCTCTTCATATCCGTTTGTTTACGTTGTAGGGGAAGACATAGATCTATTGTTTCCGTTAACCGCAAGGGCACGAGATCATGCCAATGTTTTTTTGCGGAAACCAGCCAGAGAAAAGATTGCGGAACAGATATTTTCTGGGCAAAGCCTCAACTACAAGGATACCGTAGCGAAGAATTTTCAGTTTCTCCATGCATTCAGTGGCTGCGATACCACCTGTGCTCTGTTCAACCAGGGGAAAATCAAATTTTTCAACCTCCTTCAAAAAAACGACAAGTTGGCTAATACTATTAAAATCTTTCAGCATCCAGAAGCAGACGTTAATGCTCTCGCTACAGCTGCAGTGCATCGCATGAAAACGACTCATTGGATTCCCTCCAATACGAATGTTTTGTGAAGGCTCTTTCCAAAAACAAATTTAACCTTACCTCCCTGCCTCCGACAGAAGATTCTGCACGTCAGCATTGCCTACGGACATATCATCAAGTTCAGATGTGGAATGGCATTACGAAAAACCCGGAGGAATACGGTTGGCAGAAAACAAGAACAAGGCTTAATGTTGTTCGCACAACACAACAGCCAGCCCCCGACATACATCTCCAGTCAATTTCTTGCAGATGTAAAAAAGGCTGTGGGACGGCATGCGGGTGTCGGAAGATCGGGTTAAAATGTTCGGCCCCCTTTTTCTATTGCAATGGTGTAGCTTGTGAAAACATTCCTGACATTGTGGAATATTCTGACGAAGAGGACGACAATGAGGCTGCAGATATTCTTGACTCCTTACAAATGTACGAGGAGAATGAAAGAGAAGAAGAAGAGGCTGGTGACTCTAAAAAATCATTTGCGCCAAAACTATCGCAACGTGTAAAGCTAAGGAAAAGCAAGTAGGTAATCAATTCGATTGTGGATTAGGCCTACTGGGGAAACCACGTAAAAAAATACGCCGATGCACTCTACCTCATGGGTGGTGTAGAAACGAGTTGCAATATGTATTGGTTTTAATAATGTTTCTGTACAACAAACTATAGATAAGTTAATTTGTGGTTAATGTAAAAAAACTGTTGAAAATACAGATTTTTTGCGAATTCAAAATGTTCGTTTTAGTTCTAAGCCCTTTAACTCGAAAGCTAACGATCTGACAAAAAATATTATTAGTATTGTTTAGCAGCAAATTTTATTCTCTTTAATTTATCATCAGAACTTTTTTGCATAGGATTAACAGGAACGGAGTTAAACGCCAAAAACTGTTTTTGGGCGCCATTTTTCCAAGATGGCGGCGCGAGCGGCGACCTCCTGAGGTCGCAAATTAAGAGCCATAGTTAGGGCATATGGGTCGACATTCCTGCCAAGTTTCAAAACTTCATGACCTTTTCTAACCTAAAATATTATATTGACTGGACTATTGTGACAATATCGAAAATTGTTATTAAGAAAAGTTGATTAGAATCGAAAAGTACGTTGAAATATCCAATTACACCTATCTACGATGAAAATCAGGTTTTGTTATTTTTCACAATTTTTTAAAGCTTTTCATATTATGGAAAACTTTATTTTTGACAATATCAGAAACTTTTTTCAGTTATCTCTTTATTCGTTAAAACTTTGATAACATTTACCTCTCGTAACCTCTATGTTGCATTATTTTGATGATTTTCAATGTGAAACAAAAAATGTGAAAAATAACAAAACCTGATTTTCATCGTAGATAGGTATAATGGGATATTTGAACGTAGTTTTCGATTCTAATCTACTTTTTCTAATAACAATTTTCGATATTGTCACAAATAAAGGTATTTTACTCTTGAACCGAATTTATATTTTTTGACATTCCTCGTATAACGGCTTAAAAAAATTAATATCTGATGATTGGATTTTAAGTTTTGGACCATGCAGAACTTTTTATAAAGAATTTCTTTTTTTCGTAAAATTAATAATAAAAAAGTTTTCCATATGGTGCGGACTTAAACGGACACACCGTATATACCGGGTGCTGACTTGCGCAATGCACCATAAGGATTTGCATAGTAAATTCTTTATATTCAATTATTTGTTCCCCTAATTATTTTAGAACTAAATTGTAAATACATTTTTTGTAGAGCAAAAAATACTGCATCCATGCATACTGTTGGTAATAATTTTTCAGTTTCCGGAACCGAAGGAATGCAAAAAGCCAAACTAGCATTTTCACAAAAATCAGTGATGCTATGGAATTATTGAAACAAGCCAATGCCAACCCAAGTGTGTGCGGTGCGACAATATGTGTTTGTGGCGATCAAGATAGCAGGCGAAAAAGGGCGGCTTAGAAAAACAACTTTAATTGATATGGTCTTGTCAATCACAAAATGTATTTTCAATAAATAAGATATTTGATGTGAGAAACGTAATTATTAGTAGAATAAGTGCGTCTTCTCCATAGTGGTGACCCCGAAGAGAACACAGACTTTTCGTACATCGTGCGTTCCTTTAAAAAATCGACAATTTTCGTGGCATTCACTGACATTAATCGCATATGATAGTGCAATGGAACAAATCGAAGAGCAGCTCAGACAGCTTCAACAGGAACAACTAAGACTCCAGCAAACGATGATTCCACCTGCAGAACCTCGAGAAAACACTAGTGTTTTCCGAGTAAGTCCAAAGTTTCCACCGTTTTGGCCCGAGCAGCCAGCTGTTTGGTTCGCTCAAGTTGAATCGCAGTTCGCTCTTTCTGGAATCACACAGGACAGTACTAAGTTCCATTATGTAGTTTCAAGCTTGGACAATCGTTGCGCTGCAGAAGTGAGTGACATTATAACAAGTCCACCTGCAGACAATCGTTATTTGTACCTACGAACAGAACTAATCAGAGGATGTCGCAGTCAGCGGAACAGCGCGTACGAACATTATTAAGTGATGCCGAACTAGGAGACCGGCGACCTTCGCAATTTCTTCGGCACTTGCATACCCTCGCAGGAGATATCCAGGTACAAGACAACCTTTTACGTACTTTATGGCTGCAGCGATTGCCACCAAACCTCCAAGCAATTCTTCAGGTACAAAGCGAACTCGCCTTGGACAAGTTAGCCGATTTAGCTGACAAGGTAGCTGAAGTATTACCATATCCATTGCCCACCACACATCAAACTGCTAGTGTAGCATCAGTAGCTATTGACAATCTAACCAAACGATTAGATGATCTTGCCCGTCAGTTAGCGGATATTAAAACTGCAATTTCGTCAAATAGTTCTCAATATCGATCTCGCAGTCGATCGCAATCGCGATTTCGAAGAAATCAATCACCAGCACCTCAAAGTTCCCAGAAGAGTGACGTATGCTGGCACCATCGAAAATTTAACAATTTAGCGAAGAAATGCACCGCTCCATGCAGTTTTTCGTCAAACTCCAGCGGCAACCAGTAACGGCGGCGGATGGTTGTCAGAAGAGTTCAAGCCGCCTTCTTGTAACAGATCGGACAAGCAAGCACCAGTTTTTAGTCGACACTGGATCCGATTTATGCTGTTTCCCATCAAAACTTCTTCCTGAAAAGCGTCCAAACACAAATTACGAACTCAGCGCTGCGAACAGCACTACGATCAAAACCTATGGAATCATAAATCTACGCCTAAATTTTGGACTTCGGCGAGATTTCATCTGGCGCTTTGTAGTAGCAGACGTCTCTCTCCCTATCATTGGTGCAGACTTTCTATCGTACTACAACTTGTTGCCAGACTGTCACAACCAACGCCTTCTGGATGGTATTACAGGTTTAACCGTCCCCGGCCAGACTTTTCAAGAACATCATTCAAGTATTAAGGCGTTAGCGCAAGAAACTGACTCTTACAGTATCTTGGATGAATTTCCAAGTCTTATCAAGCCTTCTGGAATTCCTAGAGAGGTACGACACAATACCTTACACTATATTCGCACAGTTCCAGGCCCTCCAGTTTTTTGTCGACCACGTCGTCTTGCTCCCGACCGCCTGCAAATCGCCAAGACAGAATTTGAGGTTATGCTTCAAAATGGTATAACACGACGTTCAGAAGGACCTTGGGCATCCCCGCTTCATCTTGTACCAAAGAAGAACGACGGCTGGCGCCCATGTGGTGATTACAGAGCACTCAATGCGCGCACAATCCCAGATAGATACCCAGTGCGACACATACACGACTTTGCACATCGTCTTCGTGGATCCAAAATATTTTCTACGATCGACTTGGTAAAAGCGTACACTCAGATACCAGTGAACCCGGACGATATACCAAAAACGGCAATTACGACCCCTTTTGGATTGTTCGAGTTTCCATTCATGACGTTTGGTCTTCGAAATGCTGGTCAGACATTCCAACGGTTTATCGATGAAGTTATACAAGGATTTGACTTCTGTTTTGCTTACATCGACGATATCCTGATCTACAGCCGTGACGCCACTCAACATCAAGAGCATTTACGCACTCTCTTCACTCGACTCAACGAGTATGGTATATTGGTAAATCCTAACAAATGCGTTCTAGGCGCACCAAAAGTTACATTTCTTGGATACGAAGTTTCCGCTGAGGGAACCTGTCCTATTCCTGACCGAGTTGCAGCACTTCAAGACTACCCGTTGCCTCAAACAGCTAAAGGTTTACGACGCTTCTTGGGCATGATTAACTTCTACAGACGTTTCCTGCCCTCTGCGTCAGAGAATCAAGCCCCTCTCCACGCCGCAGTTGCTAACTTGAGCGGTAGTCAACCAGTATCCTGGACACCGGTTTTAGAACAAGCATTCATCGCTTGTAAAGAGAGCCTCAGCAACGCTACACTGCTTGCCCATCCTGCTCACGGCTCACATCTAGGACTTTTCACAGACGCCTCTTCCACATCCGTTGGTGCATGCCTGCAACAATATGTGGACAACGCTTGGCAACCGCTAGCGTTCTTTTCTAAGAAGCTCAATAAGAAACAATCAGAATGGCCTGCTTATTACCGAGAACTTTTAGGTGTGTACGAAGCTGTACAACATTTTCGGCACATTCTGGAAGCACAACACTGTACGATTTATACGGACCACAAACCGCTGACATATGCTTTCCAACAAAAACGAGAAAAACTTCCTCCAGTTCAACTCAATCAGCTTTCATTCATAGCTCAATTTACTACAGATATTCAACACATAGATGGCAAATCTAATGTAGTGGCAGATACAATGTCTCGGATCGAAGCAGTAACCAGTATTCATCAGCTAGATCTCATAGCACTCGCTCAATCTCAGACGGATGATCCTGAACTCCACAGTCTTCTAGATGGTGGCTCATCACTCCGCCTAGAACAAGTTCCAATCCCTGGCAGTAAGATCAAGATATACTGTGATACATCAACTAACAAGCATAGACCTTTTGTCACAACTATGTATCGTCGAATCGTTTTTGATTCTCTTCATGGCCTAGGTCATCCTGGCGTTAAAGCAACAACAAAACTCGTATCAGAACGCTTCGTATGGCCTAACATGAAGAAAGATTGTAATTCCTGGACTCGATCCTGTCAACACTGTCAGCGTTCAAAAGTTTCGAGACATGTGATGACTCCTGTAGGAACTTTTCAACTGCCTCAAAATCGATTCCAACAGGTACATCTAGACATAATTGGCCCATTGCCCATGGTAAGAAATTATCGCTACTGCCTTACAGTAATAGACAGATACTCCCGGTGGCCTGAAGCCTGGCCACTTGAACGTATTACTGCACAAGAAGTCACAGAAGGTTTTCTATCATGCTGGATTTCCAGATTTGGCTCACCTTCTCAAATCACTACTGATCAAGGTCGCCAATTCGAGTCTGAACTATTTAAATCACTGGGAATAACAATTGGATTTAAACGCGCAAGAACAACGAGTTACCACCCATGCTCAAATGGAATGGTCGAGCGATTTCATCGACACCTCAAAGCTGCTCTCATGTGCCACCCAGAACTTACTTGGCTCGAAGCTTTGCCAATAGTTCTCCTTGGCATTAGAAGTGCCTTCAAAGAGGACTTACAAACCTCTTCCGCAGAAATTGTTTACGGAGAACCTCTACGTCTCCCAGGAGAAATGTTGAGTAAACCTGCTGTCGATGCAGAACAGCCCGGTGATGTTTCTGATTTCCTAAACCATCTAAGAAATCAGATGGCACGACTTCGACCAGTCCCTGCATCTCACCACGTTTCCCCTAAAATATTTATATTCAAGGACTTAGCCACGTGTACTCACGCATTTTTAAGAGACGACCGAGTTCGCCCTTCTCTGCAACCTCCATACACTGGCCCGTATCAGATCATATCTCGAGACGAAAAAACTATGATGTTACGTACACGAGACAAGGATGTTTGCGTCAGTCTCGATCGAGTGAAGCCAGCATACATCGAAGATAATAAAAGCGAAAACACAACCAATACCCAGAAAGACTATGTGACCCGGTACGGACGGAAAGTTCATTTCAACTTAGGACATCTCTTCTCCGTAGGGGGGTGATGTGGCGATCAAGATAGCAGGCGAAAAAGGGCGGCTTAGAAAAACAACTTTAATTGATATGGTCTTGTCAATCACAAAATGTATTTTCAATAAATAAGATATTTGATGTGAGAAACGTAATTATTAGTAGAATAAGTGCGTCTTCTCCATATGTTGTTTGTTTGTTTGTCATGGATGTTTGATGTTTATAATAATATATTATTAATTCTGTTCTGCTTAATGTCTCTAAGGTACCTGGACCTTGTCCATAACAAAAATGGTTTTATGGTGGACGTTCTTCAAGTAAGCTCCTTGTTTATTGTAAAATAACCGTATCGGCAAATTTTAAACAGTACAACTATTAATAAACTGATACATTTATTTTAAAGCTACATGCACGTTATTAAATAATTGTAGGTGGAATAATGAGGTTCAGAAGTTACACCAAAAAACGACAATACATTCAACCTTTTGACGACAGTGACTGGATGATTGACCCGCAAGCACTTGCGTTGCATTGTGATGCCATGGAATTATTGAAACAAGCCAATAATTCCATGGCATCACTCATTTTTGTAAAAATGCTAGTTTGATTTTTTGCATTCCTTAGGTTCCGGAAAATTAAAAATTACTACCAACAGTATGAATAGATGCAGTTTTTTTTTCTACAAAAAATGTATTTACACTCTAGCTCTAAAATAATTAGGGGAGCAAATAATTGAACATAAAGAATTTACTATGCAAATTCCTATGGTGCGTCGAGCAAGTCAGCACCCGGTATATAATGTGTATGCAAAATATCATCCTCCGACAAATAGTTTTTGAGTTATACCGCCAACAGGCAGACAGACAGACGGAATTGAGAAAACCTGTTTTTCGTCATCTAAGGACCCTGTCAGGGAAGATAGACGGTCGGCCTTACCTTTTGGCGAAAGTTATATTTGGTGCTTTGCCGGCTGGTAACTATCGGCCTAATTGGGCTAGCTCGCCGCGAGGGTCGCAGGGTTCCAGCTATGCTAAGAGAGAATACAAAAAAAAGGAGTGGGCGCCAGGTCCTCGACTCAGTTCTAATCCTTATGCCGGACCGTGCACAAGGTCAAGACAATTTCCAGCAGCACAAAGAAAACAATCAAATCAACCACCAAAGAAAATATCACAGCTTTATTTCAAAGAGTTTGGTGCGTACTATAGTGCAATGCTAACATAAACTAAATACAAATATCACAGCAGGCAATATTTTTAGCAACATCAAAGAACACACAGTATGCGACATGCAATAGTAAATATAAATACAAATTTAAATATAAGTATTGGGCAAATAGTAGCCCACGAGCAGCAATGACTATGACCTGAGAATGGGCTAACACATTAAAACATTGTGCGGTTACAACGGAGCGTAGCGATTATTAAATTTAAAAAAAAATAAATTGATCAAGCGCGAGTCGCGGAGCGAGTTTAAAATTTCGCGTATACCGGCTCGGAGCAATACAAGACCACCTTGGCTAACGTTTCAACCCCGAAGGTTAGCTAAATGACGCTATATCTATATTCAAAATTTTCAAAAGGGCGGAATCAGCGTGCGTTTGCGTGGCCACACATGAACGACGGTGTCCATATTAAAAATGCATTAAGTGTACGTATGTATATTTATATGCTAAAGAAAGCAAAGGCTTGGATTTGCCCCTTACTCGGTTAACGGAGATCTACAATAATCACAACGCTCCCGAAGGGTGCTCACGAGACACTGCTACTGAAGTGTGCCTAACTTCACGCCGAAGGTTTGACATGAAAATATTAATTATTGTTTTGTGACGAAAATAGCGAAGCTTTAAGGCGTCCGAACTGTGTTATGCAAGCGGGTGAGTAGAAGCGACGTCCAGATAGGACACAAGTGAAGCTCAAAGTTCTACTCTATAAATCTTTCAGATAACGCAGAGGTCAATAAGGTTAGGAGACCCGAAGGCACAAACGGAGCAATACACAGGTAAACCTTACGACCTCAATTTAGCAAGTAGCAGAGGGTAACCGCATGTCATTGCGCGGCGGCTCGAACAAAAATAACACAATTTCAAATATTACTAAACTAACGATGCACGAAGCCTACTATCGTACAATCCGATGCTGAATAAAATCACACATGTCCGGAGTGCTAACGGCATGAAACAGTATGATTCAATTATAAGTTACAACAGGCGCAATGCATATTATCTACAATAACGTCTTGCCTGCAGGAAAGTTCACCAGAACCTAATCTCTCCGTTCGCTCCCCTGTGGTTGGACGTAGCTAGAGAGAAGCAACGATGGCGGCTGCAGCTGCGGGGTGCGGTGCCAGCTATGGAGGTCGCAAGATGACTTGCAGGTGAGTGTAAAGCAGTTGCTCAATCTTCAGCGTGGCCCACGAGAGTTGAAAAATTCACAGGCGATGCGACTATCTTAGGGGCCCAGTGCATCGAACTGGATTCGAGCAGGGTGCAGTCGAACGGGGTAGGTCTACTCCAGACAGGAAGGATTTCAAGCAGATGGGGAGTGTTTTAACTCCCGCCGGGAATTTTTGGCTAAAAACGCACAGAACCCAAATGTACTCCCGATTAAGAAGAAACTGACCTAATCTTACCTCAAGCTGGGGGTCGAGCCGAAAGAAGCGTGCTAAAGTCGTTTCCAGGAGATCCGCCAAAGCGAAGGGATGCAAGTAAGTAGCTAACTAATCATTACGAACATCCACGATAACGCAGAAATGCTTCCAGATCCCTCAAACAATCTATTCGAAGAGGCGAGCCCTGCCAAAGGGCTATGAAGCACTTAGCTGCAGAGGAACACCTACTAGCACGACAGTTTAGCTTGAAAAGAAAGCCGAAAAATTCAAAAACCCAGCCCACAGGTCATCTGATAACAAAAATTTGGGCCAGAAGAAGCCAAAAAACCAGTCAGGCAAGTTTGACTGCAGGAAAAGATAACATTGCTCTAGCAACAAATGGAATAGTTAAAAACAATTTGTATCACCGGTTGCCTAGCGGCCATACCCAAATATTTGTAGAAATATAGCAAGAATAAACCTAATTTGCAAAATATGAGTAATTAAACGAGGGATTGCTTACGAAACTGCATGATAATTATAGGAGAGTAATTAAAAATAAGATATAGCTAATTATACCCAGGTTAAAGCATGCAAACATTGACAAAAGCCAACCATAAATATTCAAGTTCAGAAATTCAGCTAGCAGAAGTTCAATACTACGGGGGGAACTCCAAAAGTATCGTAACAACCCTGAAGAGTAAAGATCTGAAGAAATATCGGAAGGTGATTTTTTCGTGATTACAATAGTTGTCATTAGTTACACATTTTTTGAAAACCACAAAATGATTAAACCTCATATAAGAAATGGGAAAAATATATAATAGGAAATGCAGGTAACTTATAAAATGAGGAGGTTATTATTTCACATATCTAAAGTAACATTGTTTTATTATTTTTTTTTTTTTATTTAAAAGTTTTTGGGCATCAGCTGCTTGGGCTATTAGCCCATACGATGTAATATGTACTTTTTTAAATTAGTTCATAAAGTCCATTTTGCTGTAGAAAATTTAGTAAGGAATTGCTATCTAGGTTTTTAAGATCCGGATTTCCACGGATTTGAGCTCTCTTACATTCTAGCAATATGTGGTTCACTGTTAGAGGTACGTTACATTCATCACAAGTTGGCTGGTCCTCTCCCGATAATAAATGTTGTTTGGTCAATCGCGTGTGACCTGTACGAATTCTTGTCAACACAACTTGCTGTTTTCTACTCAAATTAGTGGGATATAAAAAGTTTCCTATTACTGGCAAGAAATTTTTTAGGTATGTATTATAATTTCTCCAGGTATTTTGAAACCTCTCTTGTACTTTAGTGGTGACTTGATGTTTCACATCCTTAATGCTGTACAGGTTTTCTGATGCCTCACATATTCCCTCTGCAGCTTCTTTGGCAGCAAAATCTGCCTTTTCATTGCCTACTATTCCAGCATGGCTGGGTACCCATATGAAACTTAGCTTTTTGTGAGCGCGAAGAAGAAGTCCGTATAAAGATTTTATATTTACTATCACTGGATCTAATGTGAATCTGTTTCCAATTGCTTCCAGCACAGATAATGAATCTGTACAAATTATGAAGGAGGCGTGATCTGATGCTAAACATATTTGCAGGGCCGTCCGTATGGCAAATGATTCGCAAGAAAATATACTGATGTCGAGTGGTAATGAGCTTTTGGTAGTTTCGTTATTATATACTACTGCATATCCCGTTCCCTTATCAGATTTAGAACCATCCGTAAAGAGAAATTGGAAACTTTCATATTCTTGTATTAACTGTAGATAACACTGCTTAATTACACCTGCGTTCATACCTTTTTTGTTTATATTTAACAAGTCTAATCTGATTTCGGGTATTTTCTCAAGCCATGGTGGTTCTGTTTTCTTTTCGGCTAGGTGTAAAAATTGTTCTGGCAGAGATAAGGTAGCCATTACCGTAGTTGATCTGGTAGACGATGATTTATTCCGTGTATCTTCTTCTTGATAGCGGGCAGAGAATATATCGCTCTGGAAAAGGGATAAGATAGGGTGTCCAACATGAGCATGCAGCTTAATTCTATAGCAAGCGATTATCTTTTCGCGTCTTAAGTTTAATGGCGTTAGTGCTGAATCTGCATATAGGCTTGCCCTCGGGCAGGTATAGAATGCTCCTGTAGCATATCGAATGCCAGAGTTATGTATGGTGTTTAGTGGCGCTAGTCTACTGGGTTTAGCAGAACCATATGCTACACAACCGTAATCTATTTTCGAAAGTATTAACGTTTTATGAAGGAGTAGGAGAATGTTTCGTTCAGCTCCCCAGCTCAGATACATTAAATAATTATTTATGAAAATGTCCTTGTAATTATTTTAGTATGTTTCTGAAAAAGGTAATGTCTTTTAGCAAAACGTTAAGGTTTTTAAATATAGTAAAATAGTAGTTTTAACATTGTGCTGTTGACAAAAACTAATTACCTTTTGTAAAAATTATTGATCTGATTATTAAAAAAATTGCTGAAATTGTCTGCTAAAAATGGATAAGGAATAAAACTAATTTGGTTCTGTTACTATTTCCGTTTTAAATATCAATTTATAAATTTTGTATTGACAGCCTTAAAAATTCATAGTGACAAATTGGAAAGTACCGAGACATCAAATACCTTCATAATAAGACTCGCCTGTGATTCGTGTTATACGTTTGGCAGTATTGAAGTGTATTGCCAGTTACATCAAATTTGACGTTAGTAGGTTAGGTTTTGCTTGTTATTTTACTGTAGCAAAACGTAACCTGCAAATCTCGAATTTGACATAGCTTGAAAGTACTATTAACAATATAATAGTAAGTGACCTGCTTTTTATCTCACTAGTGAGTCATGGTTTACCTCACTAGTGGGTTATGGTCTAAAATCGATCTAGTAATAGCCTTATAACTAGGAAGTGTTGGATATAATATATTTAATATATCTCCGTATGGAGCTTCAATAATAAATTTCTACAACTTTGTATTAGCTAAGGTCTTAAAACCTCTCAGCCTATTGAGAAATACGCCACTGGTAATTATGGAAAAAGAAATTACTAGATAAATATTTGCATTTATTTACAATATAAAACAATATATTTATTATAAACATCAATAATAAATGTAGGCATTAGTCTTAGATAATAATTGATAATAAATTGTTATTTTAGTATCCTGTTTCAATTATAATTTATCTAAAATTTTGAGATTCAGCCTTCATAGTAAAGATTTGCAAATAATAATGGCAAATGTCCTTAAATCGTTGCTTAATGAATAAGATGTTATTGCTATTTAAACGGGTAAATAACAACACTTCATTATGACCACACGTTCTAAAATGATTTAGAAATAATAAGTTACTCCGTAGCCCCGTAATAATTTCTTAATCCGTAATTTACTGTTAAGTGGAGATATTTATAGACCAAATATAACTAGATTGATTTCAGGTGAACCCGGAGGGTGAGCTTCCTGGACACCCCAAGATTTATAACAAGGGGTGTTTCAGAAGCTGCGGTTGACGTCGAACCGGTGTAAACTGGCGAAGCATTAAATACTTGTAATGTCATTGGGAGCATTCTGAAATTATTTCTTAGAGTTAATAATTAATTAGTTGAAACAGCGATGGGGATACTATAAATCCTTTACAAAACGAAATTTTAATATTCATGGGCTTCGTAATTCGTACTATTCAGTGTTCTGGAGTAAATGTCACAGCAATCATAGTTTCAAAGTCCTATTTCTAGGACTTCAAAACCACCTTAAGCAAAAATACCATGTGTGTACAAAGTACAGCGCTTCTTTGGCGAATAATAATAAATATTTTATAAAAGGCAGTTCAGAGTCAACAAGTTACCAATAGCATATTTTAACTATTATTAAAGATTGAGTTCAAGATTATAAATATATTCATTACCACATATAATTCATTGAGTAATTAGTCTTCAAGTTACGTACATTGCACTCAACGAATTTAATTTCTAAATATATACAGCGACGCCTATAATTGGCCTAACGGATCTTGGCTGAGTACCAAAATAAAATTTAAAAAAAAATTAAAAATATAAAAATATGAGATATGTTGTAGTCATACTGTGAAATTGAAATTATAAAAATATTAACTAATGATCGTATACAGTAATAGAGACGAAACAAGGTGAGACGGTGCAAGCCTCTTATCGATACTCTATCACACTGTTGGCATAGAGCGATTTTGCCCGCCGCTCTTTGAGACACCCGCTTTTTAAGGCACATTCAGTCTTCATAATCTATTAAACGGCGATCTCAATGTATAACGGCGTTTGTCATAATATGTTATATACATGACTTCAGCTAAACAGAATTTTCAATGAAGACGGGAACTCATAACTGGGACGCCTAGATGGGGGAAATCGGTTGAAAATCAAATTGGCGATTTATAAACACCATTAGGGAACAGTAAGAGTATGGCAGACAGCGAAGATAATGTGCAATTTTAGATTTAAAGAGGAGAAGAGATGGAAATTTGCATCCGCACCTTTTGATTAATTGAAACAGGTCTGGCTCGGACCGAGGCTCGAACTCGGGACCGCAGGTTCGATAAGCCACTGTTGTTTTTACTATATTAATCTGACAGCACAGTTAGGTGATCGCTTAGCGACTAATACTGATAAAGCGAATACAAATCGACAAATACAAAGAAAAAAAACGACCAATCTCTTCCAAAAGCTTTTTAGTTTCTTTCATTACCATTCGACACAAAATGCCTCAAAATCGTACTGATAGGTTATATCGTCTTTTTTTATGTTTTCATTCGACTGGGATGATATATTGGTTCTTTATTATTTTCCGCCATTCCTTTTACTCCAAAACGGTTACTGTCATTTGAAAAGTTGTATAGCTTCATAAACTTTCTTAAGCGCTGATGTATGTTTGAATAACGTTAGCATTTTGAATTACGTCCAGCATATTAATTTACAGCCTCATAAAAATAACCGCCATATTCTCCTACAATAGTATCAGATATGTATCTGCGTACTTAGGAAAACCTAACCATAATTTTTATCCCAAACCAAAAACAAAAAACTAAAAGGAAAACCTAGAAAAAGGTAACGTAGAACACCTAATAACTACGAAAATATTACTAACAGGAGTTAGTGAAAATATACCTGTCTTACATAGATTCTCAGTATTTATTATTGATTGTTTGTTTGGTTTTTTGTTACGACCAAGGTTTACGCATGCGGTGTTCCATGGACTTCAAACACCAACTGCTGTGTTGTAATATCCGCCCTTGCTTATAAGGGTTGGAATATTTTATTTACCATGGAATAGCTCATAAATCGGAGGTAGGTTCAATCGTGAGCTCAGATATACCATAAATAAGCAAACACCAACGGAGTATCCTGTCTAACAATTTATTTTGTGTAACTATAGTACATAAGTAAATATTCGTGTAATTAATTAAATGAGATGTTTATTGCTCGAAATTAACGATCGTATAAGAACGCGGCTTCCTGGTTCTTGCGGAGACAGATTCTACGGACGGTAGCCGCTTCCTGGTTGTAGCGGGCGTGGCCTCGTGCACGATTCGTTCGAGGTCGTCGTGGTCGGCCGGGCCGCTACTTCGTAGCTCTTCGGGACGGGCTGCGCGCTGATTGCAACGCCGGGCAGTCTGTCAAATTCGCCGATCTGCGAATTCTGGTTTCTGTCAACAAACAACAAATTAAAACTGTTAACGCGAGTTCTCACCCTATTTGTGCAGCTACAGTTTGTTGTTAAAATACTCCGTGAGGTTCGCCGCACGACGGGACTTCGCTTGTAACTCGATTTATCAAATCGACAGGACTTTCGAGGTTAGCAACCTCGGCACCTCCACGTGTATTCTTCGGCGAGGTTGACGGTTCGGTCCGCAGAGCTCCCAGGCAAGACGGCCTCTGCAATTCTCAAGGATTAATTTAGGTAAATTCTACTTAGGTAGCTTGAAGCTTCTAATTCTGCTTGAATAGCAAGGCGGTGAATTTAAAATGCAAGGGAGCTGGGATTTCAATATTACGTTAGTTATTACTGAATTACAAACGGTTTTCGGTGTAGGATTTTTACAAGAAAAATTTTGCTGGCGTGTCAGGCATTTCTTGTGAAACCACTAACTTGAACTCAGCTTATTAGGAGGTCTCGGGAAAATATTGCTGGCGTGTCAGGTGTTCCTTGCGAAACCACTAACTTGAACTCAGCTTATTAGGAGGTTTCGGAAAATATTGCTGGCGTGTCAGGCGTTTCCTGCGAAACCACTAATTTGAACTCAGCTTGTTAGGAGGGTTAGAGGAAAATATTGCTGGCGTGTCAAGCGTTACTTGCGAAACCACTAAATTGAACTAGCTATTAGGAGGTTTAGAGGAAAATATAGCTGGCGTTTCAAGCGTTTCTTGCGGAATCACTAAATTGAACTCAGCCTCGCAAAGGTTCCCTAGGTACTGGTAGAGTCGACGGAGGAACTCTCTGGACAGGACAGGATGAAGGATCGGGAACTAGGTGTTTGCTGGAATGAATGCTGGAGGAGAATCAAGAATCTCTTGGAAATCTCTTTTGAAATGCGTTCTGCAAGCCCTTTTATATGCTTTGAAATGCTGTTAGGTGGGGAGGAACGGCGCGCGTCTCGCCTTTGTTCGCGCTGTTTTCACGGGCGGAACTTCGGTCTGCGCTATCTTATCTTGCTGAAACATACCGGATTCTTGATAACGCGAAAGGTCGGCGACGTTTAAATTTGCAAATATTATTTAATATTGAACTAATCAAATTCAAACGGGAGCTAGCGTTACAGTGTTCAAATGGTCAAAGTCCTACCAGAATTTGGCCAAGGCTAAGGAGTTCCACCCTCGCAAAGGATTTTCCCATGCTACACATCGTAGTAACATGGCACCTTAGAACAGAAAATAGACAGGAAGCGGCATTTGTAAGAAATCCGTGCGACCGCGATGGGTTTTCAAAATGGCGGGTAGTTGTCTCCTTTTGGCAGTGGCGTATCATATCGAGAGGGTGCATGTGCAGCAAGCAATTTCAACAGTTTTATTAAGTGCACTTTACACTATGTGATTTATGACTACATGTGATTTTGTGTGACTTCAGTCACTGTCTGTAATTTAAATTGCTTCCTCAGATTGTGTGATTACAAATAATGACTCCATTATACGTTCCCTTCTATGCCCATGACTATTGTTGTGTACAAGTAAGTATGACAAGTGACATGTTCAGAGAAATTATCTCTCTATTTGAAGTGAAAAGTAATATTAATACTTACTGATGGAATGTGATGCCCAAAGTCCTGGTATTTGGGGTCTGAGAACAGCCAAAATTAGTCTCAAAATAACTAAAACCCACAACTGTCAAACCGGTATCACACCTCATTAGTCATACATGGGTTTTCAAAATGGCCGTTTCCGTCGCCTATATGTTACAGCCAAGTTAAAAGAAATGCGTCTTCCTGTCTATTTTCTGTTCTAAGCATGGCACACACGGTATTACGTTTCTTCCGAAAGATGACATTCCGTGCAATGTACGAAGAGAGTACTTGTATACAGGGTGTTCCAAAATTAGCCTGCCAAACTTTAATAGCGAATTCTAGAACAGGAAATATTAAGAAAACTAAGCCGAAAAATCCTTGGTTTTCCAGATACAGGGTGTTAAAAGTGTAGTGCTGAGGATCGTTTTTGATTAATATTTTCGAAAAGTTCAAAGATAATTATTTGAAACTTTGTACACCTACTAAACTTTTTCTGATTATTAGCTGAGCCAGTAGCTGGCTCTGATTGGTAGAACTTTGTGCTGCCATCTGACAGTTAAGCTTGGAAATATCCCCTAAGTCACTATCCCAGGCACTCTAGACAGGTTTCAACATTTGGCTTTCAACACCTATTTGATTTATGTACGCTGGCAAATCCTTTTTGGGAGTTTTGCAGGTTTGCTGTAAACACTACGTTACATAAGAGGAGACTACTCGTATGTTGAATAATAAAATATTTTGAATTTAAAATTTTGGTTGCTGTAGTAGGCTAAAATGTATTAATGCGCCCTCGTAACTTTGATTTTTCAATATTATTCTCAGTCACAGAATAGTTTTTACGTTATAGAAGGTGTTTCGATAAGAACTGCCTGTTTTGTTTTTTGGATATAAGGTGAAATGGCAAGAATATTTTTACATTTTTTATTTCTTGTGAAACTGATACACGGATTTATGTATGGAATTCGATATGGTTCAAATGGCTGCCTCGGCTCCTCTAATAAACGATCACTATTGTGGTCATGTTTTCCACGACACTTTCACATAAATCCGGCTCTGTTTCGTCGATGTAGCGCCAGATATGTTTAAGCTAAAGAATCGTTGCGGTGATGTTATTGATAATAAACATGCAAAGAAAGCAGTCCAACGGTGTTAAATCACACAATCTCGGAGACTAATTGATATCGCCAAAACGAGAAATAACACTGTTAAGACACATCGTCTCAGTAACTACATTCGTTCCAAGTCCTTTCCATCCGATTCGGATCAAAAAAGAAATAATCATGTTACGATAGCGGTTACCAACCACAGTGATCGAAATTTTATTCACATTTTCAAAGTAGTATAGCCCGATAACACCTGCCCACAAAAACAAAAAAGTAATCTTTTCAAAATGTATTGGTTACTCGTAAACCACTTCAGATTTTGTAGTTCCCCAAATCCTGAAAAATTTGCTGTGATATAACCGTTAAGGTGAAAATGTGGCTCGTAATTTTCGCTGGATGATTGTAATCAAACCATTACTTTAAAAATAAAAACTCACAATTTGTATGTGTTGTTGTACCCCATTGCGTATACTTACCTGTAGCTGAAGACTACATATGCCAAATTTTAAATGTCAAAGTGCTAGTTGTATAATATGATTGCAAATTTAAAACACCTGTTCGTTGTCACACTGAAAAACTTCTCTCTTCAGTAGCATTAAACTGTAGCTTTTGTAACAGTTTACTTTTACGTTAATCATGGGTATTGCATTTTGTCACTTTTGAACGAATTTCTTTGCGATTTTGTCATTTCGGGAAATTTTAAATGTGAGTACCGTCTTCTGTAACCGAAACCCGAATGAGATGGTCATGATCTCCAAATGCGATCCTGAAATTGTATTTCTTGCGTAGCAGAGTGATACACGTTGGTGTGGAATATTGCGCACGTTAGTTTACGGATCTGTCAGGTGGTTGGTCGCTCGGTAGCTATATCATTCGTTGAGAAATTGAATTTTAGGGACACGAAGTAAGGCTCGCTGAGTTCTTCATAAGCATTTTCGTTCTTTAAAGGTAGGCAAACTATTGCTATTTTAATGCACAGATAAGGTTTATTCTGAGTTCCACCTCAATTTGATATGAATTTTTCATGTAGCTCTCTGTGTAAGATATTGAAATTTCGTGGACTACACACCCTGGTCGTCAATCTGCCATCCACCTGAGAAACACCTGGGATCCCCATCTTGTGGAGAGGTTTGCCTTCAAGATCGCCTAGCAGTGGTATAACGCCATCTTATGGTGCATCTCTACTTCGAGAACTTATTGGAATTTTGGCTGCCGTCTGCCATTCCAAGCTACAGTTTTCCATTTATGGACATCCAACGGTGTGTTAAATTACTTAGGAACTGTACAAAGTGAATAATATTATTTGTATTACAGAAATTAGCAGGTTCCAAGGTACATGCGATGAGTTATACGGGTTCCAGCAAATACTGATCTTGAAATGCATTTAGGTTATACACTATGGCAAACATTAATGCCATTTCCTTACTGGTAAACATTATTTCACTATGGTCTATAAGGCCAATTGTATGTTGTATGAACTGAATAGTCTTACAACGCTTACAGCGTATAACATATATAAAATTCATGCATTTTGTGCTATCGTAGCATGGTGACGCTTCATACACTATTGGGTTGTCAATGCTGCTCGTACGTTTACATGTGAACAGTGGATTGATTCATTTCAGCAGATGACGTGTTGTTAAATTATCTCCATCCTGTTCGCTAGTGTAAGGTTGGTTGCTCAAACTCATTGTTGATAATAATTTTAGATGTAACTATAATTTATTGCGTGTGTGTTTGGAGTGATGTTGTGTTTGTACTGCATCTTGGCTCTCCATTTATTGGGTTTGTTGTTTACATTGGGATAAATAAACGATGTGTCTAAGATATCATTAGTTCGAGATTTATTGGTTGTTTATTGGAGCAATAATTTCAGGTATTAATCATTGATTTTCACCACAGCAAAGTAAGCGACAGTTTGGTTATGTTTCCTACCCCATACGGTTTGAATGATCAGGTTTAAGATACAAGGTCGTGTTACATAAATTTCATTAGGAATTGGTCAAATCTGGCGCCTAAGTAGAACTAGTTCTTAGTTTTGGGAGTTTGATTGTGTCAAATTATAATTACTCCACTCTGCTATTTAATTTAGAGCTAGCATTTGAATTGTTGACAAGGGGATGCATTGGTTATTGGGCAAAGACCTGTGTGCTGTTGTGCACTTTTTTGTTATTTATCAGAACCTTTATTCTGGGAGTTATTGAATCTACATTATCTCTGAAATTCAAAATTGTTCTTTTTCCTGTAATTTCGGTGATACATATTCGTTGTCCAAAGTAATCGACCAACTTCCTTAGAAACTGTTTTCGAGAGTAAGGCTCGCAATCCATGTCTTTAAATACTTTTTCGATTTCCAGCTCTAACTCGTTTATGGAAAACTGGCACATCAGAATTTTCAACAGACTCACAAACTTTCAAGAACGCCTCATGCCTCTGGTTATCGTTCGGTCGACCTCGCGAATCTCCAAGTTTTTACAGCTTTCCCCCTGAAGAGAAAAGGAGACGGCAGTTCTTGTGATATTTGGCTTCAGCCGCAACCAGATTTCCTCAAGTTCCGACGCGAATCAGAACTTCTTCACCCCACTTGTCCGTTCCGGCGACAACTTCAGACATAATTTTTTCTTTAATCAAAATAGTAGATACTTGTATGATTGTTTTCCGGTTGTAATACTTTTTATTTTTTTCTAATCGACTAGACGCCGGCTTACCGCAAAATAAGCAAAGCTCTTTAATGTTATAATCCGGAATTTCAGAACGAAAGGTGGGTGCTGCTGTCGAGCATGATTGCTGTGACGGTCCAGCTTTTTCATTTTGTTCTCGAATATGTTTCAAAATTGTATCATTTCTCGTGTAGGATTTTTTAAAAACAGAAACAATCATCAATTATAAAATTGTTACCTTCCTGTACTAGCCGGCAATGGCGTATGATTGTTCAAATTTTAATTCGTCAAAATAAAAATAATAAAAATTAATTCGTCACTTGCATTCCTGATGCACTTCGATTGATTTCACCTTCTTAAAAATGTCACGTAAACCATCACGCTTTTCACTAGCAGTCAGTAATGTTTTCAGTCCTTTTTCACCAACTTTAGTAATAACACGCTCACTTAGTAGCAGTTTACACAAGACATATTTCTCCATCTTCAATTAAACAATATAAAAAAATACAAGCACAGAAATATCGGAAGAATGCCGCCGCACAAGTGAAACATTACGCAATATACAAATAATAAGTAGCTAAACCGGTTTATTTGACCTTGAAATATTAATACAAGCTCGAACATCGTGCTTAAGGTCACGTCGCGCGGGGCGCTATACGCGCACTTGTTATTTGGCAAATTGATAATCTTGGGGCAGACTCGGAAATTCTATATTATAGGGGTTAATAGGGGGTTGAAGTGACTTTTAATATTTTGCTAAGCATACATTGTATACGAAGAAAATCAAATATCAGCCCCAAAAAGGTTTTATATTTGTAGTAAAAATTAATTTGCTCCAGATTTACGTAAAGCTGAGAAGTCTCGGATAAACTTTAATTTTTTTTTGGCTGAAGTAATTGCGATGAACTTCTAAAATATTTGCAAGTAGACCACCTTTTAATGGTAGTTTTAGAGAAAAATATGTTTCCTCTAAAAAAATTATGCTTAGATAAAAAAACTGAGAATAAATAACAAAAAGTATGGGGTGCCATGTACTACTGAATATAGACTGCAATACGTCATTGGAAGGGGAATTTTATCATCTTAAAAAATGCTCACTTGACATTCTTACGTAAAGTTGATAGTTTTCGAGAAAATCACCAAAATATTAAAAGTGGGGGGTTTGGGGGGCAAAAAAAGGGGGTTGCGGAAGGAGGATTCTCCAGTACTTTTAGTATGTTGCAATTTACCCCTCAGGCATGATGTCTACCAAAAATCAGCTTTATATTATTTTTGTCAAGGTCAAATGCTATCTTGAATCGGGTATCAGGTCGGTTTCTGGTGTCGGAGACGCGGAATCTTCAGCGGCGAAAGCTGGAGGCCGAGCTAGTTTCTGGTAACGATCTCCTCGAGTGCGCTGCTCGAATTTAGTTTAAACGCGGCGATCGGCTCTCGGGACTGCTCGCGTATTAAGGAGTGAGTGCGCCGTGACCGATCCTTCGTATCGACCGCGTCGATCGAGTGGTTCGCGTTGATTCTGCCAGTTCGAGCACATTGGAAATTTTAATTGTTGTAACGTCCATTGTTGCCAATATTAAGCACTGTTAATTTTAAATTACGTTTGGTAGCGCTTAATTACGAGCGAAACGTTACAAGCGCAGAGAGCGAGGGTCCATCTATCTTCGCACAAAGACGCTCCAAGCTTCCGGCCCGCACCAACCGCGTGCCGCCGAAGTGTGTCTTCCTCAGCGGTCCTCTGCACGCCCTCCAGACGCCCCAAACTCCAGGTCTGCTCCAGCTGCTTGCCGACCAGAGTGGGTTTCTGCCAGCTGCCATCTGTTGAGCTTCACGTCAACCACCAGGTCCGCCAAGTACGTGAGAAGCTCCCCTCTACGACAACACTTCGCCTGGACACGATCGCCAGTTACTAGAAGATCTGGCCCGCCGCGTCCTGCACCATTAGTCGACTCCGCTTCTTTGAGCTTCCGGTCAGCACCAGCCTCGCCAAGAAGCTCGCCGCCAACACCTTCTACACTGGCCACTCCTGGCTCCACGTCTCGAGACGTCCTAACTATTTTTAGCAATATTAATCTTAAGCTTTATTCCATTTAGTGTTAATTTTTTGTAAATATTAAAGCTGTAAATAATAATATTAAAGGTGGAATAAACATGAATTAACCAATCACTGTCTTTAAAACAGTAGCTGCGCCTTGACTGCTCTTCGTTAAATAATCTCTACGGCTGAGCTATTGGGTAAATGGTCTTAAAACGCCATTCTTGATATTGGTTACCCCCTCGCGCACACCAGGCCGAGGGCGAGTCAAGTCATATTTATACAAAATTTAAAACAGTTTAAGTAGCATTGATAGACCCCATGAAAGTTAATTAAACATAAAAGTCAGGGTAATATTGAATTGGTTTCATTTGACTAAACGAACGGTTATTAAAGTTGAAGAAATTATAATTTATGAGAGAGCATAGAATTTCGGTTTATTTTATAAATAATGCATTCATACTGCATCCGAAATAAACATAAAGGCCCTAGGATTGATACCGTTCAACTTTCCATATTTTAAAACCTCTTGAAAAGAGAAAGTGGTAATAATGCACTATTTAATCTTACGAGACATTTTACACTACATCGTTGTGATGTTCTAAATACCCGCAAAAGCAACGACAATTTTTAATATGGAACTGAAGAGAGGTTGCGGTATAATATATACTAAGCTTCATGTCTGTCCACTTCATTTTGTGCATGAAGTTCAAAAAATACGAATTTAGGGAGATTAATATTTTTCTGTTTTCATAGTATTCAGCGAAACTGCAAGGAGCTCGTTTTGTCGAAATAAATGCACTGTGGATCTGTATGCATGTCAAACTATGGGAGTTTAGTGCCATATATCTTTTGATTTTTTGTGCCTTTGAAAATATAAATCCAACAAATCGTCCTCTTTTGTGTCCTTTAATTGATTGACGACAGTTTAAGTCACAATAAACCGTTCACTGCAGATATTCATGTAAAACAAAACATGGAAGAATAATAGATTAACATGCACGTCACATCTACCTCACAATAATGCTAATGTCGGTTAATCCCGACGGGACGTCCCGGGTCTAATCCGCTCATCGCTGTGATATTAGCCGCGTGCAATATTAAACAGCGGGTTGTGGTATTCAATCGCGATTCCTTCGTACTTCCGGGTCATACTGCAACAGGGAAATATGCTTAAAATCTTTGTAGTCATCATGTCTACACATCGTGAATTCCAGGGATTGTTGCTACTACAGCCAAGTAGTTTTATGTTTTTGTGCAATGCAGAGAATAAGCTGCACGTACAGTAATTCTAAAAAGAACCACATGCTCCTTTATTCTTTTTTCTGCATGATCCTCAAAAGCGACGATATGAAATTGGAAGCTCTCTGGCCACCACAACAAAACAGTTATTTTTAAATATTTATATCGTTATTTTGGCAGTAGATTTTTGAGATATTTATATATAACTTTACTTTATGAGAGGTAGCACTATGGAGCGCCAGTTTAACTTACAACTACTTTAATATTATTTAATGCAATTTGATACTCTTAATAGGGTGTGGGTCGTTAATCTAGTTATCTGTTATTTGATATTCTAATTTTATATGAATTTTCAACTATTGACTGCTACTAAATGTCAATTTGACTTTAAACAACTATCAAACAATAATCAAATAAAAATGACAAATGTTCTTTCTACTCACAAATCAAAGACTCAATTCACTAAAGTAAGTACTGTGTTATATTTATTTCAAGTGTTTAATTGTTATTTATTCAATATGGTTCTGTAGGATTAATTAAAAACCACCCTGATTTCCTCTTATTTCACTCTTATTCACATTTAACACCACTGCTCCCGATGTTCACCGCCAAGCTCACCAACAGCCGAACCTCGATACTCCTCCAACCAACTCGAACAGTTTCAAACCCCAGGCTCCCGCACGTTACCGTCAATCAAACAGCCTCCTGGTAAGTTTCCACTAACCGATGGTATCCAAACTAATTTCCCATTGTCCTCAGCTCCTAGCTTGTAGTAACCAACCCAAATCAATCAGCTACACTGGCAACACCCTTCAAATGATTGATCCGTCCTCCGTATAATCACCAAATACAGTAATTGGTATAGCTTATTCCTTATATGTAGTAAATCATCAAATTCTATTTAAATATTATTTTATTCTTCTTACTTGCATCTAATTAAACCATATTCCATTATCTTTTCAATAACTGCGCACTTGTATTATTTCATAATTACGTTTTCACTTAATTTCACCTAGCAGATTTGTTAAAAACCTTTTTATTTGTATTCAACCAAAATTATTTATACAAATAAACGCTAAATTTCCAGTTTTTATTAATATATTTTTTTTTAAATATGTCTACATTTTATGAGTGTTATTATCACTATCTTAAACAAATTTTAAAATTATGCTAGTTAAAATTATTAATGCACCCTTTTTTAAAATTAAATGTTCTGAGTTTTACCTACTACATACTATATTCTAGTAGTACGCATATTGGTCACATGATAACATTATCTTATCTTTCATATTAACTTTCACCACCCTGATTCAATACTTAATTGCTATAACTTAACAAAACTAATTATAAATTGTCTCAAATTAAATTTCTATTACTCGATTCAACTTAACCAACAATCTTATTAAAAATTTTCTAAATTTGATTGTATTAATCTTCCAAATTTATTTCTTTTAATTTTTTTTTAATAAGTGACCTATGTGTGTCATTATAATATATACTAATAAAATACAAGTAACAATAAATTGTTGACCTCCCCCCCCCCCCTAGTGCAGAATGCAGGCCTATGCTTGTCAAATTATTAAAGATTGCCGTACTCTTCCAGTGTTTCGGGTACGTGTAAATGCTTATTGAATGCGTATACTATTTGTCGGATAATAAAAGTAACGTCAATAGTGCTGCGATTCTTTCTAAAACCTTGTTGTTCTTCCGCCATTTATATCCTTCCTCCTACCTTATCCATTAAAATTGCTGTGAACATTTTGAGCGTACTATTCATTAAGTTGATGCCCTGTAGTTTCCTGGCTTTTTCCTGTCTCCTTTCTTGACTATTGGTATTATAACACTTTTCTTCCATTCTTCTGGTACTTTCCGGTGTTTGTTATGATGTTGAATAACTTTTGGATCTATGTGCATAGTTTAGTTCCTCCATATTTTACGAGTTCATTTCGTATTATGTCTGGGCCTGGCGCCTTTCTGTTGTTTTATTCGCATATTTATTCTTCTTTTGATACTTTCACTTCACTGCTGTTTTCCTCGTTATTTATTACCTTGTCTCCTTCTTCTTCTTCTTCTTCTTCTTCTTCTTCTTCTTCTTCTCCTTCTGTACCTCCATATAGTTTTGTGAAATGTTCAATTCATTGTTCTGTGATATAATTTATCCGTACGAAATTGTTCATGTCTTTCCTTCGTCCTTTTAAAATTTTCTACACGTTTCTTTGAGATCCCTATAAGTCGAGTTACAGGTCTTTGGTAAATTTCTGCCAGTGTTCCTTCTTGATATTCTCTATTTCTTGATTGACCCTATTCTTTCTTCTCACGTACCCTTCTCTAGTCTCGTGCGTTTTCTTTCTTTTGTAGGTTAAAAACTTGTTTCTTTTATTTTGCTAATATTTTAACCTTTTCGTCATACCATGGTGTTTTATATTCTTGTTTGTTTGTGTTTACTTTTCTTTTGAGAATGACTCTACTGCTGCTTGATGAATACTTTCTTTAATGACTTTCTTATATATCTGTTACTGCTTCTAATCTGTTACTGTTTCGAGGTTATGTATGTTCAGTTTCTCTTTTAGTCTGTTGCAGTACAGGTTTTTAATCCCCTCGTTTTCGAGGATTTCTATATTTAATCGTTCTTCAGTTTTTGAATTTTTCTTGACTATAGAGGTTTTATTTTTATATTTATTTTTCCTAGTATAAGTCCATGTCCTGATCATATGTTTGCTAAGGGTATGGTGCGTACGTCTATTATATTTGTGGGGTGTATTTCTCTGTTTGTACGAGTATAGTCAATCATGGAGTTACGGCCCCTTTTATCTGACCATGTGATTTTGTGTTTGTTTTGTTGTGTTTATTCGGAAGATTTCTATGAATTACCAGCTTTATTCGCCTTTCAACGGCATGAGTGTGACAAAGTACCTAACTTTAAAATGTCGATCTTGCCACGAACATTTAAAATCATATTTTAAAAATTCTCAGTAGATGTAGTTTCTCCACCAGTGAAAAATAGTTTGATCACTAGAAACACGCGACTACTGTCCTGACTATTACTTGAGAATCCGGCGGAAATCCGAATATACTTTTGTTCATCGGGCAAGAGCAGTTGTTACAGTATTTACTCGTACAGTGGCAGATTACGTTTTATCTTGAATCTGAACAAACTATAGTTGCCTGAGAACACATTTTTTTTATCATATATGTCATCCATACTATAAGTAATTGATATCAGGCCGCTCTAGGTAAGAATGCCCTGACACTTTCCAGAAGTTGGTGTCTTAGTGTGAGAGTTTTCCTGTATTTTTTCTTTTTCTGACTGATCTGATCATTTCTGCCAGCGAAATTAAGGTCCATGAACTGTTCATGATTCTAAACCTCAATGTTTGAGAAGTTCTATTCGTATTTTCTTTGGTTCTCTCTTTAATTTGCGTCTATCCACTGTTTTGGGTAGATTTTCTTTTGTTATAATTTGCGATTCGTGGAGAACAATACTTACTATTAGTCAAGCTGATCATTCTAAAATCATCGTTCGATTACCTGGATGGGTAGATTTGAAAATTTAATCCGTCTTGCACGATCTGAAGGAAAGAGAGTTTGAAATGATTTTGACGTTCTGAAGTTTTTGAAAAAGTAGACTCTTCTATGGAAGTTGTGATATTTGAGATTACAAATGATGTTTATACTTCACCTCTTCAAGTTTCAGTTATATTCTGAAGATGTTAAATCAACGAACTGTTATTTGGCCCACTAGAAAATGTCTTCCCTGTTAAGGCACTTTATTTTTGCACTGACAATTATTAAAGTTTTTACATTTACGGGTGGATCTATCAAACAGAATTTTTCTACTGAACACTCAGAATGTTCCTCCCTTCCCTTAAAATTTTTATTCTTCTCTATAGTTTTGGATTTTCATTAACGTTCGCAATCAAGCTCAATTTTATCGCAAAGTAATGAAATAAATGTTTTTGACCATATATCTTTCAAATTTGACAGATCAGTTGAAAATATCACCCATAGTCAGAGATTTGTCATTGGCGTTATCCTTCAATAACAACCTACACTATAAAATAAATAATATTCCAATGTTATGCTTAGTAGATTACTGACATAAATATTCTTTATGTTAAAGTTGTTTGTTATTACATTTTCTTTCACCTAAGCTAGCATAAAACTTTATTCCTTTACATGTCATAATGTATTAACTTAAAATAATTATCGTTATATACCCTCTCATATTAATCACGTACCTGGTGCGATAAATAGGTACGCCTGTTTAAATCTTAAAAGTATAATAAACGGGTACCACCTGAAAACTTGGAGTCTTACCAAAACAAAATAGATAAAAGCCTAGACAAGATAAAACTTTCAGAAAACGGAAATATTGACATTGAAGATCTGAATGCATCCACAAGAAAAAATATAAAAGCGACTGAAAAAGTACACTGTTCCAGAAAGAAAACGAGTGACGAGAAGATCAGTCAAAACACGAAAAAACTTATGAAACAGAGAAATGAACTACGGAATAAATATGAAACAAATTATACAAGACTACGAAAGTTAAATAAACTACAAAAGTTGTGAGAAGGGATGTTAGATGATTCAATTCTAAAAATATACACAATATCATAGAGGAAAACAAGGGCCTAAAAGTTCTCAGGCAAAAAACTAACACAAGCAAAGAAGAATATCTACAACTTGACAGGTAAACAAAGCAACATGGAAACCAACAGAAAAGACATTTTTAAGGTAGTAGAGGCATTCTATGCTGAATTATATAAAAAACAAACAAACGAAACCTCTAACGACAAAATTACGAAAGTTTTAAACCAAACGTCAGTAGACATATCAGGGATAACAACAAGTGAAATAATAAGAGCGCTTTACGTTGATTTCGAACAACAAATCTCTAGGAGAAGACGGGATAGTTATTGAATCAATAAAAACAAAAGGAAACAAATTGCTGCCTCTCGAAAGGAACTGCACCATCTGAATGGAATGATGCAGTTATAATATTATTACACAAAAAATATGACATAACGAATATAGGAAGATATCGATCCATAAGTCTCCAGTCGCACATATAAAAGATGTTAACTAAAATAATTACTAAAAGATTATGTAATAAACTAGATGCTTATCAGACAAGAGAACAGGCTGGATTTAGAACAAGATACGGCACGAATGACTATCTACTAGTACTCAAAAACCTTATTGAAAAATCTGGGGCTTATATTCGTTGATTATAAGAGAACGTTTGATTCGGTAGACCAACACAATATGCTAAAAGCTTTATCAGACTGCATAATAGACTATCAATATTCGAAACTCATCAAACATATTTATGAAAATGCTACTGCATATGTCAGGCTCCACGACAACACTGATAAATTCAATATAGAAAGGGGTGTCCGCCAGGGCGACACCATCTCGCCAAAGCTTTTCAATACTGTTCCCCAATATATGTGCAAACAAGCAGACTGGTACGACGTAAATATAAATGCCCAGCGACTAAATCACTTGAGTTTTGCTAATGACCTGGCCCTTATAGCCGATGATGCTACCAGAATGTTATAAGATCTGAACGAATTGTCACTGAAAGTAGTACTCAAAATAAATTTCTCCAAAACCCAAATAATGACAAATCCCGTACTCAGCGAGGGCATACACATAGATGGTACCGGAGTGGAGAAAACTACTTCTTTCAAATACCTTGGAGATGAGATTTCCATCAGCAAAAACAATCAAACCCACGAAAACATTCGAATAATAGGCCCTGGGCTGCCTACGGATATCTCAAATATGTGTTTAGGACAGACCTGCCAATTTGTCTGAAGAGAAAAGAGAATACGCTTTACACAACTAGCGATGCTAGGAATCTCTCTCAGGAATCACATACCCAACACAAAAATACGCAAAAGAACAAGAGTTATAGATGTCATGGAGAGAATAGCTATTCTGAAATGGAACTGGAAGGGATACATTGCAAGAACTACCGACGATAGATTGACAAGAAGAATCCTTGAATGGACGCCTAGATCGTAAGCTTTTAGGAACAGAGGACGTCCCCCCCCCCCCACAATATGGGCCGACGACTTAAAACGCATTAACACCAACTGGACGCAGAGAGCACAAGACCGAACACAGTGGAAGCTTTTAAGGGAGGCTCAGGTGCAGCAGTGGACTTCGATAAGCTGAATGATGATGATGATGATGATACCTGGCAAATGTCAATAAATAATACTTTTGTTATTTTTAAATTGTACATTAATTCTAAGTTATTTGATCAAATGAGACTGAAGACATAGCAAGCTAGTTACATTTCAAAATTCGTTACCGTTTGTTATTTTCCTAATTCTTCTCCTTTTAGCATCTAACTTGGTTAGAAGATTTTATGGTTGGTTAAATGCGACTAATTAATGATACTCTACATTATGATAATTATCAACTAATACGCCTGTAACATCTAACATTCCTTCATGTCCACTCGAAGCGGGTAGACGCAAATCTGTTGTGTTCCTTAAAATTGTGTGGTCAAATATAGTATGAGCAAAAAGTAACTCCATCAAAGATACCTTTGGAATTTTGAAGTCATATGTGTATTATAACACCAGAAAATTAGAAGCTGTTATTTGACATTTGTTATTATTATGTAATAATTTGCCAATAATTTCTGAATAATTTATTTTAGCAAATGTTACCAGAACATAAAATATTTACAATGGAACAAATTACAGATGTCCAAAATCGAATGCAAAACGAACCCTCCAGATCTTCTAATCTCCCTCTTTTGGATTTCTTTTTATTTCCACTTCTAAAAAATCAGTCATTAAAACACCTGTTCATACGATTTTAGAATTAAAAGAACGAATTACCGAGGCATCTATTGCAATAACACCAGTATTGTTGCAAAGTGTCTTCGAAAACATGAAACGACGTGTGGGGCTGTGCTTGCAAGAAGAAGGAAGGCATTTTCAGCACCTCTTGTAAATGTGTAAGTATAAACTGTAAAATGTTGTAACAAACCTTAACTTTTAATTTGTTTACAGGCTGAAGTGAGGTTATGTACGCCTAACAAGAACCTTTAGTAGTGTCTCCATTAAAACAAAGGTTATGCTAATTTTATTTTATTAATTTTGCTCTAAATGCCCTGTTATAATTTAAATTTTCTGTTTCTTAAAAATAAGTTTCCTTACAAGACCGCATTTTTTAATTTAAACGCCAATAAAGTCATTGACAAGAATCAACGAGAATTAAATATAATTTTCTGGTGTTATAATACACAGTGGTGATTATTTAAATTTAAAGTAATTATACTTACTACCCAAGGGAGTGAATCGCAGTGAATTGTAAAAACCATGTTAACACCGCACAAAAAAGAAGATGTCCAAGAGATAATAGATTCTACAATTAAGTCTCTCATGCTAAATGAAGATTTCGTTAATTCATTGGAATCTAGAATCGGCAAAATGGTAACTTCAGCTGTATTAAATGCATTTGGCACTATAAACAAGAAAGTGGACAATTTTGAAGTTCGTGTAAGTGATCTCGAAAAAGCGAATGAAAAATTACTCTGCGAAATAAGTGATTTGCAGCAATATTCGCAAAGAAATTGTCTCAAGATTTTTGGTATTAAGGAGAATCAAGATGAAGACGTGGACAAGATTGCTGTTAATCTCTTTATTAAACACTAAAAGTTGATATCGACCTGAAAAGTATAGACCATGCACATAGAGTGGGTCCGATACCGAAGCCGATATCGACAGCTGAGGATAAGCCAACATCTACTGTAAGGTCAAGACCTATAATAGTTAAATTTATCAGCTACCGGGACAGGCAGAAAGTGTTCGAAAATAAAAACATAACTATAAGGGAAGACTTAGCACGTGATCGATTGGATATCTGGATATCTGGAAGGAAGCAACAAAGATTTGCTCTCAACAGAACGTATGGACTAGGGATGGCGTTGTTTTAATCAAGCATAATAGTTGCATAAATAAAATTAAGACAATGGCCGAGTTTCGCAAATTCAAATCAATGGCTGGGAACCAAGCAGGGATTCTAAATACTATTTGAGTTGAAATGCTATATTAAAATTAAGTTTATTGTAACCAAACAAAAATTTGTCTTTTAGGGATAGTTGCAAGTTTATTTTAAGTATTGCTTATTTGCCATATCAAAATATATTTATTTATTATTAATATATTTGTAAACAAATATATTTTTTTCTCCAACCACACGAATAATTTTGTATAAAAAGTAAGTCATTTCGGGATGTTCACCAATTACCTTGGCAACCGTACACTTTTAGATACATATTTGCACTAGTACAAAAATGGTCGCAAGATAGGGTTTTACATGGTAAATTTTAAATAAAAAGCAAACGCTTAGTCAATTTGCGGCAGTCGCCGTCGTTGTTGTTTATTTTTCCTGTACAGTGATTGTTTATTTGCGCCATGACAGTTCTACAATATAACCTACAATGTTTGATTCTAAATAATAAGTCATATTACCGAATTTATGAGTAGTTGGAGAAAAAATAGTATGTTTCATTCGTACAAAAAATGCGTTTTCGGGACGCGCCTAGAGAAATAATAAACCGTTGGTATAGAATGAAAACAGTATAGGTAAAAGTGAGGACAGTCATGGTTGCTCAAAGAGCCGCACTTCCCGGCCGATCAGATGGCGCCACTTGTAGAGTTTGCCTTGCAGTGGTCTATAATATTTACCGGACATCGCTCTCCTGTCAGTCGTTATTCTTACCCCTAGAGAAATAAGACTTGGTTAGTACTTCTCCAGGTTCTTAACCAATTTAAAATGGTTAAAATTAACTGCTGCGTGCCAAACTGCATCCCTGAGAGGAACCACGGTCGACATCGATTTATACATCCTGAAAAAAAAACCCTGAATTATACTCCAAGTGGTTGCATACAATTGGTAACAGAAAGCTTTTTACCCTCAATAAAAACTATGTTTACGATAACTTTCGGGTATGCGACAAACATTTTGTCAAAGAAGATTTTGGCCCAAATAATGTTGTAAAAAGAACAGCGTTACCAAAACTATTTTTGCCAGGTAGGTAGATGTATACATAACGCATATAGGTAGTTTTTTGGGGTAGTTGCAGAGCAACAAAGTTCATCCCTGATAGAAGTGGCACAACATATTACTGCAGTATTTTATACTATATATACCATAAATTTCTCAAAAACTTTAAAGTTTTACAAATCACATCAATATGCGGATGATACACAAATTTATCTCTCGTTTAGCTCGAATGAGGCAGCTATGGCTAATGATCGTGTAAATGAAGATATTAGCAGTATCATTAGAGAAGCTGAAAAGCATTCGTTGATAATAAATGCTTGTAAAACGTATGTGATAGTGTTTGGACCAGCCAGGTGTATTAGTGAGTCATTGCCCTTTATTCACACTGATATCAAAGGAAAATTGATTAAACCCGTAGAAGTGACCAAAAATCTGGGTCTTACAATTGACTCTTCTTTACGATTCAGACAACAGGTGACAAATATTCTTAAGTCATCTTACGCTATCTTGAAAAGTATTTATCCTCACCGACAGGTCTTAAGTACAAATGTAAAAAAAAAATTATGTGAATCTCTGGTGCTTTCGCGCATAAACTACTGTGATGTTGTGTATGGACCATGTCTGGGAGTGGATGATACAAACAGATTACAGAAATTGCAAAACTCATGCCTAAGATACATTTATGGTATACGAAAATACCAAAGAGTATCACATAAATTGCAAACTGCTGGTTGGCTGAATATTCGTAATCGACGTTTATTACATTCAGCCTGTCTATTTCATAAAGTCGTTACGACGAAATGTCCGTCTTATTTATATAATAAGATTACATTTCGATCTGATGTACACAACATTAATATTCGCAGGAAGGATTGTCTGTCTATTCCGGAATATAGAACACAGAAATTTAAAAGCTCTTACTCCTATCAAACTGTTCATATATATAATAAATTAAGCTGCTCCCTGAAAACTCTACAGCATGCGTCATTTAAAAAAAAATTTAAATCATTTTTAATCTCGAAGCAGTGAGCTGGATTAGTTCTACGTGTGGTATCTGCTCATTATTGAAGATACATTATGTTACAACTGTATTAGGAATTGTTTGTTTTTTTTTTGTTTTTTTTTCTTTGTTTTTTTAAGGTTAGGTGGAAGAACGGCGACGCATCTTGATGCTATGCCGAACCGCGCCTTCATTTCCGCAAATTTTGTAGTTACTTTTCTTATATGTATGGATAATTTTGGTTTTTGTGGAAATAAAAGACAATTTATTATTATTATTATTATTATTTTTCAACCAGTATGCCAGGTGAGTTACAAGGTTATTTTTTTTTAGTAGCTGAATGTGGCATGCTATTTTTTCCTAGCAGTTATGCCCCAGATCGAACGAGAATATTCACATAGCATCCCGCAGGGTGAAATTCTTGAGCTCCATCTAGGGGAAAGGCCTACGGCAGTACTTCGATTAGAGCATCCTGGGGAAACTATGGAGTTTGCTTGTATTACACCAGGTGCAGTATTGAACACTGAGGCAGAGAGTATAACACCTCGTCCTCAAACACCAATATTACAAACAGGTAAATTTGCAACAGTTTGAGACAAAATACAGCTTGCCTCAAAATGTTGGGAAACTCTTGACCTTAGATTACCTACGCCAAAATATGCTGCTTTAAAGCAGCTTATCTAGTACTAGGATGTGCTGAAAAGTTCCAGGCTTTAAATAGAAAGAAACGTGCTAGCGAAATATGAAACATTTTATTCAACATACTCCCCCCTCAAGCTAACACATTTAGCACAACGCTTCTCCAGTTTTCTTAACCCCTCCAAATAGAAGTGGGACGGTTGTCCCTCCAAAAACGCCTCCGTAGCTGCGATGACTTCCTCATTGGAGCCAAACTTGGTACTCTTCAGATGTTTCTTTAGCTGTGGGAAGAGGTTGTAGTCCTAAAGAGCTAGATCTGGAGAATAGAGCGAGTGGTTCAACAATTCGAAGCCAATTTGGTTGATTTTCTTCAGGGTGTGGTGAGCGGTATGGGCAAATGCATTGTTCTGCAAAAACAAGACACCCCGAGTCAACTTCCCTCGACGTTTTTGCTTCAACGCCTCCTTCAATTTGTCCAAGAGAGACATATAGTATTGGACGTTGATCGTACACCTTTTTGGTAAGTAATCGATGAGGATAACACTGTCCTTATCCCAAAAAACTGACGACAACACTTTCTTCGCCGACTTCTGGACCTTGAACTTCTGTGGCCTCGGAGGACCTTTGTGACGCCACTCCATTGACTGTTGTCTATTTCAGGATCATAATGATGTAACCACGTTTCATCCATTGTCACAAAACGGGCTAAAAAGACCTCGCTTCCTGCTTTAAACCGGTTTTGATCAGCATTCAGAAATTGGGGATCCACTTTTCTGACAGCTTGCGCATGTCCAAAATATCGTGTATGATATGGGAAACTCTTTCACGGGAAATGTTCAGTACCTCCTCTATCAGTTTAGCCGAAATCCGCCAGTCTTGCAAAACCAGGTCGTGAACAGCGTCGATGTTTCCCGGGTCCGTTGCAGAAATCGGTTTTCCTGATTGTACCTCGTCTATTACCTTGAAATGACCAGTCCGGAACCTTGATGCCCACGTTTTTACTCTCTAATAACTGGGCCAGTTATCCTTCAACACTTCAAGCATCTCTTCATGCACTTTCTTTGCTCATTTCCCCTGTAAGAACAGGAATGTCATCACTCCTCGTTGCTCACTTTTCCCGAACACCGGTGTAGGCACTGCCATGTCTGCTTTGTTAATGCGCGGAATGAAAACTCTCAGGGGTACGATTCTATTACTGTGCATGCGCGCTATTGAACAGTTAAACATGCTGGAATATTGTTTATACGGGCCTCACTCGATTAGCACCAAATGCAGGCATCAATATCAATATCATTTTGATGCAGGACTCTAGGAAAGGTCAGCATCTCTGATAGAGCATATATCTTTGAATATAGATAAGCTGTGTGTGAATTGTGTTGGGTACAAAATTGTCAAGTGTTTCCTCAAAATTTTCAAGGATTGTATAATCTTTTTCTAATATGAATTTAATGCATTTTTGATGTGATTTATCGGACTTTTTCTACTGTCTAGGGACCTTTACCACTAGACCACCGATCTGGTGGCCTAGTGGTAAAGGTGACAAGCTAGTAATCACAGCGATCAGCGGTCCTGGGCTCAAATCCCGGGATAGGCGCGAGTGTACGTATAAAGACGTATAATATCAGTCCTTCTCAGGACTAACTAGGAACTTCTGAAGACAGGAGTAGATCAAAAACTCCCGAAACGTCGTGTGATATACACCCTAGACAGTGGAAAGTGTCCGATAAATCATATAATAGACCACTGCCAAAAAATGACATTCAGAGAATAATGCATATTTGCAGGCAAACGAGGACTTTTAAACAAATTGGGCATAACTAGGGTCGCAATTTTGAGCCCAAAAGCAAAATTCCTCTACAAGGAAGTTTGAAGTTGCAAGAAGAAAATAATGAAGCTCAGTCGAAAAAAACTGGATTTCAAATCCCGTTTGCAACAAGCTACAAAAATTTCACAAAACGTAGCATTCCAAGAAGTAACCAAAAAATATGAATTCCATAACCAAAAACTTCTTTCAAAGTCAGCTTTTCTGTGCTACAAAAAAACCCAAAGGTTACAGATTTACCATGCAAGATAAGATTATGGCTCTTGCCTTATATAAGCAAAGTGGTGTGGGATACAAGCTACTTCAAAGAATGTTTGCATTGCCTTCAAGGGTAACTCTTATGAAAGTGCTAAACAGCATTCCTCTAACTTCTGGAATCAACAAGAGCATTTTCAATGCCTTGAAAGAAACTGCCCAATCCCTACCATCGCTGCATTCTCATATTTGATGAAATGAGCCTAACTCCAAATCTGCAGTATAACCACCATGCTGATAAAGTTAAGGGCTTTGAAGATTTTGGTGATCGTCAAACCGATCAAATTTCAAATCATGTTCAGGTAAAAATTTATACGAATATTACATATTATTATTTTCAATGACAAAAATCACATCAAAAGTTTTCTTTATTTCAGGTGTTCATGCTTCGCGGGATAAACAGAAAATGGAAACAACCTGTTCTTTATCAGTTTGCGAAGGGTGCTGTTAAAGCTACACAGCTCATGAAAACCATTAGAGAGGTAACAATAATATATTGTTTGATAACTTTTTAAATTATTATTATTTTTTTTAAATAGGTTATAATTGCCACGAAGGATGCTGGATTAAATGTTGTTGCAACGATGTGTGACCAGGGGTCAAACAATGTGAGTGCCATCAAACAGCTGGTCGAGCAGACAAAAGGCAGTTATTTTAGACGGGGAGAAGAATTGAAAGGTATCATTTTTGAAGTAGATGGAGAAAATATTATTCCATTATATGATCCCCCTCATTTACTTAAAGGTCTCAGAAATAATCTGTTGGCTAAAGACATTTATTTTGAGTTAAATGGTCAGAGAAAGGTGGCAAAATGGTCCGAGATATATACAGCCTGGTTACTGGACAATTTTAGCGGGGAGTTAAGGGCAATGCCAAAACTAACAGAATTCCACGTCAACACACCGAAGATTAAAAAAATGAAGGTTTCAGCGGCTGCACAAGTCTTCAGCCATACAGTATCATCGACTATTAATTTGATGGCAAAAACCTGTGAGTACAATAATAAAAAACCTCAGTAAATTTTTCTGATTTCTTCCTATTTTGCAGCTTATACTGCATCTGATGACACAAAAATGGAATCAAGAGCTATCGAAACTGCAGAGTTTTGTAAATTTGTTGATAACCTGTTTGACAGTGTCAACGGGTATGGGCGATTCAACAGGCATGGAAAAATTTTAAAAACTTGCGTAGACGTGGATAAAACTGTACGCTCTGACTTTTGGCAAAATAGTATTCAAGTCTTGAAGAGCATGAAATGCCTGGGTACCGATGGCAAATTTTCTACCCCACCAACATTTAAGAACTGGATTCTGACTTTGAGTAATCTACTAGTACTGAGAAGGACGTTAAAGGAAGAAGGGTTTAAATATTTCAATCCTAGATATTTAAACCAGGATCCTCTTGAAAATTTCTTTGGGAAAATTAGACAGCGAGGTCAAAGAGCTGTCAGTCCTACTCAGACTGCGTTTGGTCAGTATTATAAATCTTTACTGATCAGCAACCTGATTTCAAGACAGTCGGTGGGAGGGAATTGTGAAGAAGATAACTGTAGCATTTTGCTGGGCCCTCAGAAGTTTCTTGGTCAGGTAAATATAGATATAAATCTTCTTGTTTATTAGCAGCAAAGCATGTGATTGTATTAAGAAAATCAATTTGGAGATTGGATATTTCTCTTTTGAAAGTACCTGTAGATTTTTTGACAAAAAGATTTAGCTACCTTCTGAGCTCCTGACTAAAATTGATGATTTATTGCATTCTCACTGTTTTTTTAACGTGGATTACGACAATGAAAACAAAAACTGCTTCGTTTTCGTGTTATTACAGTTTAAAATTATTTCTCTTATGACACTTAACATTTGAACCACTCATTGCCTAACGACATTTCTTTGTTAGATCATGACAGCTATTTTCCCATGCTTATGTATAGCGTCCGCTAAGAAGTATGCACCATTCTCATTTTTCTTACAGCAATCTGCTTGATAAACAGTGATTGAGCCAAATAGTATTCATTTTGGTGAGGAATTTCATTAGTAGAAATGTTTATATTTTTGTTTTCTTCTCCAGAATGCATCGGACACCACAGCCGTGAAAAATGAAGGTCCATTAGAAAACGTTGTAAGAGTTCCTGAAACGTTGAATTCCCTCAAACCACTAGAAGAGTATGCTGTTGCATATGTTGGGGGATTCATCGCCAAAATCAAACTGAAATTAGATAATTGTTTGATGTGTAAACATAATGTTCTCGTTCGAAGAGGAGAAGACTTTGATCCTCTGCACCAATTTATAGCAGCCAAAGAATATGGGGGAAAGAAATTACACAGACTGAAATATTGTAATGTTCATTTCATTAAGAATCTTGTAAGAATGTAAAACATTGTATTATACGTTTTAAAGTTGGATCCCCACAAACCAGACATTTTATCATGTGTATATTTTACAATTAAGCGGAACATAGATTTTAAGTTCATTCCATGTGAGCATTCAAAGAACCTTACAGAGCAAATAATCAAAATTTTTTGTAGATTATTAATTTTTAATTATTTTAAAGGGGTTAATAATGTTTTATGTGGGAAAGATGGTCGAGATATCCCTGAAAACTGCAACAAATTGTTAGACAGGCAAAAAATATGTGCAGTAAATATAAAAGTAAATGAAATATGTCCCTCCCTATTATGAAATATATTTCTCACTTATAGAATCTGTCCAGAATAAATTCTTATTATTCTTAATATTTATCTTTTAAGTTAGATTATTTCTATTCTGAAAGCGGTACCCCATATAAAGACCTTTTAACAACGCAGTAACTATATGTGTCCTGTTCTATTTATTGTGAACTTTGATTATAGCTGTTGTTAACAACTTGTTCTAAAATTATACTTGTTGACAATATTGTGCTATTGGTAGTAGGAGATACTTTCAAATCTTTTTCTTCGTGTAACAAGGCGTTGTGCTTTGACGTATGTACATGTGCGATAGGGAGCAAAGTTACATTGGCGATTATAGTGGCCAAATTTCAAACAGTTTAGACATAACTTTGTAATCTTTGCAAAATCTATTCTTTCGCTAACAAATAACTTTACGTAATCTGGACAATTTTAAATAGAATGATCCTTCTGGCAGTATATACTATTTACTATATTCACTGCTATTTACTATATTCGTATCCAACCATTTTCTTGCATGTTGATTTTAAAAAACTATCCTTAAATGTTTGTTGTGATCTAAAATTGTTTTTGATTTATTTGTTAAATTTTGATTTGTGAACTGATCAGAAATATTTTTAAGTAGATATGCACGGCTTCTTAAAAAGTGGTAATTTTTTTTTAAATTGGCTTGTAAATGGTACTTCTGAATTCTTCCCACGTAATGATACTGCATCCAACTTTCCAACAAGAATATGATTTACTAAAGTATCCCACTGATCTACTGGTTCATTTAGTTTTTCCAGTGATCGTAAACGTTTTGAATAAGAATCAATTAAATTTTCTAATTTTATCGCGGACTCAGATTGAATAAAGCTTTAACATGATTAATGATTATAGTTCGACTGTTGTTTTACCTATCATACAAAATATTCCAAGCTATTTGGTAACTGTTGCTGGAAAATTACTGCTTCTACTTCGTTAACTGATCTTGCCACTTTTAGATGTCTCAAAATATTTATAATTTTTATTTATGAAAAACCATATCTGGCTTGAAAGACATTGTTTAATATTAGGTGACTGTATTTACTTTATGTTGGTTCAATTAACTTCTGCTGTTTAATTGGCACCTTTTTATTTTAACTCGTAATAAAATACATTTTGCGAACAGATATTGAAAAGATTGACATTAAATTGTTACTATTAATAAATATAAGTTTCCGTGTTTTTATAAATGTTTAAATACGAAATAAACCAATTGTTATGCCTAAATTTATATATTTATACCTATTATTTGTGTACCAAATTATGTAATTATTTTTGTAGTTGTTAAGTGTCCTATAAATGGAAATTTTGTTGTTGGACAATAAATCAACTATTACATTATGTCGTTTTTTTCTTTTGTTGACTGTTAGCCCAAGAATAGCGTCGAGTAATTATACCTTGGTCACAAATTGTAAATGTCAGTACCCAAGGAAGGGAAAACCAAAGCTGCCATGTGAAAACGATCTTGATAAACCAGCGTGGACCAATACGATGATTTATGGATTTCTATGATTATCACTGATTGTCTCATGCTAGGTTATCAAATATCAAATTTCAATATACAGTATAGTAAAATATTACCAGAAATGTATTTTCAATTTCCCGCCAAAATGAACTTCCCGGCCACTAGAGGCGCTGACATTCAGTTCTCTGTCTGTCTTAGGGACATTTCATTCTATACCAACGGTTTATTATTTCTCTAGGGGACGCGTAAGAGTCGCCGGACTCCGAAGCGCGTCGTCCGGCGATCTGTCTTACTTGTCCCGAAATCATGCATTTTTTGTACTAATGAAACAAATAACTATTTTCTTCTAAGGATAAGTTGCAAATTTAATTTAAGTATTGCTTATATATATATATATATATACAGGGTGTCTCAAAAAGAATGGGACACCGATTAGTCAGAGATTCCTTAGGTTATAATAAATCGATTAAACCTAATGTACCTTAGTACAAAGTCCCTCCAGTAAAAAGTCACAGGGCCTTGAAGTTCAATTTTTTATTTTTTATTTTTTGGTTAATTTCCGCAAATGTAGAGATATCAATTTAAATTTTGGTATACATGCTTACTATGATTTAGTGCACTAACACAAAAATTTTCATCAACTAGACTTAACTGTAAGAGGCACTTTACCTATCTTTGAAAACTTTTTTTAACTTTAACTTCGTTATCTGTAACATTTTTTGAAATTTTAGGTTACTATCTGAAAGAGAATTAAAATACACAAAAATAATGTACTCTTAGTTCATAAGCGTAAAAGCAACCGTTTGCCTTAAAATGCTCATCAAAAGTTTTTGGTTGTCATCAAGACGTGCAATTATCAAGTAGCCATGATCACAAAAACAATAGTCATCTATTAAAAAACAATTATAAATCAATTAATGACATTAGTGACATAAGAATTTGTTCTTTTATGTTTAAGAAAATGCCGTTACATAACGAATTCTCCGATGCTGCGAGGTTCGTTATGTTGCAGCATTTTCGTAAGCACAAAAGACAAAAAAATGATAACACCAATTGCTTTCTTGATGTTGTTTACTAGATTACAATCATTATCCATTGTTTTTGTGATCATGGCTACTTGATAATTGCACGTCTTAATGACAACCAAAAACTTTTGATGGGCATTTTAAGGCAAACGGTTGCTTTTAGGTTTAAGAACTAAGTGTACATTATTTTGTGTTTTTTTATTCTCTTTCAGATAATAACCTAAAATTTCAAAAAAAGTTACAGATAACGAAGTTAGAGCAAAAAAAGTTTTGAAAAGTAGGTAAAGTGCCTCTTACAGTCAAGTCTAGTTGATGAAAATTTTTGTATTAGTGCATTACATAATACTAAGCATGTATACCAAAATTTAAATTGATATCTCTACATTTGCGGAAATTAACAAAAAAATAAAAAATAAAAAATTGAACTTCAAGGCCCTGTAACTTTTTACTGGAGGGACTTTGTACAAAGGTATATTAGGTTTAATCGATTTATTATAACCTAAGGAATCTCTGACTAATCGGTGTCCCATTCTTTTTGAGACACCCTGTATATGTATTTTTAAAATTAACATATTTGAATGCATTTTTCTAGGTATTACCAAAATTGCAGGGGACTCAGGAGCAAATTAGCACAAGTCATTACATACACGGGCTATCATCAGTTTGACATATACTGCCTTACGGAAACCGGACTTACAAACAGTATTTACGATGGTGAGCTGTTTGATAACCAGGCGTACAGTGTACCGATGTGACCGTGATTCTGGTATAACAAAAAAGACAAGGTTGGGTGGCGTACTCGTTGCGGTGAGTAAAAAATACAAGGTCTTAAAATGTGCCAAACTAAATTCCAAATTCGAAGTGTTGTGTTTAGATATTAGATTAAATAGTAAAACTATTTTAAAACTGGTAAATTTATATATTCCGCCAAATGTAAACATTGCGTATTATAAGCAACTCGTAGTGGGTGATTTTAATATACGTGGTATCGAAAATAAAACTACACATTTAACGCAAGTAGGAGCCTCAGGAACAGAGCTATCAAATTTCATAATTTTTTTAGATCTGCTCCAATGGAGTGAAATAAAAAACCATTACGGCAGTATGCTTGATCTTGTACTAATCTCTGAAAATATGAAACGTAACGTAACTGTAGGAAAAGAATACTTACCTTTAGTAAATGAAGACTTATATCATCCTGCATTAAAAATTGTCACCGAACTTCAGTTAAAAATTAAATCAACAAATATTTTAAATGCTCGTTATAACTTTAGAAAAGCAAATTTTTATGAACTTACCTTATTAATCCGTGATGCAGATTGGGATTTGTCTGATTACAATGATGTAAACAAAGCTCTTAGCAAATTTTATGAAATAATTTACAATATTTTCGACTCTGTAGTTCCCAAAACAGTACAGTATAGGTCAAAGAATAAACCATGGTTCACATCGGAAATAATTCAGCTATTAAAATTAAAGAACACGCTTCATAAACTGAGACAAGTGTCAGATGAATACAATAATAGGTACATTGAAATTAGGCGAAGGTTAAAATCACTAATACGGCTTACAAAGAGTATATAAAAACTGCTGAAGATGCTATTTGCTATGATCCAAATTAGTTTTGGTCATATATTATAAATTCAAAAAGCTCAAACAGAACAGGTGCTGCATCTATGGAATGGAATTGTCAAACTTGCAAAAATTCAGCTATTCCAAATGCCTTCGGTCGGTATTTTCAGTCAATTTATAATAATAAGAAAGCTTTATATGATACAAATTTTGTCGAACTAGACACTGGGGGCGATCTTAGTTCGTGAACCAGTAACAGTATCTCCTACAGCCACGATAAAAAGTATGTTGGTATGAAAAATAAAAAAAAATAATTAAAATTCAAGGTAGTCCGATTTTTCTGAAAATGTCCTTAATACTTCTTTTTGTTATCTCTTCTAATAATAGTAGTCTACTCTTGACAATTTTTTAAAACTCAATTTTGAAAACACTTTTTATATTAATTAATTTGATTAATTTTCTCAAAATCGTAGTTTGAGAACAAGCAGGAGTGATTCCGAGAATAATAGCATCTAACTACCTAAATACTAAACCACATTTTATTGCCATCCTTGAGTCATCTATAAGTTCAGATGCTAACACTGCATCTCTACTTATTTCGGTTCCACCTTTTTCGTTCAACTAATTTCTTTTTGTAGTTTTTCTTCGTTTAGAGGTGATCCACTTGTTTGTAGGTGCCTTTGTTACTTCACTATTCTACTTGCTATTACGAGGATGATCATAAAATAATGTGGCATTATAATTTTTCAATGAAAATTAACTATAATTATAGTTCCATCTTAACTATGATTTTTATTCTAAGTTTTATTTTTGAACTGATTTCAAATAATGCTATGTTATTTAACTCGTAACATTTTTTATCTACTTATTTTAACCAGGTATCAAACTCTATTTGGTAATAGGTAAGGTATTATTCCATTACCGTACATGGCAACCATTACCATACTGCAACCGTTAATAGCTATTAACATATCTAGGAATGTTATGAGTATCATAACTGCCGCAGATGTTGTATTGATTTTAAAACATTTAAGGCTGTAATGATTCATAACATCAGTGGTTTGTTCAATAGCTTATCGGTTGCCATGTACGGTAATGGACTATTACCGTAAAGATCAGTTACGACTTAGTTACCAGCCTACTTTTCTATATGTAATATATATGTGCAGGATTTTATAGCTGACGCTGCCTTCCGTCTCTCAACCGATTCCTCCAGTCCTCTCTGTCCCCCCACTCTCCCTCCGTCAAACCTCTTCTCTCCATGGCCTCGTGTACTTCGTCTGTCCATGACTTTCTGGTCGACCTCTCTTATTCCTCCCTACTGGGCTCCAGTCGGTAATTTTGTAAATCCATCTATTCGCATTTGTTCTCCTAACATGGCCATACCAAATCAGACGTTTTTCTTCTACGTGTTCCAGGGTACTCTTCTCTACTTCCATTCTTCTTAGAATCTCCGCATTTGGAACTCGGTCCAATCTAGTAAGTCCACAACATCTTCGCCAAAATTGCATCTCCGTCGCTGTAATTTTACTTTTATTTATTTTATTTATTATCCAGTTTTCAGCTCCGTACGTCATAATGCTTCGTATCATAGTATTATATATTTTTCTTTTTGTGGTTTTGGTGATGTGTCGGTCCCACAGGATCGAGTTTAATTTCCGTATGCATGATCTAGTCTGGCCCAGTCTGTTTTTTATTTCTTCTTCCCTTGTGGTGCTTTTTGATATTGTGAAGCCAAGATATTTAAATCTATTGCTTCCCTTTATTCGTGTGTGCTCATCAATTTTCAGATCCGTTATCATTTCTTGTGTGGTTGACAAATATTCTGTTTTGTTAAAATTTATTTCAAGTCCATTATTGGTGTATTCGTCTTTCAATTTTCGTAACATGTAGCTCAGGTCTCCTCATCCTGCGCGATTACCACCTGGTCATCGGCGAAGCTCAGTGTGTATAGGTGTTCGTTCCACACTGGTTTAATTCTTGGTAACTGAGTCGTAGGCCTTTTTCAGATCTATAAATGCCAAATGTACCTCTCCATTCTTCGCCTTCTTTTTTTCAATAACCTGTTGTAGGGTGTAAATGTGGTCTATGCATGATCTTCCCGCAGTGAATCCAGCCTGGTCTTCTCCAATTTTGTTTTCTATTTGTTCCTCGATCTTGTTTCTTAATATCTTCGCATATATCCTTCCCATTGATGCTATTATGCTAATTCCACGATAGTTTTCACACATTGTCCGGTTCCCTTTCTTAAAAATTGACGAGATATAAGCTCCCGTCCATTCTCTCGGCAGTTTTTCACCATTAATACCTCTTTCGAATAGACGGTGTAACATACGGAATAATTTTTGTGAGCCATATTTAATTAATTCAGGGACAAGACCTCCAGGTCCTGCAGCTTAATTGTTTTTCGTAGATTTTATCGTCTGTACGACATCTTCCCAGCTTAATACAATTTCTTCTTGATCTCGCCTCAAGTTTTCTTCTTCGGTTTCGGCAAATTGTGGGCGAGTTTCAGTTAATAGTTCCTTATAGTATTTGTCTCAGAGGTCATCTTGTATGTATTGTATGTATGATTTTTCTTTCGTATTTTTCTTGAGTGATTTAATTATTTTCCATGACTCCGAATTTCTTGTATCCCCTATATATGCTCGATACTCATGCATGCTTGTTCCCATTTCTCGTTCTTCTCTTTAATAACTAATCTTTTAACCTCCCTGTTATTCTGCCTGTATTCATGTAGGTCTTCTTGTCTTTTCGTGCTTAACCATTTGTGATAACTCTCCTTTTTCTTTTTTATTGCTTGTTCTGTAATTTCGTTTAATACTTGTTTATACTTGTTAGACTTTTTCTCTTTTTCTCCCAACGCTTCCAAAGCTGCCCCTTTTATACTGGTCTTTATGTGGTCGTATATTTGTTCCATATCCTCAAATTGGAATTCACATAATTTAGCGTCCAGCCTTCGTTGATATATAGGTCTTTTATTGATTCGTCCTGTAGCAGGTGTATTTTAAATATCTTTTCGTAGGTTGAAATCCCACGTTCTTTCATTTTATTATCTTTGTCTGTCTTCGTTTGACACCAGGGAAAGTCTATTTTGGAAATTAATAGCTTGTGGTCTGTATCACATTCTGCTCCTCTCTTTACATGTACATCTTTGATTTTCATAGTAGTGTTGTTTCTTACTATCATATAGTCCAGTAATGATCTCAGTTGTCTAGTCTCTTAAACCCAAGTAAATTTGTGTATGTCCTTGTGACGATAGAATCCGATAGTAATTTTTAGGTTGTTCAGTTCACAAATTTCGTTTATTCTTTCACCGTTTGTATTCAGGATATCTTCGCCAAAGCGTCCGACTGTGTTATCGTTAATTCTTCTTCCTGTTCTACCATTTAGGTCCCCCAAAATTATAATTTCTTGGTGTTTTATTTTTTCAATTTGTTCTTGCAAGGTTTCCATAAATCTTTCCTTTTCCGTTATTGGGTTATCCTCTGTTGGTCCATATACTCCGATAATCACTATCTCCCTTCCGAAGACATCCATAGTCACACTTAATACTCTTTCATTAATGGGTTCCCATGTACGTATATAGTTCTTCCATTTCTTGTGTATTAGGATTCCAATTCCTGCCTTTGCTCTTTCTTCTCTCTTTACCCCGCTTCAGCAATGAAGCGTTCCATCAATATTTTCAGTGCCATTGCCCTTCTTTTTGGTTTCGCTAATTACTAGCATGTCCATGTTGGTTTTATTGAATTCCCTGATAACTTCAAAATCTTTAGTTCTCCAGCCTTGTATATTCCATGTTCCGCACACTATCCTTCTTTTTCCCTTCTTTCTCCTACTTTCTCGGTTGAGATATAAGACTGGGTTTTCTCGTCTACAAGCAGAATTGCCCCCCCCCCCCCGTATCCGATGGAGCTCCCTCTATCAGAGGTGTGGATTACCACCCGGGGAATATTTTGATCCGTTCGTTTTTTTTTCATTCTGCCTCTAGCCTTCTTCCCTTCAATTTTTACACGTGCCAGATTGCTAAGGTTTGACGCCGTAACCCCCAGTTGGAAGACCTTTCCTTCCCAGCCGCCCATTCTGGGACAGACGCTGTTTGTAGCCGTCCATTTTGGACCAGACGCTACTTGGGTTTGGTTCTTCCGCTCTTTTGACCATTGTGACTTTTCGTCATCTTCTGCTAAAAAGACCGTTGACCATTATAGGGATTATACAGAGAAATAATAGGTAATAGATTAACGTTTAGGAATAGTAAGTAAGAATGGGATTTAAGGTAATGGGTCATCGTACAGATGCCTCTCTTAGTCGCCTCTTACGACAGGCGGAGGATACCCTAAGCCTATTCTCCAACCGGTCCTAGACGGATGTAAACAAGGGCTTAATATCCTGCAACCAATAAACTATTGAACATACGACGGATGTTATGAATCATAACATTCCTAGATATGTTAATAGCTATCATGTCATATGTCGAAGCACAGAACCATTACAATATCTCATAACGCATGAGAACCAAACACGTCACACAGCGATGTTTATGCGTTTTCGATATTGCTATGCAATGAAAAATTGTCTAACTGTAATAAATTCAGAAAGTGTACTGACCAGAAAATTAAGTCAAAGGTATATATATATATATATCTATTACAGCACTACGGGTCTTCTAGGCCCGTGGTTTAGTCTTATTACATTTCATTTTATATTCCACCATTTACACTTTACATTTTTAAATTTTACATTTTACATTTCTTGTTTTACATTTTACAATTCACATTTCATATTTTGAGTTTTGAATTTTACATTTTACATTTAAACCTGATATTTGACTTTTTACATTTTACATTTTTGAAATTGACATTTGACATTTGACCTTTTACATTTGACATTTGACGTTTTGCATTTCACAATTCCCATTTGACATTTGGCATTTTACTTTTGATATTTCTCTTTTCACATTTCACATTCAACTTTCACCTTTCACATTTCACATTTTACGTTTTACATTTCGTTAACTTTACTGACCACTCTTCTCCATCTCACTCTGTCTCTTGCAATGTTTTTCCAATCTTCCACTCCTGCACTTTTCACATCGGCTACCACAATGTGTCCTAGCCATCTTACCTTCTGAGCTCTTTTGAACGCCGTTATGGATGGGTCACCATACATTTCCTGTACCTCTTTATTAGTCCTTCGTCTACATTCGCCGTCCTCTGTTTTCACTCCTCCCAGTATTTTTCTTAAAACTCTTCTCTCCCATACTTCCAGTTTTGCTTCCATCTGTTTTATCATTGCCCATAATTCGCTTGCCTATGTTACGGATGGTCGTACTATTGTTTTGTATATTCTTAATTACGCGGCTGTAGAGATTTCTTTGGTCTTAAATATATTGCTGATAGCACCTACTGCCTTACTACCCCTTGAAATTCGTTTTTGGATTGCTACACTCTCATCTACGGTACTTGTTAATGTTACTCCCAGATAATCGAAGCTATTTACTTTCTCGAATTTATATTCCCTTCCTTCCACCTTGAAACTGACCTCTGTTTCTCTCCCACTGTTTTGTCGCATCTCCATATACTTCGTTTTCTTCTCATTTATTGCTAACCCATATGTTCTTGCCGTGATTTCCAGTTTACCAAATACTGTTCCTAACTCCTTTCTTGATCTTGTAATAAATTATAGCTAGGTCGTCTGCATATGCCACAATCTGATGTCTTCTCTGGTAAATTATTCCACCTGTTTCAATACCACTTTCCCTCAATATTGCTTTTAGGACAAAGTTGAACAGTACCGTTGAGATAGAATCCCCTTGTCTCACACCTTTATTTCCGATGACACTTTCTGTTATCCGGCCATCTATCAGAACTTTGCTGTTTGTTCTCATTAGTGTCATTTTTACTAAATTTATAAGTTTCGCAGGAATCCCCAGCTTTTTAAGTGCCTCGTATAGCTTTCTTCTGATGATCGTATCGTACGCTTGGCGAAAATCGATAAATAGTATATGCAGCCCTAAATTTTTTTCGTAGCTACTGCATTGGATCATCTTTACCGTAAAGATTTGGTCCGCGGTGCCCCGTCCTTTCTTGAATCCTCCTTGATACTCGCCTATGATTCGCTCTTGGTACTCACTCAGTCTGTTGCGGATCAGCCGCGCCAATATCTTATATGCTACGTCCAGCAGTGATATTCCCCGGTAATTTTCACAATGACACCCTATCACCCTTCTTATGAATGAGGCAGACTTTCGCATTATGCCATGCCAGTGGCATTTGTTCAATTTCCCACACCTTTGTAATCAGCAGAGGATAGTCAAAGGTATATAATACCAAAAATTGTGGCTTTGCCTCACTAGTTGTTAGTGAGGCAAAGCCAAAATTTCAAAACCGGTACTGCTTATCATAGCACAGATATTATGTTGTTATAATTGTTGTTATGCTGCTACATTGGCTTAATAGTAGTTTTAAGTCCTACCCACAGTTTGTCTGACCAATACAAACAATTCTTAAAATATTCTTGTAACAATTTACCAAAAAATTGAAACTTGAAATTTGCTTCCACCTATTTTTATTCCTTGGGTAGATTATATTTAGGGCCGGTTGCAGAAAGCAATGTTAAGTCTGGTGTTAGCTAACATCGCGTCAAAGTGAACAAATTCGCATCAAATTTTGTTTACTAATGTATTAGTTACCATAAGCATTTGAGATTTGATGCGTTTTTGTTCACTTTGACGTCGCGTTAGCTAACACGAGACTTAACATTGCTTTCTGCAACCGGCCCTTAATGTACCTTTTTACCTTTTAATTAATTTTTGCTGGGCCTTTTAGGGATGAATTATATCCGCTTCTTTTATTTTAGCACTAACCTTAAGCTCTAGTTCCTAAAATTCTACTCCTTCTTTCTTTTCTGTATGCTCTAATTTGTCTTTAGTGTTTTTTGTTTTTCTTCTTCAATTCTTGGATTTCTTGTTTATACAATAACTGGTCAGTTCTAATGCCCTTTACTTTCGAAATTAAGTCTCTCATCATTTCCTTAAGTTTTTTTATTCCACTATCCTGTATAGGCGATTTTTAGCTGAGGTTCTCGCTATCTTGGTACCTACTAACTTTTCAATAAATTTCAAGCTCGCTTCTCGTTTCTATCTGTTTGTGTGGGTTGTTGACACGTCGCTATCGTCATAACTTTCATTTCTGCGCTTGTGTTCCATGTTTTCTGGCGGCTTCCGGCTGTCTAACCTATTATTTGCCTCAATTTTTTTGTCTTCTTTAATTGTCCTACTCCTTTCCACTATTGCGTATTTACAGCCCTATAATTTTCAACAGAAGGCCATACAATAAAAACTAGGAAATAGTTGTTTACAATATAATAAGTAAATAGAAAATGTTAGTCAAAGTTGCTGTGATGCAACTCGCGAAAATAATTTAAATCTTATACACATACATACCTTTAACCGTGGACATGAATCTCACCTCAATTCATATTACGACGTAAGGATATGAACTTTTGGTATCCTTCCATAACTTGCGTGTGTAAAACAGTAGTCCTTAAGTAGTAAGACAAATTCTTCTAATATTCAAGTTCACTGTTAAAGGACATTATTTTCTTGAATACTTAGGAAAAGCTTTTAAAAATATTAATAAATTAAGGGTAACCATAATACCTACCTTAATGGAAAACCGCAACCTTACTCAAATGTAAATTTTCATTAGATTTAACTTCTTGTGGGTGATTATCGCTAATTAAACTCAAGGAGCTGTAATCCTCGAGGGAAGAGTTTTTTAATGCTGGCAGATTACACTTTTTTATTTCTAAATACTACGAGGTTTGGCAGCAGCAACGGGGTAGAAGGTATTTCTAAAATTAAGATAGTTACATAAAATGTGCTTATAGAAAAGTAGGTACGAAGGTTGTCTGCATTAATAAAATATATTTAATTAGACACGGGTTCAAAACAGTTAAGCCAAGCAAATTTACCATGTTTTTAATAGAATGCTGTACAAGTGTATATTTAGGTGCCTTAAAAGTTTTTAGTGTAAATATAAATAAGAATGTAATTCAAAAGGTGAATATACAGTTTTATTAGCTTTTCCTTCTCTTCGTATGAAAATGTTACTGTATTGGTGTTTCTCTAGATCGAGATTATGGGACATTTCACATATCGATATTCTACAAACTATTTTAACATAATGTTATTAAATAGGGTGTTTGCCTATTAAACTATCTAATTAAGACTTCATGCTAATCATTTAATACTCAAACTATATTCTTCTGTGATTAATTTATCAGCGATTCTCTTCCTCGAACTTTTCCACTAGCAACAGAAAATATTTATTAACAAAGACAGACTAAGACAATAGTTGCAGATATCAAGAATAATAACAAATAACATTTTTATTACTTTCTTTGTTACGTCAGAATTAAGATTTGAAGTTCTAACTTCTCTATAATTTCAAATAATTATTAGTAGAGATTAACGTTAGTGTTAGATGAAACAAGTATGAATAGGAACCAATATTCATAAAATATTTTCTAAAGCCACTGTATATTAATAAATGTGGAATATGTTTTTGAAACTCAATTAAAAGCGCCAGTAACAATTTGAATTTATTACAACCGGACTTAACTTGTATTCTACTGTTTGAGCATATTACGCAGCTATTGAATACAGGATCATTGTTTAGCAATGCTGGGGTTACTTTATCTAACTTTATCATGCAACATAATATTATTAATTTCCATTTGTTTTGAAATTACATTTTCCTGTACAAAAAGTTTCTGCAGTTCCAAAATAAGCAGATCGAGTTATGACATTGAAATCTACGCAGTACGATAACAGCTATTACGAAATAAGTACAAGATGTGTTGCAAAAAAAAAAACGTTTTAGGAATGCTCGTAGTTTGATTCGGAATACAAAAATAATCTAAGTTCATTAAACTTTCATTACGGTTCATATTAATATTCTTTTGTGTTATAATATAATGTAATAATATGAATATATTTTTAAAAAGGTTCTGAAAAAGAACTAGTTCCGTTCGTTGCTATTGCGTTAATTAAACTTCTAGCACTTTTTTCGGTTGCACTAAGTCGGATCTAAAATTACTTGATTTTTATCTATCGGAAGGCAATCTTTAATTCTAATTTGTTGAACAAAACTTGATAATTACAAAATGCTTGACGTGGTAAACAGCGGTGTCAGTGAATTCGATGAAAACCTCTTTTGTTTTTAGTGTCGCCATAAAAAGAACTACATTCAGAGTTTTTTCTCTGAATGGAAGCATTTTGTTGATATTATATAAATTGTAGTATCATGAACTTGGGGTCATAAAAGCTATAAAAATATTTAAATAGATAGATAGTTATTTGTCAAGAGGACGTTGGTAAAATATCGTGGTTCATTGTGATAAGGATTTTTGAAGTAAATTAATAGTAAGTAAGATCTCTAACCTATACCTAAAGTGAGAGTAAGGGATAAATTCCAGGAGTAGGGGAAGCGAAGATAGATGCCGAAAGATCCTTAGGCTAGCCCTCCTCAAGACCGTCGTGGGTGATGAAGTGCCACACCCTTCCTGACGTGCTCCTGTCTAGCAATACGATAGATCCTGACCAGAGAAGGTCGATAACAAATCTCTTTAGGGAGGCTTATACATATACTCATTTGAAGGAAAAAATTGCTTTACTCGAAAGTTTTATATGAGCCTCGAACGGGATGGATCCAACAAAGACAAAAGTCTAATGAAAAATGACAAACGAAAACGGATAGCGACACAACTCAAAATAGCAACATGGAACCCGAGGCATCAGTACGAAGGAAGGAGAAATAATGAAAATACTGAAAAAAGAACAAATATAATGGTGCTTACAGAGACGAAAACAAGAAGATAGATCAACCAGAAACATAGAAGATTCAGTTATGATATGGCCTGGCGTATTTCAAACTATAAGAGCAAGTGCAAGAGTTGCAGTCATTATAAATGAAAAATAGAAAAATGCTATACGGAGATATGAATACATTAGTGAAAGAATGATCAAACTTGAAATCAAAACTATCAGTGGACCACTAATCATCTTCGAATATACGCTATGATGTAGGTCAATAGAAGAACACGACTCCATTCTATATAACACTGCAAAAGCAACACAATGAAGTTAACCCCAACAACAGCATTATATTGATAAGAGATTGAAATGCGAAAGATAAACAGATACCAATACCCAAGATATGTGGTACTTTTTTCGACAATATACTAGTAATGACAAGTGAGAACAACTGAAGCACTTTGCTATTTTCGATAAAGTAAAAATAACAAAATATAATTATTTAAAATTCTTGGGTAAAACCCAACATACGCTACCTTTATCAGACTAGACTTAAGAGCTACTTACAAAGAAAAAATACTGACGATAATATAAAAGAAGAATGATGACATAATAAAGAAACCATTAGAAAATCTGCATCAGAAGCTTAAGGAATAGGATATAAAGATACTCATAAAAAGGGATGAAAAGTATAGAATGTCGAAATTGCTGAAAAGTTGCAGAGACATAAAACCCGTACAAAATACACCTAGCACAAAATAGGGAAACATGTAGAGAAGTGAACAGACAAAAATGCATAGAAGCTAAAACAACCATTCTGGAAGCACATCGTAAGAGTTGGGTGAACTGTAGTGAAACAATTTTTTTGGCTCCGCTTAATTGTTTTGCCAGTTATCCAATTATTTCAGGCTTAACCTGTATATTTTTAGTTGAATTATAAATCCTTTGCATTTCGAATTCGTAAATTTTCCAAAGCAGCGTATTTTGTACCTGCATCAAGTTCCTTTCGTTTGCGCGATGCCCTCTCGACCCGCGCTATCTCTTATCAGGGTGCGAGTCTTCTTTTTGGTACGAAATTTTCGTCCGAGACACTTGCTGTCTTAACCTAAGCCCGCCGTCATCGGCGCGGCTAAGGCTTGATTTTAATTAAGTCAAATTACGTGCGCGCAACAAATTTTTATGAGCATTGTGTTTCCTAAGGGTTGATTATGATCAGGTACAATGGCGCTTTTTTTGTTTTGTTATTCGCATAGTAATTACATTTTTTCTTAGCTCTTTATTACCAGTTCCAACCACGAGTTTTTCTCGGAGGCCAAGCCGCTAGCCTTATCGCATTTTTGACACCTGCTGGCGCTCTGCTTAGTTGCTGCTGTTCGAGGGTGCCTTTGCTATAATTTGCATCCACGGCGACTTCGTCCATTATGTGCCGTTCACGTCCAGCTTATGTTTCGAGGTTAGTTAGTGCTACTCCGGGATTAAATCTCAAATTATCTTCAGTACCTCGATTTTATTTTTATACATTTTAAACCAGTAATTATTTGGAATTTAAATTAATACGTTTTGCCATTATTAACATGTATTGTTCAATTTCATACATGCTCTTGCTTTTTACATTTAAATTTTTATGCTTATAGTTACTTATGCTCAGTATTGAAAAGTTGCTATTTTGATGTATTTTGACCCTCTGTAAAAGGTACAGTCACGCTTTTTTAATTTTCAATAGCCTAACAGAAGGTTTTATTAAATGACTGTGATAAGCTTATACCACGAATGATTTGTTGGTAAAGTTATTAATATAACCCGAAAAGGGTTTTTAATTTTATGCGTGTTGCAACCTTCAGTTAACGTACGCAACTTTGTTATCACATTATTTGCATTTTATTTATTCTGATTATTTACTACTGACACTACAAGATTATTTGATTAGTAATTAAACGCTAGTCACTTGCAGTTTATTTCCTCTTATTATTTGAAATCTTTTGATTTCTGGCGCCCATTTCCATTTCCTTTCCTTTTTTTGAAGACGTTCCAGGGTACACAGCTGATGATTTGAACCTACGATCCAAGGCCGCCGAAATTTGAGTTAGTTAGGGCCATCGCGGTGAGTAAAGAGTTTTCAGAGCTGCCGTGGTGTATAAACTGTAGGGGGGGTTGATCTGCGATTTTTACTACCATTGCTTAATTTTATTAATTAATCGCAGGTCGGCTTCTTTATTGTTTCAGCATCAATAAAATTGAAAGTGATATACTTGGACGCAAATAATAGTTTCCATACAAAACAGTGAAACACCGTAACAGTAAAGAAAGCCAATCCACAAATAAACGTTATTGACTACAATAACTAGGTAAAACACTATTAAGACCTATAGTATGAGGAGAACCCTGTAGAGTAATATGACGAAATCAGTAATATAGATAACAACTTAGATGCCATTACCCTAGAGGAACTTATTAATGTGCTGAAATGCAAGAAATAGAAAAGCAGCTGGCGTAGATGGAATTAATATGGAATTATTAAAGTATGGTGGATTAACTTTAAATGGTAGATTACTACACCTAGTAAATGTGTGCTGGAAGAAACATTGTATCCCAGCGATTGGAGTTTTGACAAAAGTAAAGTCCATATTTACCTTATATCAATGTAATGAAAATAATTATAGGGGCATCAGCTTGTTGAATTCCGGCTATGAAATATAGCATACTAAAAAATCTGTAACATAATCCTATATTTGTTGAGCCTTATTTTCGGCATGTGTAAAGCCTGACCTACGTGAAAATTATTACTGCCTTCTATTTCAAAGTTAACGCAAAAATAAACAAATTTTACTTTTAAGGTATTCACCCTGTATATATTTGTCCGAAATGTTCTCGGTTTTATGCCAGGTAAACATATAATCTGCATGCAAAATATCGTCATCCCCCAACAAATAGTTTTTGAGTTATACCGCCAACTGACAGACAGACTGACGGACGGAATTGAGAAAACCTGTTTTTCGTCATCTAGTTACCCTGAAACGTAAAGATCTGAAGAAATCTCGGAAGATGATTTTTCCGTGATTACAATACATCCTTCGTCTTTTAGATGAGGGAAGTCAAAATAGGTTACAAGCAATAGCGGAACCCCTATTAAACGAAAATCAATGTATGTTTCTAAAATGTAGATCGTGTATAGATGCTGTACAAAACCTAAAATTAATCATTGAGGAAAGGCGCGACTACAACACGAAAACTCACATTGTTTTCATAGATTTTACCGGAGTTCTCGCTTAACTTTCGAACAGCAAAGACGCGAAAGCTTCCCCATCGCGGCTCGGAAATGTGAGTGCGCTTTATCAACGCCTGGTGCTTGTGATAGCAGCCCAGCATTAAACACGTTTATTTTATTCTGGTAAAAAAATCTTTATTTAATTAACAATAAGAACTCCACGTACAACTCATCACCCTCCGTTCGGGAGTGATTAGCTCGAGTTACCATGTCCGTTTTAAAAAGAAACTCAGACCACTCATCTCCACCGATCATCGAACTGCAGAAAAAATATCTTTGGAAACCCGCATCTCTAATAAAGAATAACAGATATTACCTACCCAGTCATATAGAACCCTCTGCTTCAGAAGAGGATAACTCAACCAGGACACCACCCAAAATTAAAATACCACCTATCTTCCTGCACGTCCCAATAAATCATAAAGAAGTAATCAACGACATAAAAAGCTCGCTAAGGCTGAATTCTCTACATCCCTAAATTCTACTAATTAAAAATTATTCTAACAACCCAGGCAGATTACTCAATCTGGGCTAAACATTACTTTGATAATAAAATAGAATTCCACACATCCCAAGACCCAATACCAGACCCCTTTCAGTAGTTATAAAACGGGTCACTAGACTACTTAATAAAGACTGTGCAGTACTTCTTACCGCAGATAAAAAGCAAACGAAATATTTAACATTACCAAAATATTTCACTCAATAGTTACCATAGAACCACGAAAAATAGTAATAAAACCCTTCAATGCCATAGATGTCAGCGTGTTGGGCATACTAAAAATTACTGTAGCCTATAACCAAGATGCGTCAAATGTCAAGGCAACCACTTATACACAAATTGTGACAAACCGCCTCAAGAGCCTCCGACATGTATCAACTGCTGGGGAAATCACCCAGCTAACTTTAGAGGATGCAAGTATTTCTCTGAATCAATGAACTATCAAGACAGACGTCTTCGAAACGAATCTCACAGAACAACAAAATCGCAGAACACCAAAGTACCCGTAAATAACATGAAAAATTTCTCTCAACTCCCACGCAATATCTCACAACCCAACTCACCGTGGCAATCCAAACCAAACTCTTCAATACTTGAAACCTCATCCTTGCTTAAAACCTTATTATCATCTCTCTTAAATCTAATCCAACCCTATATGGAACAAATCAAACAATTCTTTTTATCCAATCACTTACCCACTCTTTTTAATGGACCTTAAAATCAACACGATTTCCTAAATAAAAATCCTCAATTAGAACGCAAATGGTATCAAAACGCAAATAAACCTATTCAAGTCTTTCCTCCCAAGGCATTCCATTGATATAGCATGTGTATCAGAAACGCACCTAAGTCACCCCTAAAAATTCAAAATAGCTAGATATCAGATCTACCGCACAGACAGAAATGCCAACATTGCATGAGGAGGAGTGGCCATCATTATTAAGCGTAAGCTCATACACCACGAATGTCGTCCAATCAACACTGTTAATCTTGAAACAGTTGGAATCAAAATCGAAGCCCAAAACGGCACTACCGTAAACATTATATGTGTCTATAAACAACCCAACAAAAGACGATTAGAACAAGATATCTCAGGAGTCTTTACCTCAAACGAACCTACTCTGCTCATTGGAGATCTAAACTCCAAAAACACCATTTGGGGATGTCGAGCAACAAACCCCGCCGGTACCAAACTCTATGACCTTACATAAACCTATGCTTTTCAAATAGAAGCCCCTGACGAACCCACTAATTACCCCTACAGAAATGATCACCAACCCGACATCCTGGACATTCTTGCTCGCAAAAATTTAATAAGCAAGCTCTACAACAAGTGCTTCCAGAACTAGACTCGGACCACTTGCCAGTTATCATTTCATTTCTAATAACACCTGCAAAATTCATCCCCGAGCCTAGATTAATTAATGGGATAGTAAACTGGGAACTCTATGGCGAGTATCTTGATAAACAACTCAAGTATCCTAACAATCTTCAATCCCCAACCCACATAGACGAAACAATTATACACATAACAAAAATCATCACTGACTGCTTCAACAAGGCCACCAAAGAAAAGATAAACAGAAAACGCACAATCGATAACTCATCACCTAAACATATACTTGATTTAATCAAGCAAAAGAACACTTTGAGAAGAGAATGGCAGAGAACCCGACGTCCCATAACAAAACACATTGTAAATAATTTATCTCACCGCATCAAACACCAACTCCGTATCGAATTTACTCCTATCAAAAACATATTACTAATCTCGAACCAGGAGATCCAAGACTATGGAGAACAACCAAACGCATACTACGCCAACCTTACGAAATACCACCAATCGCCACGGGTGCGCAAATACTCAATTCTGACGCTGAAAAAAGTGAACCCTTTGCCGACCATCTCGAGAAAACTTTCACTTCTCACAACCACACCGACCCGGCTTTCAATAACATAGTGACCAACTATATTGAAACACACCAACCAACCACGGAATTAAACTTCAAACCAACCTTACCCAAGGAGCTTGCCTCGATTATCAAAACCCTGTCAATTAAGAAATCGCCAGGAAACGATAAAATACCCAATATCATATTAAAAAAAACTTACCAAAAAAGCATACGCGTATTTGACAACAGTTTTCAATGTATGTCTACGAATAGGGTATTTCCCAAATGTATGGAAACACGCAATTCTACTTATGTTTCCTAAACAGGGAAAGGATAAGAAAGACACACTGCTACAAAAATTTATCCATTCTCGGCTTAACGACGAAGTCCAGAGACTGAATATTCTACAAACCTACCAATTAGGCTTCAGAGAAGGCCACTCCACCTGCCATCAATTACAACGAGTCACGGAAACGATCGAAAGGGATTATGAATCCAAACAATACACAGTAACCCTGTTTATCGACATAGCTCAAGCTTTCGATCGCGTGTAGACCAACGGCTTGAAATACAAAATCTCACTACTTCAAATACCCAGCTACATCACATCCATTCTTTTCTCCTTCCTTGAAAATCGAACTTTTGCAGTCAAAACAGATACATCCTTATCCTCCACCAAAAACATACATGCAGATGTCCCACAGGGCAGCATCCCAGGCCCCATCCTTTCCAACATCTACATGCGCGACTTCCCCACCATCAATGCTGATCTGGCATTGTATGCAGATGACACTGTCATAATAACTAAAGACGAACGCCTGGAAGTGGCTATCTCCAAACTACAAGCTGCCAGCACTATTCTCAGTAGATGGTTCAAGAAATGGCACCTATCCATCAATTTCGCCAAATGTGTTACAAAAATCTTCACATTAAGACGAATTAATAACCAACCTCAAATCACAATTAGTGGCCACTCCATACAGTGGAACGCCAACGATGAGTCCGTTAAATACTTAGGTATTTATCTTGAAACTAAGCTTACCTTGAAATACCATATCCTCAAAAAACTAAACGAAGGACACACGAGACTAATCCAACTCTACCCACCTCTAAATCGCAAGTTTACCTTGTCCTTGCCCAATGTACTATTATCCTGTACAAATCACTGATACGCCCGTTAATCCTCCACGGGTATGTTATATGGGGCAACACATCCAAAACATATCTCCGTAGAATCGAAGTACTCCAAAACAAAATCCTTAGAATCGCAGTCAACGCTCCTTGGTGTGTCATGTCAATCTCACCAACTGCAGTGGTGCAGCCTACTACACACTGGGCCAACGAGACATCCATACACGACTCAAACGCAAGCTACCCCAAGATATTTTTCTCAGTGACAATAGTGATGACAAGTAAGTGATCAATTTCGGCATACCTAGTGCTATCATAGTGTAAATCAACTAAATAACAATTAAAACTTTTTTGCGGTCATATTTACCGCTCACGCTATTTAATATATTATACATATTTTGTCATCAATGCCTTGTATAACAGTTTAAATTGTTAAGCAGGCAAACGCCTAATAAAAAAAAAGATTTTATCAAAGATTTTGGTAGAGATAACAGAAGCAAACTATGAACTATTTTACAAAGCAATCTGTAAAGGGTTTTACTCGGAACACTTCCTTTGTGGACATTGTGACACTAAATAATTTTAAAAATCAAATTAAGTTAGGAGTAAAAATATCTCACGTTTCTAATAAATTAAATACATTTTCAAATAAAAAAAAACATTACCGGTTTTCGAATTCGAACGGCAGGCGGACCGCGTGTGCAGCTCACAACGTTTTATGAAATTAGTGAGTGGCCAATTTCTACCTGCACCAAGTACCGACTTCTCGCATTCCTTCGTCGCAGCTATATTTAGTGACGCGCTAATTTGTGCTTCGTTTTTGTATCGTAAAAACGTTATTCTGTATTTATGGGTTCCCATTTTTGGTAAGAATAAAGCCTGCATTATATACAAATTATTACTTCTATCTATTACTAAGTTGAATGAAAAATAAACAAAACTTTATTCTTTTAAGGTGCTCACCCTGTAGATATTTCCCTGAAATGTTTCCGGTTTCATTCCAGGTATATATATTGCAATGGTACATAAAGGCTGATATTTATATAAGTCAATGTTAAACATTAATTTAAATAAAGTCGTTAGATCAATATAATCAAATTGGGAAAATGTATAAAAGAATTGCCTGTTTAATTGAAAGTCATTCATAGAATTTAAATAAGATGCAAACTAAGATGAAAGGTATACTATTTGGGTATTCTTAGATGGTTTTATAAGGAATAAGATAAATACAAGCTCATGTAGCATGTGACAAATATAAATTCTATTGAAAGAAAATAATAAAGTAGGTAGCATTCAAATAAGCTAAATCTATAGATGGCAGAAATAATTGTAACTTAGCATAGAAATAAAATTTGGTTATGATTATTGAAAAAAATAAAAGATTTAAAAACAACATGTAATTTGGTATTTTTGGTAAAAATAAATAGAAATTTAGCCCTGTTTGTTTAAAATGTATTGCGATTAGATAAAAGGGTTTATACTTAAATCTACAAGGTGAAAGCAAATGAAATATGAAAAGAAGAATATAATCGTTACTCAAGAGAAGTTGGAATATGGTTTAACTAGATACTAACAAGAATAAGAAGCAAGAATAATAAGAATTGGATGTATGTATGTATGTATGTATTATCTGTAACCTCATTTACCTTGCGGTGTCGAGGCTGGTGCTTTATGCGCTGGCATCTGAATTGGATGTAATTGAGTTAATTTTAATACTACAATTTATAAGAAGTTACATTAATTGGAGTTCTTGTGGGATTGCTGAGGACGTAAGGACCAATTGACAGACATTGACAGAAGAACTACTGGATGTCGGAGAGGCTGTTGGCTGCTGACGGCGTGAATGGATGGAGTAGGAGCTAAGGAAGGAGAAGATTAATTTACATTTATATGTGGAAGCATACTTACCGTAAAGTCGTTGGAAAAAGGGAAGCTGCAGGAGTAACAGAGGCATAGGTATAAGAAAGAAACTATTTCTACAAGCATCCTAAGGTTTTGCGAGTTGGTAGCTGATTGTTCGTGGACAGTGCTTCGTGGCTGAACTGTGTGGAAGTCCAAGTAGAAGATGTAAGGAAGAGTGTCGTCTTAAGGTGGAGTTGTTAAAAGTGAAAAGAATCCAGGTGGGTTTATAATTACTTATATTAAAGCAATCTGAAATAAAAGACAATTAGAGAAGTATATGGAACTATAATTAAATACTTATCATATAATATTGAGTCACAAAGAGTTGGAAAGGATTTATATTTGTCATATTTGATTGAAAGTGTAGTGGAGCACTTTTTGAAGTAAAATGTGACAGCGCATGTCATTAATCAAATTTAAATTCATAATCAAAAATAAGATAGCAGCTAAGAAGCAACTAGATTAATGAACTACCCCTGATAAAAGTCTCAAAGCGATACCGGCATTATTATTAAAATAGAATTTTAAAGTTTCAATTATATAAATCAATTTATAAGAATATCATTTGAGCTGTCACTACAGTATATAATGTGTATGCAAAATATCGTCTTCCTCCGACAAATATTTTTTGAGTTATACCGCCAACAGACAGACAGACAGACAGGCAGACGGAATTGATAAAACCTGTTTTTCGTCATCTAGGGACCTTGAAACGTGAGATCTGGAGAAATCTTGGAAGGTATTTTTTTCGCGATTATAATACTTCCTTCGTCTTTTAGACGAGGGAAGTAAAAAGGGGATCCTAAATCATCCAATAAAAAGCATTTCGAAGCCTCTAGCAAAACACTAAAATCAGCAATGACCGTAACAATGACAATAAAGATGAATACATAGTCTAAAACCAGGTGTGCGACAAGGTTGTTTTTTATCATTATCACCTATACTTTTTAAATTACACGTAGACGACAAAGTGGAAAAATCTAGCAGAAATCGTAATTCTTTTAAAAGGAAATCTTTACCTTAACACTACTATATTTGCTGATGACCAGGTAGTACCTACAGGTTACAGATTCTAGATTGAAGAAGCGTGGTGAAAATCGGAACTATTGTTTAAATCTAGTAATTTCCAAGTTTTGTATTGGTAACACTTTTGACATCTATCATATTGACATTAGATTGTTAACCTTATTTAAGCTAAATAGCCACAATAACAAGAGCAATAACAAAAGAACAGAATTAACAAAATCGACAGGAACAGCAATTTTCACACTTTAAAACACAAAGAATCTGTCATATGACGTTAGTCACTGTGCAAACGAAATCCCTCTACCCACCGCTACTGATTACGTGTCATTTAAAATATAATCTAACTTTATATGTTTGACAACTTTCCACATATTGCCAATTCATCAAATATGATCACAGCGCCTTTCATGACCTACCTTGAGAGTCAATCTAGTTTCTATAATCTGTACTGAATGTGAAGGCGATTTACAAATAGTAGTAGATAAAATACATGAAATTTCTTAAAATTATAATTGTAAAACCTCCACAAATAAATCAAAAGTAATAAATAGCATTGAAAAGAAAATACCCAGTAAGATCGACGATTAAAATAGATAATCAATACTTAGAGCAAATATAAACCACTTTAGATATTTAGTGTGGGATGTTTTATAACATCTTACTACTAAAAGTTTGGGTTGGTCTTGACCCTCACGAGCGGTAGATAACAAACTTGTCTTTCTTCAGGAAAAGTAACTTTTCTGTTTCAAATATCTCAAAGTACAGTCAAGGAAAGTTGTTCGTAATCTAAAACTATGGCTAATAGCAAAACTTCAAAACTATCGGTTGCCTTGTATGAAACCGTGTTACGACATAGCTAGGTACTTCATCAATAAGGAAGTAGCTGTAATATGGATTCCTTCGCACAAGAAAATTCAAGGAAACGACCAAGCTGACTAGCAAGACAGATTAGTTACTGCACTAAATGATATGATTAACATCAGCACCTTGGAAGATGTGAAAAATGTGATCAGACATTAAATAGTAGAAAATGGGATAATAAATTGCGAGTCATAAAAAATGGTACTAAAAAGTGGAACTCAACTAGCAATCAACCTCGCAGAGTAAGGACAGCACTTAACCAACCAAGGATTGGAGATATACACAGCCCATATCTACCAGCTTCAAAACCAGAACAGCCGATCTGTAACTTATGCAATGTACCATTGGCGCTGCAACACCTAATAATATACTGTGGCAAATACATCAGAGAAGATCATCAAACATACCGAGAACATTACTGAAGCTCTTGGTAACCAAATATTATTAACTTTGTTAAATCAATTGCTATTTAATCAAATTAATATAATGTAATTAATATAAAAGTACTAATAACTTTAGATGTTAGACGCTGAAAAATAAAATATTAACCTAGCATACACCGGAAATAATGCTTTACCTGAACAGGTAGTCATAGTGTTTGATATAAACTAGAATTTAAAAGATATATTTTATTTGAATTTGGCATTAAAGTACCTCAAAATCGTCACTAAAGTACGAGAAATCGGTAGTAAAGTAATCCATTGTTTTGCGACTTTTTTGTAGGTGGCGAGACGACAGATAAACGTCAACCAACATTAACATAACCTAGAGGAGTTGGTTAAAATGTTGTAATTTAACGATATGTCGATTTCAAATAAAACATAAGGTACTCCTCAGCACTGAAGTTCCATTTTATCCCTTATGTGGGATATTTATAACTACTATTGTTCACATCAAGTAAAAACATTAGAAATCATAAAGACCAATGAAGACCAGTACAGCATTTTAGTATTGTATATAGGATTTTACTACCAGAAATACAGTCAAAGCAATAAAATGCATACAGTTAGAGCGAACTGTACAGCAAAAAGTAAAATTACCACTCTTGTAAAATGTGGAAGGAAACAGATGATGCAATTTGCTGTAATTTCGAAAATAAAATAGCAACTAAATGCGAAGCATGTTGCAACATTTACAATGTTAAACTCAATATCCTTTTATATAACACTGGCCCTTACACTGATACTTAAAATGCGATTGATGATCCACAGCATATCCATATAGTGACAATACACAACCCCGTCTACTAAATGCATACATTCAAGTGCAATACTATAAAACTATATTGACGCGATGTAAAAATTAGCTCTTACTTAACGATTTTTTAATGCGGATATTAAACGTTAATAAATGTAGAAGCTGGTGACGATGATTCTAACAGTTACAACTTAACACAGCCTTTGTATTATACTAATAAACCTTTTTGTAGGTATACAGAGACATAAAACTTCATTTATACTGTTATTTTTTACTGCTCTAAGGGTTCTCACATTCTCCCTTCCGCTGGATGGCTTGGTTTACTTGAATTGATATTTATGTCCTACTACTTTACATATTTTCTTAAAAATTTTATTATATAGGCACGGAACAAGAGTTGGTTGCTACACACTTTAATAAATATTACGAATTATCTCGTTATTAATATCTCGTACGTTACGAATATGAATATAGGTAGGTCTTGCAGTTAGGAGTGGAATGTGTTGACCTTAAACTGATTTTTAGTTATCTTTCGCAATGACCGAAAAAATAATGTGATTTTTGAGTGTATCGTTGACCAATTAATGATATTTTTACAATTACGACTACTATGTTTTTTCAGTAAATTTTTAAAGCCAACAACAACTAAATTAAAGCTAAATTTGTTATAAAAGGAGTTGTCCCACTTTTTTTGGCCGTAACTGTACATGCAACAAACGTAACTCTCCTTATCTTGTACATATTTAAGTTGTCTAAAATGAAAACACATTGAACATTTTTGTAGTATCGTTTAAAAGGTAATTTTGTGATATATATTTATTTTCTATTAAAAATGCATAAAAACAGTACTGCATGGAATAGGCGTTAAAGATTACGAGAAAAATAAGAAGACAAGTATACCAAATTATGGAAGGGGACGATAAAAACATAACACTGACATGCATCAAATAAGTGAAAGTAAGTTGTGTGTCAATATTAAGGTTTGTAAGAGGAAGCAACCTTACAGCATGCGTGACCGAAAAGAAAACCAAGCCACCCAGTGCGCTCCGAGTTATGAACACAGAATAATACGTTGTGACGTGACTTGTATTAACTTGGAATTTTGTGTTTCATTCTATTTGTTTCCATCATTTTTTACAGTAACCCACTGTTATTCTGATTATAATAGATCATCCTTTATAAGTTAACCTTTTCAAATTAGGCTAGTTGCAATATTGTAGAGTTTGCAGGGAGGCACTAGCTGTACTATAACCAAAAGAATAAATCTGTACTCAGAACTTTTCTCTTAAGTAGACGTCGTGATAATGGAAAAAATTAAAGGACACTACGGGTAAAAACACCTTAATGTTCCTAATAATACAACAACAAAAGAAAAACTTCGTAATGCAAATTACATGAATTTTCAAATAAAAAACATTATATGTGGTAGGATTCGAATTTCAGTGTTTGCGAATGCGATTTCGACGCCTGACTGTTCGTCGCATGCGGACATGCAGGACCTTTCGAATCCCTGCCATGCAGCTGCATTCAACACATTGTAGCTATTCGTTGCCCCTTTCAGTTACGTTTAGAAGATTTACCCTGTATCTGTTGGGTGTCTTTTTCGTCAAGGATAAAGCCTGAGCTATGTGCAAATTACTACTTTTATCCATGTCTCTGTTAAAATATTATTTGGAGTTGCTAACCGCTGTATAGGTCTGATTTAAAATATCCCCTTTTTCGTGAAGGTTAGAAACCTGGGCTATGTGCAAAATTATTGTTACTTAATTTAAATTTAAATAACAGTGTTATGCCATCAATGTATATAATCCGCATGCAAAACAGTGTCTTCCTCCAACAAATAGTTTTTGAGTTGCATCGTCAACCACCAGACAGACAGACGGGCGGATAGACAGCTAGACAGACAGATGGAATTGAGAAAACCTATTTTACGGCATCAGGGGGCCCTGAAACGTGAAGATTTGAAGAAATCTCGGAAGGTGATTTTTTTGGGTTTGCAACACCTCCTTTGTCTTTTAGACGACTTAAGTAGAAATACTAATTTCACTTTATTTGCTGAGTATTTTTCATTTTTAAATTTGTTATTTAACTCATTAAAAAGTAAATTATCCACCAAATTCCGCAATTTTTTTAGGTTATTTCGATCGTAGGATTTTCCAGGAAGAAAATGTGCAAACTTGATGCACCCTAGTAAAGTATGCCCAACGGTTATGGAATAGTGTTGTTGTAACCTTTATTTAAAAAATTTCAGCTGTAATAAATGTTCACTAGTGAATGCATTGATTTTTCTAAACTTCAAAAGCTGTTTAAGTTTAATTCCGTTAAAATTTATATTTTATTAGGTTACACGATTCTTCAACTATTTGAATTCTAATTAAATTTTTTGCAATGGGTTTTATTGTCCAATGGACCATCTTTGGGTGTAGGATGAATCAACTTAGACCTCAATGTCGGCAAGTTGTGCTACCAAGTCACATGTGTGTAGTCTTGTTACTATATCTCATAGTCCAGCAGTCATACTCATAGACCAGTAGACCATAAGACATGTAGTCACGTATGAGAATTAAACCTAGACGATCACAGGGCAGTGGGAGATGAGTGGAGCCGTCGACTGGTAAAGGTTAAGCTTCAATAGTGCACTATGGAACCACTGGAAGAAGAAGAAATTATAACTGTTGACAGCCGTTTGTTTTTTTTTCACAAAAGTTTACTGTTCAAGTATTGTTTCTTATCACATATTAGGAAAAATACTGTTATGCGACTCGATTAATTTCAAATTCGAATAATGTATGTAACCAATCAGCTTTAATAAAAACATAATTATAAGCAGACAATAAGTGTCTTCGTATAAATTAATAAAAACAGAGGCGCTACATCGTCATCTCCATAGACGTTTATAGAGACAAGTTAGCATAAACTTTTTTTCTCTAAAACATTTCTTCTCAGGTATAACTGTGTGTTATTGTTCAACTGAGACTAGTTCAGCTTCATTCCACCTATTGAGAACTCTAGCATCGCTACAGCTGTCTATGTTCATATGTTTATAGAAGCATATGTAACAAACATGTTGAACTCTGCGGTGATGCCATGGGAAACTACTACTTCTAGTTAAAATAATATTTTGAATTACACCGCCGAAACTAAAGGCATTAGGCAAGCGGAATATAATATTCAGATAAGAAAAGTTAGAAAAGGAATCAGACATTTTTATTGGTATTTCTTACGGTTGCCGAGAATACTTAACGCGATGATATGGATACACTATAAAATACACCTAAGATCAATTATGACTGCTATAACGAACAGTCCATCTGAAAATACTGAGACAAATATGCGGGAAAACTTTCCACAATAGAATGAGTAATAAGGATACATGAACAACATGCGAAGTGGACGACATAGTCAAAACATCAAGACTGAACAACCTGATCAGTCAAATGGACGAAACTAGACTAGGACAAATAATAGTCTGAGATGAAAGATCCTATTTCCTGTGATTACCCGGAAAATCTAAGAAGGGGTGTAATGAAAACTGGCAGTCTAGAATCCAGAAAACAACTCAAGTTTTACAGTATAAAAAACAAGCTTTAAACCCAAAACCTAACAAAAATAGAAGGAGGTAAAATGAGGGAAAAACCTTTAAAAAATGCAATCCTTTAAAAAGGGATCTTAAACCGTGGTTCCGCGAATCTCATGTCATTACGATGTGTTATATGTGAAAGATCCGTTGCTAGTGTTGATACTGCTTATTCTCGGAAAAATTCCAGTAGGGTTTCGACCACTTGGAGGTACCAGTGGTTGTTTAATGATAAGTAACAGACCGCATAATTAATCTCAACAGATACAGAATAAACACCTAAAAAATTCAACTGTGCCTATTTTAGCTTTATCTCCATTTGTTGTGGAAAATGGTATTTTGTATAGAGCTTAAGGTTCCTTTATTGACGAAAACTGGTACATTTTTTAAGCAATATACAGGATAAACATTATTTTTTTCCCTTAATATATATTTCCAAAAAAATTTAGTTCCAAAACTTGTTAGGAAATTTAGGAGTAAAGGCCTGTAGAGATCTTTTTCTAATTATCATTGGCTTTATCTATCTGAGGTCGAAACCTCTTTATAAAAATTTTGGAAATCGTTTGTGTTTAAGTGTCGTAACCACAAATTAAGTGCAACAAAGGTTTTATTGTAAATTATCCTAAATTTTATTTTTCCTACATACTGAAATTTTCTATAATTTCCTAATTCATCCCGAACAAAGGACATAAGTGTCCTTATTTATTTATTTATTTATTTATTTATTTATGCAACCTACAGCAATTGCCAATAATCGGTTACAAACAACTGTACAGTAAATATAATAATATTAATGTACCAACAAAAGCGAGATCTTCAATAAAAGTTAAACAAAAATAAACCATTGACAAAAAATGAGCATTTGACCGGCGACAGTACAACTAATAAAAAGAAAAAAGTAAATGTGTCTATCAAGGTATTTGATCCATTTATATGATTTATGAAATTGGAAGAAAAGGAAAAACAAAATAAGAAAATAAATTATAGTGTACATAATTACATGTATACACAGATACAAACAAATATGTCCGCACTATACATACATATACACACACTTTACAGCTGTCCCAACACATAACTGACCTTTCGTTTTAATGTGGCAAGTGAATTGCAGAATATGTCAATATGACTAAAACTGTTGACTGAACGAGATAATCTATGAACCGGTGAATTTAATATATAATTAGTTTTGCCAATATGAGGAAGAAGAAGTGGTCCATGTCTATAACTATAATAAGGAACATATATGTTCAGTTTTTCCAAAAACGCTGGCGAATCTAGTAAATTATTGAATGCTTTATATACAAATATTACTTCATTTAACCTTCTGCGTTTTTCTAATTCCAAAATGCCAAACTCTTCCCGCAGGTTTTGTGATGAAACGTGTAGAGGATAGATACCATATTTTTTAAAATAAAGGAATCTCAAAAACTTTTTTTGAACTCGTTCTATCAAATTTATGTAAAATTTATAATGAGGGGACCAAACTACAGAGGCATATTCCAGATGACATCGGACGTACGCATTAAACAGAGTAATGTATGTATTCAAGTTTGAAATTTTTTTTGAATTTCTTAATATGAATCCAAGCAGTTTATAACTTTTGTTAACAGTACATACAATATGTTTATTAAAGGAAAAATTGCTTTCAAATAAAATACCCAAATCTTTGATTTCGTGAGCTGTTATTAGTGTTCTACCATCAAGATTATAATTATAGTCAATTATATTACGTTTACGGTTGTACCTTACAACAAAACATTTATCTATATTAAACAATAGGTGATTAGTTTTGGCCCATTCCATTACTCTGTTCAGATCTTCCTGTAGCCGACAACAATCATTTTTACTTAAAATGGGCTTATATATTTTAAAGTCGTCAGCGTACAGTAAACCTGTAGAATGCTTGAGAAAGTTGGGAAGCTCGTTAATTAAAATTATAAACAGTAATGGCCCCAAATTAGAACCCTGTGGAACACCCGATAATGCGTTGCATGCTTTTGAGTTAACATTATTGTAAGTAACATATTGCTGCCTTTCCTTCAGATATGAGGACATTCATGATAAAAGCGACAAAGATAAACCGTAATTGGATAATTTATTGAGTAAAACATCATGATTTACTTTGTCAAATGCTTTTGAGAAGTCGGTATAGATCACATCTAGCTGAGCACCGTTAGCAAGAGTATCAGAAGCATCTTGAGTAAAATTTATTAGATTAGAAACAGTTGATCGTTTTTGAACAAAACCATGCTGAACGGGTGATAAATAAGGAGCGATATGCCAGAACAAATATTTATATAATATTGCTTCAAAGATTTTACTAGGAGTTGACAACAAAGCCACTGGTCTGTAATTTGAGATGGAAACACTTTCCCCACTTTTAAATATGGGACATATTTTTGATAATTTCCAAATTGTTGGAAACTGAGAAGTTTTAATTATCATATTAAATATCACACAGAAAGGATAGGTAAAGTATTCTGCACACGCTTTATATATATAGGCTGGCACTCCATCTGGACTGGCCGATTTCTTTGGTTTTAAGTGTTTTAATGCTTCTAATACGTCATCCACAGTTATAGCTAGCACATGCAACCTTTCATAGTTACACTTCTCATTCTCCTCAATGTTGTATGACGATGCCACCCGGTCATACACCCCCTCAAAGTAATTAGCAAATGCGTTAGCAATATCTAAATTCGTGAAATAATCTTTCTTCTTTAATTCCATAATTTGATTGTTTGAATTTAAATTCCTTTTATTCGACTTTACAAAAGTCCAAAACAAATTCGATTCATGACTTATATTTTCTTCGGCATCCGTGATATATTTTCGATATGCATCGTTGATGTCTTTTTTTAGTTTAGAACGCAAAAGAGTAAAATTTTGTTGAATGTAAGGACTGTTATTTTTCTTCAATTGTTTTCTTAAGCGATCTTTCCTTTTGCAGTCTTTTATAATATCCCGCGTAAACCACTGCGGGTATGTTCTTCTTCTAAAGCAAGTTTTTGGAACATATACGTCCAAAATTGAATAAAGTTTTATATAAAACGCATTCACTGCCTGATCCACATCATCCACCACACCCAAATTCCAATTCATGTCTCGTATGGCACAATACAAATTCAAAAAATCAGCCTTCTTAAAATTATAACCACCACTATTACCAGCATCCTTCTGTACTTTTTTATAATCAAAAATTTTTAAATTACATAGGAGTGATGGATGATGTAAATCCTCTTGCACCAGTGACATGCAAGGGCCAGCTCCACTTACACTGATATTTAAATTTGAAATTACAAAATCAAGAATAGCATTATTATTATTTTCAATTGTGTTACACTGTCGCAGGTCAAAGAACTAAAGAAAATTACGAAATAAGATACACTTTAAAGTACCGTCACCCTCCAAATGAACTCCCGGCAAATTAAAATCCCCCATTATAACTAATTTATATTCTTTTCCCAAAAATAACAAATTATTTTCTAAATTAGTGTAAAAGCACTGATAATCAGCCACAGGTGAACCAGGCGGAAAATAAACTGAACATATGTATACATTTAATTTGTCTACTAAAATTTGTATCCAAATGTCTTCAGAACTATCGGTTTGCAATTTAATCATAGGCTTGCAGATATATATCCTTGAGAATGGCATTAGAAATTTGGCTGTTTTTTATAAACTGTCACATGCCATTTGAATTTGTTGTATTATCTATCAATTTAAATATAAACCAATTACCCCTCATTCATTCTGGTGCGGTACTACATTTAACAAGCAGATTCAGAGGCATCCTCTCTCACAACTTGGCGCTAAATTGTAATAGTACGTATACTGCTATTGGTAAGCCAGTTGTCCAGTCTTGTTTGAAATTAAACAATGTTTTAACAGTTCTCTCAAGTTATTATTTACAACGTGTAACACTAGTTTGTGCAATCAACGCCGTCCCAATGATTTAATTTCTGAATCTGTTCATTAATGTAGAATAGTTCCGTCGTATAGTGTAATTTTGAGAACAAACGATGATATTCATAAAATGCTTGTTAAGGTATAATCGGGATTTTACGACAACACCAGGCCGCACTTACCACAAATTGGTTTGCGTTGGGAGGCAGCGGTATTAATCCCCCATCATCTGCAAAGAGCTTTAAGAAGGATGAGATTCACGTTACTCGTGAATCCCGGTCCTGCCTTAAGAGAGTGATAATTTTAATGATTTCCAAGGCGCCACCGTAGAAATTTAACCCCTAGCTGTATGAATCTGCTTTGTCCACGGTCGAAGCAGCGGGCCCTGGTGCAGACGATTCCTTAATAAAAGGTTAATTCTTCTGAAGACCAAATTGTTCAATCAATAGCTAAACATAACTGTCCCTTGTTACTTAAGTGAGATGTCTTACACTCGAAGAAACAAAAATTTATTTATTAATTTATTTATTTAGTACTCAGCCAACCGCCGTTAGGCCAATTATAGGCGTCGCTGTACATTTTATGGGAACTTCCAACCCCACTGACGACCGTCATGATGTTATTATTACATCCGGAACCAACTATTTGCGTGGCAGCCGTACCACGAGGCACCGAGAAATGCAACCGTAAAACTTCCAGCCAAGTTCTGACCAGAAGGATTTTTGCTTAACTCTGCTGATCGAACGTGGACGCTTGTTGAAGCTATACCACCCGGGACCATTGAAAATGTAGTTTATCAAATAAAATTTATTACACCTTTGTATGACTGGGACTGCATAACAAGAAATGTAAAGAGTAAATACAACAGGTCACCGCAGGCAACACATAAGCCAATTTATAACATTGAAGTCTCGTTAGTTAATAATCAATGTAGTACAAACACTTAAGGAGGACAAATATAGAACAAAGCTAAAATACAGTATAATAGCAAGAGGTTCCTGTAAATAGATATACCGGGTATCATCGGAAGTTAGACCCAAACTTCAAATAAAGATAGTATGGTTAAATACTAGAAAGAAATTATAATGGCTTTTTGTGATTTAAAGCGTCATAACGCTGCTACAGAGCATTATCCTACATCATCTTCAAATTTGAATGCCACTGGCTTATTTATTATAGAAACTACTAAATTTGGGTAAATTTATCATCAACTAACAAACAATAGAGTGGTTTATTAGCATTTTCTTAAAAATAATAACAAACAAAACCACAATAAAACGAACAGAAAAAGTAAATTTATTCTGAGTAAACAGAAACACTAAAATAACTAAATTAAACTATAACAATTGTTCAAAATGCTCTCTTGAACTTCAACACAAACGGTTCTAAATAAATTGCTCGAATGCAATTGCTCGCAAACGAATTGCTCGAAATCAGTTGCTTGAAAGTCAATTGCTCGAATGTGACTTTGTCCGAATTGCAAGTTTCTCGAACAGCAATTTCTCGATTATCTGTTGCTCGGAAAAAATAAAATTGTGAAATAGCCTTAACTCGAATCACTTAATATCAAATATAAAAAAAACACAAATTACAAATTATAACCTTTATTAATAAAAAATAGGTATATGCATGTGATTAAGTTAAAAATTATAAAAACCAAATATTATATGTTTTGAATATGATATGTTATGTGCTATTCAACGGACATAATCATATATATTTCTGTCATGTCCAAAATTATTTACTAATCTTAAAAGTCTCTGTGAACTTTCACGATATATTCTTCGACTTATGTTGTGCTGTTGACCGCTGACATATTGTTCTATCCGTAATTCGTTCAAACTCTGTTCCCTCTTTAATGCCGAAATAAATTTCCAGATGTTAAGACCACATAAATTCGAACAAAACATTTTTGAGAAATTGCGGTTCGGGGAACTTGTATTTCGAGAAAAGTTACATTCGATCAATTTGATTTTCGAGCAATTTATTTCGAGCAATTGATTTCGAGCAATTGCATTCGAGGAATTTGCCGAAGACGAACACAAACTTGAGCTTTGCGCAAGAGTAAATTTCGAACACTTTCAAAAACATTAAGATTTTGTTGAATATCGCGACATGCATCCTGAACACGTGGCCATAGTCCTCTACACTGTTAACTTCTCCTCCATAGACAGCGTTTTTAATTGTACCGCAAATGAAGAAGTCTCGTATGCTCAAATCTGGCGAACGAGGACTGCATTCAACTGCGCCACCTCTTTCTACCTATTTATTTGGATAATTTTGGTCGAACCACTTTTGTATTGTTACGGCATAATGTACTGGCCCGCCGTCCAACCAGAACCAAATTTTTTGACGTACAGCGAGAGGCACATCCTGCAGAAGTTCGGATAAGTAATTTCAAGAAAATATAAACAGCTTTCTCCTGATATTCTTGGAGGTAAAAGTTAAAATCCAACTAAACGATTGCCACCAACCCCGTCTCAAACATTTATTGCTTTTGTAGAAGGACATTTGTTGTTATGTGGGGGTTTTCATATTCCCAAATGTGGTAATTGTGGTAGTTAGTTATACCATGTTCGGAAAACGTGGCCTGATCAGTAAATAAATGTTCTGTATAAATTCGACGCCATTTCTGTTATGTTCTAAAAGCCACTCACAGAACTCTACCCTTTTAGCATAATCAGCAGGTTCGAAAGCCTCTACACGTTAAAGATGATAAGGGCGCAGAAGATTTTCGCGGAGAGTTTGCCATACTACCTATTTAGATATACCAACTGTTCTATTCCTCTCGTGCTAACTGAATGATTTTTTCGAGAATGTAAAGTATTTCTTCAGTCGCATCAGTTGTTCTAAGTGTTCTTTGCCTGCCAGAGTCCCTGAATTGAGGTTGAACAGTTCCACTCTCGAGAAAACTCTGATGAAGACTTATAAAGGTCTTTGCAGAAGGTTGTTGAGCATAAGTGTCTTGATAACATCTTACCGCTTCTCTTGCATTTCCGTTGCACTGACCGTATATAAAATTCATATCTGCACATTCTGAATTTGTGGAGAATCTGTTCATCTCCTGTTTGAATATTTAGTTAGACACAACTGTAGTAATATTTGTAGACCTACTTTAAGTTGAAATTTTGTAAAAGCTGTTACTGACTAACGCTCAAACTAAGTTGTAACAGCCTCCTAGTTTTCACATTAACAAAACAGTGGGACTTAAACTTGAGAAAGCTATAAAATGATCCCCATTAGGAGCTGTATAAAGATTTAAATAACAAACATGTATGAGACGTTTTTCATGCATTTACCTATATTATCTTTCCCTAAAGTTTGGGTCGCACTTTCGATGACACCCTGTATATGCTTTCTGCTGTTCCCTGTGTTACCTTTGGGAACTGTTTCATTTTATAATAATCGAATTTACAAGATAAATTAGCTAATCATTTAGGATGAGTGTGTGCAACTCGCCCTACTATATTTTTGCAATTTTAGTTGCACACAATATTTTACGAAAAGATGTATCGAACAAGAAATTGTCAAAAGGAATGGTTCATTTTTAATGTCTAAAATACACATAACAACCATATTATATTCAAATGAATCCCTAACTCTGGTCTTGTGTAATTAATAATGTAAATATGTACGTACACAAATAGAAAAATATTCAAAAATTAGCATTTGCGTTCGCTAAATATGCTACCTGATATTTTCAAAGTATTTAACCAAGTAATAAGTTGTTTACTATTTTGAACAACGCAGTTATTTTTTGCTACATATTTCATTATATTATGAATAGCGGCATATCATTTTTATTTATTTTGCTGTTGAGTAAATAGTTTTGTTTATACTTGCTATTTCGTTTACTTTGTAGAATAGCTTTTTTGATGAGCTACTGTATGGTGAACATAACAGCTCCAACAATTTAACATTTATGTGTAATGGTTTTGGAAGCTTGTTTATTTGTGTTTTTTACTGCAGCATTTTGTTTGGAACTGCAGTAGCACTAACTGAACTCCGATCGCGTTTATGACCAATTCATGCTTTACGGTAGCATATTTGCTGATTCGCTGAGTTTTACTATCAACTTTTGCATGAGCACACTCCGCAGTTTGGAAAGAAACAATTCATCAGTGTAAAGTAAAGTCCTTAAAGTCTGATTTTTATATAGAGGGTGTCTCATTGGTGTGTGGACGGAGGATAGCTCTTTACTCAGGCATATTCTGTATTGGCTGCAAAATACGTACACCCTGTGTGGCAATTTTAAAATTATGTTTAGCTATACAGAATGTTTCTATATACTAAATACATGTTTTTTAAATCAAATGCATATAAAGTCACATGGAGCTATGTTTAACCCCTCTCTCGCTAGAGGGTGTTAATTGCAAAAAGTGGCCGACTTTAGACGCTTGTGGTTGCCAAACTGTTTCACATATTGCTATCAGGTCACAATAAAAGTTTCACTAGTGCAGCTTCCATACATGCTTGAAAATGTTGCTGCTTGGTTTTTAATGTACAAGGTTTGTTTCAACTTTTGCGAGCCTTTAGAAAACGTATTGTTTTGAAATGCAGCGCCCTGTCTGGGTGAAATCAGATTTCCATATGCTTTGTTATGCTACCATGTTTTTATAGGGTAAAGTAAATAAAAAATATATTAATAACAGTGATCATTGTAATAAAAATAAAGTAAAAATTTATAGTATATTATATTTATATTGAACAAAAAAAAACCTCCTTTTACAGTGATCTTATAATTAGCCACAAATTTTACTTTTAACAAAACAAAAGAACCTCATTTTAGAGGCATTTAAATGGAAAATCACCTTTCTCACATCAATACACATTAAAAATGTAATCAAAATGTAAAGTTTGAAAAAAATAGCTACAGCCATTTTTGAAAAAGCCGAAAAACTGAACAATCACAAGAGTAAACACCATACTTCCGGTTATGCGATTTTCTTCAAAAGCTTGCTATCGCATCTAGATAGTACACAAAACTTTCGTTTGCGAAATACTCTGTTCATAGACAGGCACACAGACAGACTGACAGACAAACTAATGAACAAAAACATATTTTTTGGGTTCAGCGGACTGGTGAACATTTGTTGAAAACATAATTTGGAAGTTTTGGAGTAAATCCAATACTTTATTTATTGTAATTGTAAAAGAAAGTAACAGTACTCATACACTCCGTAATTGTTAGAAAAAAAATCCTTTTTTAATGTTCTGACAATAAAATCACTTCAACACGGATAAAAACTGTGGAGCTCTGTAATTTCTTTCTCATTTACTTTACCTTATACAAATCTGGCATCTAAAAAGAATAAGTTCTGCGAAAGTTAGAAACTTATGTAGATGATAAAACAGAGAACGATTTTGTCACTCATGTATGTAATCTGCACTAAGCCAACTTTTATTTTGTAGAGTATAAATATTTTGGACAGTCTGGCCACTACAAGCCACTGAAATGAGCCACTTTTTTTATAATGAACTTCCTCTAGCAGGAGAACAATTAAAAATAGTCCAACATAATTTTATATTAACAGGAGCACTACTGTCAATATATACCATAATATATTGATATGATAGGGCTCTGTGTATGCGCCACGTTGCGGTGCCAATTTGAGATGATAGGGGCCTAATTGGATGTATTGTTATTTGAAAATGATGATAATATTTAATTTAATTCGCCTTTTAATCAATTATCGTCTTTTAATGAACTACTGCTGTTTAAAATGAGATGTAATATTTTAATGCAAATGGTAGTATGCCCTTTTTAATATTTCATTCAACTGCAAATTTCAATGCACTCATCAGCAAAACATGAAACTCGCTCAGGTGGGATCAGAATAGTACTATATTTTCAAGTTTGATCTGAATATCTCAATTCAAAGTCGGTAGTTCAAATGTGCGGTTCTTAGTAGGTAGGTCAAATAATTGTCCAACTGACAGATGACACAAATTTGTTGATGGTGCAAATTGCGTATCTGAACGTTTTAAAACTGCGTCAGGTAAATCATTTAAATTTTTCTCGCTTGGCAACTAAACTCGTTTTGTTTTAGAATGACGTCACGACTGCTACTTTGATTGTTCAGGAGATGAAACGACGCTACTTCTAGCAATTGTTTTATCGACGTTTGTCTTCTCGCTGGATTTGCAAATTTTGGTAACACCACTCGATTTTTCGATATTTTGAACGTCGGTGGAGCCCTGGGAACGCGCTAAACTTTCTCGCCAAGGTTTTTTCTCGCGTTATACTGCGTTTCCAGGCTCTGAGACTTAAATTACAGCCACCCTACCTTATAAAACTTCGGCTCGCTCTGCAACGTAGATGCTTTTAGGTGATGCTGCACGGATTTCCTGCTGGAAGCGGTCCCTTCGCTGCAAATGTTGAAGGTGGTCCTCTTGCAGACTCTGCCGACGTCTTGGAGTACATGCCTCTGGCTGGGGATGCTTCCTTTTACCCGGAACGAAGCTGGAAAATCCCAGTTAAAACGGCTGCCGAATGCTTCGGAATGGGACGTAGAATTTTTAAATTTGTTTATGGTGTAAAGCTTCACAAACACTCTCATATGAACACTGACACATATGCAATAAAATGCAATACCGTTTACTTGTTAATATGCTCGTTTATTATAATAAATTTGTAATTAAAGGTGCAGCAAATTTCTTACAAACTTCAAGGCAAATTAATTTCAATCGTTCTGCTGTGTTAAACAAACTAAAATCAGGTTTCTAAGTTACAGAAATAAGTTTTGATACAAAAAGGTTAGAAAAGGAATAAGAGTTTATACATGAAATTAAAATTAACATTTCTTACATCTTAATTATTGTCTTTACCTTTATAATTAAAATTGTCTCTTTGCGAGTGCACACACAAACGTTATTTTAAAAGTCACTGCTCTGCTTTGTTTCACTTTGTTATTAAATGCACTAGTTATTGAGTTACGCACTTTCATATCTCTAGCCACAATCTGTTGCTAATATTTAGCAATTGCTCTCTTTCAAATTCTTTCTATTCTGCTTCATACCGGTTTACCTTTCTGCTATGCTCACAATTTTCACCATCGTATGCTTTGACTTAATAAACTTACACTCTGTTAAAATTGCAGCCAACAAACCATTTGCGTTAAATAAATTTTATGCGGTTTGGCTTAGCATGTGCACAAACCTTTCATTTTAAATTATTAATTCACGAGCCAATTCAAAACCCCCTAAACATGCCTTGTCTTAGCGTGCCTTTCTCTACTAATTATTGGTTCTCCCATCTCATTATCAATGCATTTACTATTTTACTTTTGTTTAATATTGCAGTTTGAAATATCTCAACTCTGTGCTTATTGAATCAGGCGATTATTCTGCACTGCAGTCACAGCCATGTCGTGGGCTTAATACCACTTTAATATATTTGGTTGAGGTTGGTATTGATGTTCTATATAAAAAACGTGTATTTGGCGCAATACTATCTTAGTTATAACCCTAACTACAAGGAAATAATTTTAAAGCGTTCACATAAGGTGTATCTATAGTCTCGACAAAACAAAATCTTAATATTACTATGTTTTTTCTACGACCACTACTAAAAGTAGGCATTTAGCGCTAACTTTTTTCACTAAAAATAATTTTTGATAAATCAGCGTGTTAAAACTGAAATCAGCTGTTTACTTTTAGCACATGTGTTATAAAGTAAACAGCTGGTGTTGAATTTAGAATTTCGAACTGGAACTGAGGTGGTAAAGTTATTCTAGTTACTTCTTTCGTTAGAAGTAATGTGTTATTTAAATAATTTAAGCATTATGTAATGAATAAGGTCAAAATGTGTACATTTATAATTACCTTTAACAACTAACTTTGACAGCTACCGGCTGAAGAAACAGTCACCAGCACTTCAAGGCAATCTCTTTAATATGACATAAATTATAACTGTCATAAATGCAAACATTTGTTAAATCGAAGTTTATAGATTAATAAAAGTAAATTTAAGGCTGTAGAGAAAATATTGTGTGCAAACTCGTGCTAAAAGTGTTTATGAACGAGACATGTTATGAAACTCAGCCTTCGGCTTCGTTTCATAATTTTCATGTCTCGTGCATAAACATCCAGTTTAGCAAATGTTGCACAAATAGCTATTATTATAATTTAATGTGGAAATAAATGTGTAAAATAAATGCCACTTAATCTCATATGCGTCGTTTCTTTACATCTTAGCAAATATTATTTTAATTTGTAAATACATTTGCTAGCATATCAATTACCGTGGTACTATTTTTAATAATTTAAAAGTACTTTGTCCAATGATTTAACTAATGGGATAGCTACCATACATGATATAATTTAACTAAAAGGAAAATTTACTCAAATATGGCGATCCAACCTCACAATTTGCAGCTTTGCCTAGGTGTTAACAATTGCCGTAAGTAAATACACGTAACCAACCAAAAGCACTCAGAGGACGCTTGTGCCGAAAGTGCTTATAAAACCGATGCCACCAAGAAATGCACTAAATTAAATCTCTTAGGGTGAAGTTTTCTGACCTTTTTGTTGCTTTTGGAAGCTGAATTAGGGCTTACCTCAAGTTCCAAGCAAGTCCCACGACACTTGGCCTCGTCTTTCTACGTTGGCCTGCCGATCCAATCCGCTAAACGCCGCCTCAGAATGACTCCTGTAGCTTGAACGCTGCAACACAAAAACAGCTTGTAGCTCAAGCCTTTGCTCCACTGTTTTCTATCAAGGTCATTGCCAACTCTAGCTTTCAGGGCCTCCAACTAATCTGCTAGGACCTCCAAAACAGGCACCGAAATACTAGCTACTAGTCGACGCACTAACCAATTTTTTTTAACTTCTGCAGAGGTGCCACAAATCAATGCACTCTACTACAGCATACCCACAGAATATAAAATCAATTGTAACGTCGTAATGTTAGCCAAATCTATAAAAAGGTTTTGGTGTATTTATAGGCACACCAGAAGTTACATATTGGCTCTATAATACTGCCTTGGCTCTTTTATTTATACGTCAGCGATATTTGTGCTGTATTTTTTGACTATTGCTTAGCAAAATGTATATTTGTGGCGTTTTAATTTTCTATAGGTACAAATGTAAATTATACAGTCCAGAAGAAATTGCAATAATATGGTGGCCATGATAACTGTCCGAGAATCTCTTTATCAGTAAATTTGTTTGTATATAGTAGAAAGAATTGACGGAAAAGAAGACTTCATGTTGGAATACAAAGTTATACTTACTTAATAATTTACCAACTACACCTAAAGAGAAATATAGAGGATAATGCTAAGCGCAAGAGCAATCGGGATGTCCAATAAACTGATAAAGTTGCCTAAACGTTATTCTTACCATTATAGAGAATGTTTATAAAGGTTGCGGAAACGTTGTCGTTTCTTGACTAAAAGGCCTGCAAGGAGCTTTTAAGAGGTTATCTAAGGTTAGCAGTTACATCTCTATCACTTGTCCTTATAAAAGTTATATAAGGGTACCAAACAGTGGTTAGGGTAACCCTTATAGAACACGCTATTTAAGCACTTTAAGACGTATAAAGTGGTAACAGAGAGGTTGTCAGCAACAGTGTGTATTACCAAAGGTTTTATTAGTTGGCGATGATGATATTTAAAGAACCTTTAAAAAGCAAAAATTGTTCATTGGGCCAGGCTTTACATTTGACAAAAATGGGACTCAACAGATACAGAGTAAATGTAAAACAAAAAAAGGGGTCAACCATAATTTATTGCCTTTGCAAGATCGAGCACACCGAATGGACGGTTAACTAATCGTTGATATCGTATTCGCTGGCTCGTTCGCAAGAGCTGACGTTCGAGTGCCACGGCCAGTAATGCTTGTTTATTTTAAAATTGATGTAATTCGCATTACCAAACATTTACTTTTACTGTTACGGTATAATTACGAAAGTGAAGGTATGTTACACTTATTCTGCTTTGAGTTTTTTAAATTATCGGAAGGAGGTTCTGAGTAAAGCCCTTTACAGATTTTTGTAGTGGTATCAATACTCATGTGTGTTACGTTTGGGATTATTGTAACAAAGGGCAATAGACATTTGTGGTACTACCGCAAAAATTGTCCACCCAACTTTGACTGCTCATGGTATTATAAAACATTGTTTACTCCGACTGTGACATTGACAATTCAAAATTTTATAACGTTTTTTCCCTTTTCGATTGTAGATGTGAAACTTCAATCTACATAAGAGGAAGATCTGTAAACGGCTTTACTCAGAACTTCCCTTGCAAGTGGAAGTTGTGACAGTAAGTGTGACAGGGATAAGTATTTCCTCATGTCTTGGCTATTAAGTTTTTTGGTTTGCAGATTTGTGTACCTACTGAACATATTCAGCTTAAAAGAAAATTTGCCGAACTCACAAAGGTTATCCTGACTTTTTCGAAAACCACGATTATCAGGATGTCTAAAATCGAGTGTGCTGCGAATAGGCGGACTGTGAAGTCGTGATATCTCAGCAAACCGCTAACCATACAGTGTATTATCGTTGCTTAGTTAAATATTTGTTTAAACATACACTTTTCGAGTTTAAATGAACCAAACATACGAAACATTTTCATTCTAATAGAAAACTCGGCCGACCCCACTAAACGAAAATCCGACCAGCTAGCACCAGTAGTGAATGAAGTAGTTAAGCGTTACAGAAAATTTAATTGAAAACAATTGTTGTTAACCACCAGATGCAGAAGATCGGATATTTAGAACCACATAAGTCAATAGTAATGTCCCAAAGGCAATTCAAGTTCCAAAAATTTTCACACAACCACCAAGAAATTACCGCCAACATTAAAAAAATAACCAAAAATAGAGAGTTTACAACGGCTTTTAGCAGAATGTATCTAACAGTAAACCTAACGTTAGATGACGACTATAGCCAGTTAACAAAATATTACATATGCAATTTAGTACCATTTCACACCTTCCAAGACCCGAACGAAGAAAACTTTGTTGGTAGTCATTAAAATCGTACCTCTATCGCTAACAGATGAAGAACTTAAAACTGAACATCTAACAAAGCCACTCCTCATCAAATTTAGGTACAACATATAACTGGACTATTGTGAAAAGACAAAATAAACCCAATTCTAACCTGTCCAGTCATATTATCAGCAAGTGAAGTAGCAAAAGAAATTTATACAATAAGGAAAATACCTATATCACTCGATAGTGACGGTTGAGTCAAGGAGACAGGCAGGTCATATCCCGCAGTGCTATAAAAAAGTATATTTCAGTCAAAATAAGGTGCGTTAAATGCCAAAATCATCACCCAGGGTTTGCAAAAAGAAAAACTCCAGCGACCTTCTAAAGCACATGTAATATGGTGGTAACCATCCGGCGAATTACAGAATTACAGAGGATGCCCCCACTAATTGATACTTCAAAGACAGCGCATGGCAACAATGAGTCTCAGGTCGGCACCCCAGCAGCCAAACTATTTAAATGCACCAAACAGCGTCCCTTACAACCAAGCCTGCTGTCAAATCTAAACCGTGACAACCAAACCATCAAATCGCCAACCGCTCCAACTTTTCCACATTGGCTTAGTAGTACAATTCATCAAAAACCTAATAATACGCCAAATGAAATCGTCTATCTTGACTCATTTTTTGCCCAATATCCTCAAGTACCAACTCTCGTATACCCATTCAGAAACTAACAATTTGATACCCAAGCAGTTAAATTCCAAAGAGAACTATTTATATCATTTTTAGCAAAATACTGTATTGAGATGCCTTATATAACCGAAACTCATTTACCTGAAGGTGAAGTTGTAACGCTAGCTCCCGTTTCAATTTGATTAATTCAATATTAAATAATATATGCAAATTGAAACGTCGCCGACCTTTAGAGTTATCAAGAACGCGGCGTGTTCCAGGGAGATAAGCTAGCGCAGACCGAAGTTCCGCCCGTGATAACAGCGCGAGACAAAGGTTCGCCGCGCGCCGTTCCTCCCCACCTATGAACAAGCGAGCCGTATAAAAGCGGTTGCGGAGCTTATTTTAGAGAGATTACAGATTTTTCCTCCAGCATTCATTCCAGCAAACACCTAGTTCCCGATTATCCCCCCAGTCCTTCATCCTGTCCGGTCCAGAGAGTTCATCCGTCGACTCTTCCCGTACCTAGGAAATCCTGATAGCTAGTTCAATTTAGTGGTTCTGTGAAGACGTCTGAAACGCCAGCTAATTATCCTGTAAAATTCCTGACAGCTAGTTCAATTCAGTTGTTCTGTGAAGACGTCTAAAACGCAAGCTAAATTTCCCTGTGAAAATCCTGTACCGAAAACCGTTTGTAAATCAGTAATAACTAACGTAATATTGGAATCCCTTGCATTTTAAATTTGGCGCCTTGCTGTTCAAGCAGAATTAGAAGCTTCAAGCTATCTAATTAGAATTTACCTGAATTAATACTTGAGAATTGCAGCGGCCGTCTTGCTTGGGAATTCTGCGGACCACACCGACATATTCGCCAAAGATTTCACCTATAGGTGCCGAGGTTGCTAACCTCGAAAAATCACATCGATTCGGAGTTTCGATGTCTGAGCGAAGCTCCGTCGTGCGGCGAATTTCTCGGAATATTTCAACAACAAACTGTAGTTACACGTATAGGGTGAGAACTCGCGTTAACAGTTTTAATCAGTGCGCAGCTCGACGCCGAACGAGAGGCGCCGACAATTCTCGACGCTTTCGAAGCGGAGCGCCTATGACGTCGGCAGATACTCCCAGCACGGATGTGACGCGGGTTGCAGCAGCCGCAGGAACCAGCGACATTATCTCATTACCAAAATGTTAATTTGAGCAATATACATCTCATTTATTTAAATTACACGAATATTTAATTATGTACTATAGTTATACAAAATAAATTGTTATACAGGATACTCCGTTGGTGTTTGCTTATTTATGGTATATCTGAGCGAACGATTGAACCTATCTCCGATTTATGAGCTATTCCGTGGTAAATAAATATTACAACCCTTATAAGCATGGGCGAATATTACAAAGTGTTCAAAATATTTGGCTTCGAAACATACCGCAAAGACAGAACAACCGGAGCTGCATGAAGAAGTGTACAAATCATTGCAAAACAAAGATTACAGCATAGCATTCCCATAGAGTCCAAGACGAAACATTGAAATAATTAAAATAAATGTCAGCAATACCAGTCTCATTCCTATTAAACCACCACAACCTATAAACAACCAAACAACCCATTTAAAGACCCCGGCATACAAAGCTTATTTAACACCACGACGCCAACACTAATAATAAGCGATCTGAATAGTATGCACCTACTGGAGCTGCCGCGCCAACAACGCAAGCGATAAAAATCTAAACAACCTTGCTGCAACATACCAACTAAAGATACGTACAAGTTCCGAATGAATATGTCTACTATTCGTACAGAAGCGATCATCTACCGGAAATTCTTGACATTACAATTGCACAACATTTCCTTATGCCAATTCAGCACCCATAACACCGAGCGAAATTGGCACATACATACAGAACATGTCATTAATAAAAGCCCCTGGCCACAATGTAATACCCAACGTGGTATTCAAAAAGTAAACTAAAAACGCATTGGCTTTCTTGGCGACACTATTCAACGTTTGTCTGAGGATGGAACACCTTCTCACCAAATGGAAGCTCGCTCACATCCTAATGTTTTACAAGCAAGCGAAGCATAAAGGAAACTGCAGCTCATACTGTCCAAGAAGCATTCTTCCAAATCGATAAAAATTATTTGAAAGGGTCATACTAGAACACCTAGCTGAATGAAGACCGTATAATACCATCAATACCATTTGGATTCAGAGAAGGTCAATCTACGGTTCAACAACTCCAACGAATCGTAGAAACTATCGAACGCTGCTATGAAGACAAGAAATACAAAGTGGCGGTTTTACTTGATGTAACACAGCCATTCGACAAAGTTTGGATGGAAGGAATGACATACAAGCTAGTGCATATGGATCTGCCTCAATACCTGACATCTTTCCGTTTCTGAAAAGCAGAACTTTTGCCGTTCGCGTTTACGGTACCATGTCAGACACCAAACACATGCAAGCTGAGGTTTCTGAAGAAAGAGTATTAGGTCCAACGCTTTTAAACATTTTTACCAGCGATATGCTATTCCAAGTCCATAGTAAAATAGCGCTTTTCGCGAACGACACCGACATAATAACCCAACACAAGGACATGCACTTAGCCATAGATAGCATAGAAACAGAATTTAACAGCATGGGCAACTGGTTCACCAAATGATGCATAACATTAAACCACACTAAGTGCAAAGCCAAAGTTTTCGCTCTGAAACGCATTATAAATCACAACAATATCAACATTAATGGTAAGCCGATCCATTGGAGTTTCCGGCATGAAACAGTCAAATATCTGGGAGTTTATTTAGATACTCGACTTACATGGCGCCACCATATCAACACCAAACCTAACCAAGGATACAATAGTCTGAGACAGATCTATTCACATATCAATCGCAATAAGCGATCCTCAAACTATTAATAACATATGCCTACCCGGTGTGGGGCGCAACTTTCAAAACCTGGCTTTGTTATTAGGCGGCATTCTTTGTTTATTTAAATCATTATTATCTGCTCCAATAACGGTTCTACATGCAATGGACCTGCTTAAAAAAGTTACACAGTACCTAAACTCAAGCCAGATACCTGTCGTTAATGAGGATCAGCCAATCTGTGGACTATATTTGAAAAACATCCACACCGTGACGCAATTTTCTGTTAAACCATTAATATATTCAGCAATTGGCAAGAAACAGAATTGTAGGGTACTTTATGAACTTTTTTTTTACTCGAAACGTGTTTTAGTGCATTACACTTTTGAGACGTTGCATAAACTAATAATGAAGTAATTTTTATTTGCAAAATAGTCAGTATCTTTATCGTTTTCGAAAAGTCGCATTGTGCCCCTCAAAACTGTTTAAAATCATCTAAGAGTTACCAACATATGGCTAAGCTTATGTGGATCCACATCTATTGCGAAATTAATGTTATAGCAATAATAGAACCTTTTAAAACGAACGTGTTTGGAATTCTTTTATAACATACAATGGCAATGTCTATGCAAACATAGTTTTTTCTTAGAAATTAAATTTTTATGGATTAGATAGATAAGGTGTGAATGTTTCCCTAACACTTATTTTATGAAAGGTCTAATGCAGTAGGTATCGCTCGTTTTATACAATAATGTTGTCCTATATAGTTCAAGTGTATGCTTTAGCTAGGCCTTTTGGTCCACTATTTATGTTTTACCTTTCCCTTTTATATTTTAGGAATCGTACCTATTGTCAAATTGACAATTTTGAAAAATATTTGATTTTCAGATGGTTGTAGTGATAGCTTTGTGTCGTCCAATCACGCTCATTGTTATGATTACTATTTCGTTCTAAGTACTGCATACTTAACCAAAAATTAGTATCAGGTGATCAACAAAATTTCAGGTCTAGAGTGATGTGAATAAAATTTTATTGATTGCCCTATATAAACGTCAAATGAAAATGACAAATAAAATTTGCAGAGTTCTAGATTTGTTCATCTTTCGGTAAATGGAAAACTTAAACAATTTGCAAGTCACCACCTGGTAGAATTTCGGCTATTCTAGAAATTTACTATAGAGTGGAACAATTAAGTCCAAATTCCAATTAAAGGTGTGAAATTAAATTATTCCTTCTTTTATAGAAAGTATCCATCTATTCAATATACATTTTTCAAACATCCACCTTTCCAGATTTTAACCAACAGCATCACCATTACATGTTCGTTGCAACAACTTAGTCATTGTCACCTAAAAGCTCATGGGAAATTTATTGTAGACGCTAAACTGTGATTTCCTTTTGTGCCACCTTTAGCAGCACTGACTGACCTTTCATAGTTTTATAAAAGTAGTTCGAGTTCAAGGTATTATCTATTTCCCTATTTCGTGTGTTTGCATGCATTTCCATTAAATGCACTTAATTTATTATGCGGTCGAATAAAAGTGTTCTTTTCCTCTGCAGCAAACTGAGCAAAGCACATTCGTCATGAAAATGCGGAAGTTGTAGGTGTCGGCAAAATAGTTGGTTCCAAAAACATTCGCATATCAGATGCAATTCTAATATAAGGGTTCTAATGGGGTGGCGCTACATTAATCCTGGCGTAGTACTTTACATTTGAATTTTTAATTTAAATAGGAATTAAATACGCTTCATATAAGTCTTGTATATTTTTAAACAACCATTATGCATAATCAGCCTCAGTGATAAAGAACTGAGACTGAAACCTAAATTTACTTGTTTATTAATACTTAGTGCTTTTAAATGAGAATATATACGTGAAACGAATGCCCGAATATACATGTTTAAGCCACATTAGTGTCGCCGGCGGCCCGGTAGAGGTATCATTAAGACGAATGGCGTGTAGCACAAAATCACGAACATATATACCGGAATATTTAAGTTCCGTAACGATCTCGCAAACTCCACATCAATATTGAACATATTTTTCGAAACTCTTAGGGAATGTACAACGAAAGCTTTAATGGCAGGTTTCCGTATTGTATTCAGCGGATTTGTAAGGGGCATCGAGTTGTGTTACTGTTCTTAAAAATATATAAACACTAAAATCTGCTGCACGCACAAGTTTTTATACTCCCTGAGTATGTAAATAGGGTTTTATTGCCTCCACATTGCCTTTATATATCGATATGATCGTCTAAGAGCAGCGATAGCCGCCTCATTAGTGGCCTACAAATTACCCTAGACTTGCCTTTGTTCAGCTCGTTCACTTCAGTTATGGAAACCGTCACGAATGGACTTTGTTTATTGACATATGAAAACTTTTCCAATTACAAGTTTACCTTAGCATGCACACTGGAGTCGCTGCTTACTGCAGCTCACTTTGTTTATTTTGCATAAATCATTTATGGTTTAAGACCGCATTTAATCAGAACTAAGAAGGTGGTTACGAATATAGGCACTTCATGAATTAAAATGGTCTTTGCAGAATATTGCAACTTTTATGAGCAAGAATGCACGTTTTATTATTAAAATATTACGCACAGAAGCCATATATTCATGCTGTTATTTAACACTATAACATTATCTTTATTAGTCCTTTCTACCCTATTCGTTGTTCAACCTCTGAGAATAAGCGAGGCATCGATGTTGAAAGCTAAATCGCCACATGTAAGTTATGGGAAGAACTAACATCGAGATTATATATTAATTTGACACTAGATGCCTTTCTTACCATCATTCTTATAGCTAATTTGATAGAAATCGTGAATCAGCAGAATAAGAGTGCGCTAGACTGCAGCGTAGTTCGCGGTTCAATACGTTGCCCAATTACAGTCGGAAAAAAGACTCTCGACCTCGCCAACTCACTTTAGATTATGACTCATACAGAAATTAAAAGTAGGTTGCTATAAATCCGTTCTGTGGCTTGAAGCACGTATAAAATTGTAGGTATCCCTTTGAATGTACGAGGACTGTTCCGCTAATTTGTGAGTTATAGAGAAGAATATGGAATTTTTATTTGTTTATTTGGCTTAAACCACCTTTCCAAACATACAGATGATTGACGCTGAATTTCAGCAACCGCCGCATTTGCACCAAGAGACTACTTACAACATATACTTTTTTAATATTTGGAAAAAACAGTAATCGCATGGTGTAACGAAATGGCACCAAAAGAAAACCGCAAAGCATTTGTTTTACACATTTATCGCCAATAACTTCTGTTGGCACAGCCTCATTTTCAAAAACCCAACCACTTTATTGCTGTTTAGTCTCAGAGGTATAATATTGTAGATCCAAGGCTCATCAGCCGTAACAATATTCAACGTATTCTTTGAAGATCTTGCATAAAACTCTTCTAAAATAGATATGCACCAGTCTACCAGTGCTTTTTGTTATTCGGTTAACCAATATGGCATCCACCGACTTTCCAGCTTCCTCATACGCAGCTGTCGGTATAGAATATTGTCTACTGTGGTTGATTCCATACGTAGTTCTTTTTAACCTTTCCGTGAGCTACACTCCGATTTTCCTTAAGGAGCTGCCTGTTTTCAACACAAACACCTACTGGAGGTCGTCTAAGTGTCGATTCAAGGTATAACGTTTACAAAATGTTGTGACTGGTTATATATTAAACTTAGTTTATAGTCTTAAGCTATAAGCTTTAAACCCAATCTCTCAAAGTTGTAAGTGGACCTGTAAAATAATGGGCTTTCGACTTTTGCAAATGTTGTTGTTTCTATTGGTGTCCGTATGCTGCTAATAACAATTGATAGAATAGCATTCTAAACGGATAGAAGAATGGACAGGTAACATCTCATTTTGAATAAGCTTGCACAAGGGAGGTATTTAACGCGTATATCCAAGTACATAGAATAAAACAAAAAAAATATATCTATAGTTCTTGGAAAATATAATTAAAATCAATAAAGCTGATAAACGATGGCTGCCATCGATGTGCTTTATATAAGTAAAATTTCTGTTAAATAGAAGAAAATCAAATATCATTAACACAAATTAATAAGTCGTACGCTACTTATCTGAGAGCGTCATGCCTCTGCAGGAGGGCTGTGGAGGATGCTGGGAAACGTCAGACCTAAACAAGGCTTTCACAATAGTATTTTAAAATAGCTGAAGCTAAGAGCTAAAACTTCAGAGCACAATCAAAGTAATTCTGCCGACGCCACTTTTTGCAAGAGAAAAACAAAACGATTTGTTTGAAACAGCTGCTAAGTGTGCTAAAAGTTTGTCCCACTACCGCGGTGAAATAAAGGAGACTATGCAGGGCCAAGAATTATTCCCAAAATAAATTTGAATGTCAATTGTGCTTTTTTATAAGTAACAAGCTACTGTGGTTTAGGTTTTTATTTTACTGAAAATGTTTCAGTTTTTTGTAATAATTACGAAGGTATTAATTAAAGAAATAGTAACTTACTCTGGGGCAATCTTATAATAGGACTGACAAAAATGTGTTTTACACTTTAGTGGGAAAATTTTCCATCCACGACTATGATTTTGTTTGTAAATTCCTAAAGCGAATTAAAAAGAGAATCATAATTTACAAGAAAAGTAGCTATGCCATTTGATAAATCCAAAATTGTGACGCTGACAGAACGGTGTGCCGTGAAGAAAAAAACAATTGGCTGCACAGGACTCAAGAGAAGTCTATTAATGTTTTCTAATAAAGTTTTTTGTTATAGCTTATGGCATTAAAAATATATGCAAATATCGTAAGTGTTGCTTCACCCTGGATGTTAGGCTTAGAAATTTGTCCATTTGCCAGAGCCGTGCAGGATTATAAGATGTGCGGCACTGTATGAGTTCAAGGAATAATGCAGGGTGTCATAAAAGAAGCTGACAGCCTCCTCAGTCAATGCACTAAAATATAGCATAGTTACTGTTAATATCAGTGCAATCACTGTTCGAAATTTTATATTCAGTTTGTATTGCAATGGTTTATGATTGTGTTGTAATATTATAATGACGATGATAAAATAAATAGCAATTCACACTACCTGCAAATATTCTTTTATTTAGGTCAAATTTCGACTGACTAAAAATATTCACTAGGTTCGTTAATTATTTATAAAGTAAACAGTATTGTGCCCTTTATTATATTTCATCTATCTGCAATTTAATCATACAGAGGCTAGCTAGGGAAACAAGATGACTCGTACCTCAGGGTTGGATTCAGCGGTACATTAATATTAAGCTCGTGTGATACGCCACTGGAATATAAATTTAACTCGAACGCGCAGACGCTATTGGTGTCAAACTCTTATTACAAATCGGTTTATTTTTATTTAGTGTTTCATTTTTGTGATTTCAACTAATAAAAGATGTTTTATGAGCGATTTATCAGGTAAATTTTGAATTATCGCGCTCTTAGCGTTACTGATTCTCATCTGTTTGCAGGCAAAAACCTCCACTTCGTTGTTACAACATTAAATTGTTTTTGGAGCGTCACTATAGGATCAACATAACCTCAAACTTGATTATGGCAATTACTGGATATTTGGTTTTTATTGGATGCTTAACTCTGCCTGGGTCTCGTTCATGAAGGTTTGCTCTAGTAGTCATGCGAATTTCCGCTTGCTAACACCATTAATTATTTTGGTTGAAAAACTAAAATGACTTCTTTGCAGGGCTGCGATAGCTCATTTGAATTGCAGCTCCTGGTGATTTCTGCTTGTACTTGGACCCCTGGGATGCTGTGGATACTGTAGATGCTTCCTACACGCTGTGCGGACACGCTGCAGTCGAAATCCCGGGTTTAGGAACCTTATCTTGCCCGTGGCTGAAGTTCATAAGCTGGGCTGGTCGTGTCGGAATCCTCGTAAGGTGGCAACGATGAAAAATTACTTTCATGTGAGGAAAAATGTTCTCCACATTCTCACATGTGCACTGACAATTACTTGGCACAATGGTGCACTTTTCATTTATATTATTAATCATTTATTATATAAGAACTGTAAATTTTAGAGAGCAAAAAAACTGCCTGTCATTTATCATTTTTATTCAATTGTCTCTCTTACTCGTCGTTAATAACAATTGCCTATCTAGGTTATACAAAACGGAAATTGACCAAATACAATACAAAAAACTTCTTATCCTAATTTAGCTTATAATTAAAATTATGTACAAAATTCTTATTTCTAAAATATTGTTCTTTCAATTTTGGTTTTAAACTGTGTCATAGCGCCACTCACTTTGTGTTATTTTTAATTGTCCTTGTCACTCATGTAATTACACTGACTTGTTTTTTTCTATTGTTCAGTCCTGCACTAATTTGTTTCACACCCTGTTGTGTCCATTTCTTGTAATTTTATTTTAACTGTTCGCTTTTCACCAAATTTTCGAATATTGCTGTTCCATAATTATAATTGCCCTGTTCTGTTTGGTTTATGCTCGTTGTAACGTATTATCATAATTCTACTTTAATTACCTTTATTTAAAATGCCCATAAACATATCCTATTTAATTTTCTGACAGCTACGCTTCAATTAACAAGCACATATTATAAACCTTTCCGTGGCAGTTCTATTTATTTTGGTTCGGCTTTAATTTTGCACAAACCTCTTATTTTTGCTAATTTAGAATTATCGACTCCAATCTATGAAAAACGAGCTCTGCCCTTTGCCTTTTCTATTCAAATAAACTCATTACACCCAGCAATTCTTTGCAAATGTAATTACGGATTGGAATTTACGTTCAAACATGCAGTTGCATGAACTACCCCAACTCTGTGCTATCCGACTTGCTTTATTTATTTGTGCTGCAAGCATAGTTGAGTAGCGGGCTCAATACCATCTCAGTGTATTACTTTTAGCAATATTTGTATTTGCTGGACGTTGCTAAATTAGCATTTCATAATAACTAGTTCAGAAAGAACTTAAAAGTGGCTAAATCGATTGTTCTTATTAACCCCTTTTATTAAACAAAAGAATTACAGCTTTAGTTATAAATAAAATCAACAGAAAAGATTCCTGTGAAAGGATTCTATTCAATTTTAGTTAGGCATATGTTATCACATCTAATACGTAAAGTTTTGCAAAAATTAGATTACGTATTCGATGACCAAAAATAAATCGAAAGGTTCCAATAAACCGGTTGATATGTGCCGGCAGTTTAGATTTAAACATTTTGAAATCTAGACTTAATAGTGGAGGTGGCTTGATACGAAGTAATAAAACACAGTAGTCTTCTCCACGTACATTTATTTTAAATTGGCGACATGTTTCAAAACCAGACTGGTTTCATGTTCAGGCCAAAATGATCATCTACACAGGCATATGGTTAACAATAGTGTACATAGTAAAGAAAATAACTTACTGGTAGTCAAACACCACGTGTACATTTGTAGGTTAAGTTGGTTTTAAGTTAAACTTTCAGGACGAGGTAGCAATAAAATTCACAAAACACACCACATTGGAGAAGAAAAATATCTAATTAACCAGCAAACTACGTTATAAAAATCATTATACTGGTTAATACATCACAATATCAAAATATTAAAATTAGCAAGTTAATTAAAAACTGACGTTGAGGAAGTCAGTTGCAAGAATGGCTTAAGTATCTAAAAGCCAGGTCAAAAATCCCTAGATTCAGTGACACTGAAAATTACCAGATAGGATAACAAATTAAAAGAACAGAATTGAAAACCACAGATGGCAAGAAAACAGCAAAAAACAACTATTTAATGTTCAGGAAAATATAATTAGTATAAAAATCTGTGGCTTCATTGAGTTTGTATTCGTTATTATTGGACATAATTTTAAAAATTTCGAGTAAATTCAACAATCTACCCCTATTGGCTATATGCAAAATATTTTAGTCTTCATTGGGATCAAAGTTGTGGTTGTGTTCCAAAATGTGATTAGCAAAAGCTGATTTATTAGGTTGGTCGATATTAAAATAGTTGTTTCCAATACAAACTGAATGTCCTTTGATTCTTTTTTTGAAAGTACGTCTAGTTTGACCAATGTAAAAACAGTTGCAAGACGAAGAGTCAAGACGGTAGAGACCAAATCTTTCTAATAAAGGGGTAGGATATTTATTGAAGACTACCAATTTCTGAAGAGAATTGGTAGTCGAAATGGAATATAAAAATTGTATTTACTAAGAATGTTTTTTATAGACATGGAAATATTACCATAATAAGGGATTGAATAAAACGCCGGCGTGGCTCGGTGGTTAGAGCATTGGACTGCGGCGCGGAAGTCTGGAGTTCAAATCCCAGATCGATGCCTGGCGGGCGGCCTACCCAGTCGCTTTAAATAATTGGTGACCTGCGTTCGAAAGAATAAGGGGTAATAATGCGATTGTCTAATGCGTGATGCTCACCACATCAACACGTGTCATGAATTTGACACGCGACAGCCCGGTGTGAGAGCGAGGATACGGAAGCTCTGACCTTCCGTTTTGCAGGCCAAGCTCCTTCATGGGGTGTCAGTGCCTCACCATTATTATTTTTATTATTAAGGGATTGAATAAAGAGTTTTGTTTTCAGAATTATTAATAAGAGTTAGGTTTGTTGAAAGTTTTATACGGAGTTTATGATAAAAATTGAAAATTAGCAAGCTTATGGGACAAGGGATGAAAGGAAGAATAAGGGATAGTATGGTCAGTGCAATAAATACTGAAATTTAAAGATTGAGTTATGGAGCTATTGTTTTTTGTGATCAAAATATCTTTATTCACAACATTATTTACTGGGGTAGATACGTCGATGATATTCTGGTTATTTTTAATTCTAACAATTCTAACATTAATGATTATATCACTTGGCTAAACGCAGTACATCATAATATTAGATTTACTTTTGACACTGAACATAATAATTCTTTGCCTTTTTTAGATATTTTGTTCACAAAAAACAATAGCTCCATAATTCAATCTTTAAATTTCAGTATTTATAGGAAGCCCAGTTGCACTGACCATACTATCCCTTATTCTTCCTTTCATGCCTTGTCCCATAAGCTTGCTAATTTTCGATTTTTATTTATACGTTTACTTTCAATTCCTATATCAACAAAAATTTTTTTTAGATAATTTAACATCATTAAATACATTGCTACTAAAAACGGTTATCCTCTTCAACTTATTTTACCCATTTATCATAAACTTCGTATAAAACTTTCAACAAACCTAACAACTATTAATAATTCTGAAAACAAAACTTTTTATTCAATCCCTTATTATGGTAATATTTCCATGTCTATAAAAAACATTCCTAGTAAATACAATTTTCATATTGGCGCCTTTTACTTCAATAAAGATTCTACCCCTTTATTAGAAAGATTTGGTCTCTACCGTCTTGACTGTTCGTCTTGCAACTGTTTTTACATTGGTCAAACTGGACGTACTTTCAAAAAAAGAATCAAAGAACATTCAGTTTTTATTAGAAACAACGCAAAACGAAAACATCGATACAGCGATAGATGATTTACAAACTAATCTAAACGTACTAAATGGCTGACTGAATAAATGGTGCATACAACTTAATTATACCAAATGTGAAGCAAAAATATTTACTTTGCAACGCCACACTATATTGCGCAACATTACAATAAATAACCACCCTATACACTGGAAACCATCTGATGGAGGTGTTAAGTACTTAGGAGTATTTCTTGACAAACGTCTAACTTGGAGACTTCATGTGAACAAAAAGTTAAACGAATGCCACGTAAGATTATCCAAACTGTATCCTATCTTAAATCGCAAAACACCACTCAAATTATCCTGCTCCTTACTCCGGTTTGGGGTGCCGCGTCTAAATCAACTATTAAAAAAATACAAGTGTTCCAAAACAAAGATTTGCGCATTGTAACAAACACTCCTTGGTTTGTCCGGAACAGTCAATTACAACAAGACCTACAAATTCCAACGGTAGATGTCTTTATTAAAAAGTGCATAAAAACATTTAATAATAAACTTAGTGATTGTTCAGGTGCGGTACACTATTCATTAGGAAAAAAACTATTCACCGACGACTAAAACGCAAGTTACCGCAGGATCTACTAACAACAGAAGAAGAGCTTAGTGATTGAGGGTCTCCACCGGAGTTAACCTCGCACTGCCAATATAGTGAAAAGTTTCAGTAAATAACAGTTAACCTTTCTGTGTATAGCTAGATGAAGCTGGTCTGGAAAACTAAACAAAAAAAATAATTAACTACTTGTAATCTTATAACTAGAGTGACTCTAGCTTGATATGCATCTGCAGCGAAAAAATTATAATTTTTTGTATTATAAACTGGTATGGCGCCTTTTACTTTCAACAAGTAACACATTCAATCACAGAGAGTCTTTATGAGTTAGTCGATGTTTACTTTTATGTTGAATTGCTGTTCTTCGTTTAATCAATAACGGCTGCAAGTCATCTTCGCTTACGCTTATAATCACAAAATCATCAACATAACACGCGATCTTTTATTTTATTGGTTTCCATTTGGTAACCATCATGCACGTCTTGGGTTTTTCGATTATCTTGTCTATAATATTCGGAACTACCTACTGTAAAAGTTAGGCTATCGATATGGCTGCTGCTACTCGAAAGTTCTTTTAGTGTGCCAGAATTATATGTTTCTGAATACGAATTGTAATATATTACATTATAAATTCTGGCTAAAATCCATTTCGTAGAGTGATACATAGTTGTAGTAGAGGATAATGTGTAAGTAGATCTAAAGCTTCTCCTAAATAAGTGCAATATCCGTGTAATAGGCTGTGGCGTGGGCTGGTATAGTGTAGGTTCAACAAAGGTGTCTGAAATGAGAAAGGTAATAGATTTACTACTACTTACCGATTAGTTCTTAAATTTCGCTTAAGACAAAAAACGGATAATGGTATTTGAGTAATTTATAACACTACTGTCTATGTGCCTACTAAAATTAATTACATACACATACATTCAGGGTAAAAGAATAACTGTACACTTTTTGTTCACCCTTTTACACACTTATGTAGTTAATTAATATAGGAAAGTTATGAAAGGTATTAAGATTTTTAATTTAATTTGGCCAATTACAGGCGTCGCTGTGCAGTTATGAGGACTTCCAACCCCACTAACGACTGTCATGATGTTGTATGACAGCCGGGGCCAACTTTTTTCCGTGATAGCCGTACCACGAGGCGCAGAGAGATGCAGCCGTGGAACTCCCATCCAAGTTCTGACCAGAGACAGCGTTGCTTAACTCTGCTGATCGAACGTGGACGCTTGTTCAAGCTACACCACTCGGGACCCGCGTATATAACATATAGATATAACATACACATTAGTACTCGGTAGCTCAGTGATTAAGCATTCGAATTACTGATTCAAGGGTCGGAAGTTCGAATCCTGTGCCTGGTTAGGTTCTTCAAAATACAGAAATGTGGATGAAAACCTCTGCAGAATGCTATCATTCGGAAGTGATGTAAATCCGTGGATCTCATATTACTACGATATGTAGCAAGTAAAAGCTTCCTTGCTGAGGTTGGAATTCCTTAGTCTCGGCAAAATTCTAAATAGGGATATGCCTATGTGACCACAGCAGTCGGTATCTAAGGTGCCCAGTACATAAGAAATTACAAGTGGGCGCCAATACAATATGACCAGATATAAACTAGAACTCATGATCTCAAGATTTTAGTCAAAATCCCTATAATAATAAAAGATGGCAACTAAACAGCTCAAACACCAGACAGTGACAAGCGGGAACTTTATAATGACTATTTAAAATCTCCGCTTGTCAGTACCTGGTGACTTTTCAACTATTAGTTTACCAACCATAAATTAGTTATTATACATGAAAATGTTAAATATCTTAATCTGTTTGTATTTGATGAATCAATTAACTGTGCTATAATCGGAATACTTGAAGTATTGCTTTTTAACCATTAACTTGTTGTACAACACAAGTTATGTTTGTTTTTGTTCTTTGATTCCATTTATGGCGCAGTAACCTTACTTTCATAAGTAGCATATGTTTTGCTGTATCACTCTCTGCAACTTTAAACTATATTGGCGAACTAGCCTTCAGAAAGGAATAACGCTTTCAGAAGTATTGGCTCAGATAAAAGAATTTGTTTTTGAATTGCTGCCTTGAGGAACAAAACTCAATTATTTCTTTATTTATTTATTTTTCCTAATTACAAGTTTCTGAAGATAATACCTAATAATAGTAATTAACAAAATAGTAAACAAATTAAATTACTATATTGTCTAAATATTAAACATCTTGTATTTACAACAATACGACTTGCAGTCATCACTAAGGCTTTGGTTAAGTAACAAGAAATAAACAGATTTTGATAGCAAATATGACTAGTCATGAAAATAACTACTTGGATGCAGCAAATGAGATATGAAAGTAGACACATTCATGCCGGTTGTGGAAAATAGTATTTAATAATATCATACCTAAGTTAGTACTTCAAAAATAAGCAAACTATTGCTGATTGTTCTGTTCAAAAATATGTCGGTTGGGCAAGTGTTTTATGAATTTTGCGAACAATATGAAGCTGTGACAATTTTTCGACCTTTAATTGGTTAAAATGATGTCCTCGTAATAGGAAATTGAATATTTCTTAACTTTTTGTAGTTACTTGTAATTTTTTGAGGACGATGAAACAAAAAGTTTTTGTAACACGATTTCCATAATAACGATATTTACATTAATTAAATTTAACATTATCTGAAGGTCAAAATGCAAACTTTCTAACGAAAACAGCAAGAGAAAGATTTACAATAATGAGCAGCTATTATGATATTTGTAAAAAAATACATGGATCTTCGCCCAGGAACCTGTAGTAACTCATCCTCTTTCGTTAATTACTTTAATAGAAAATTCACAGTTGAAAAAGTCGGCATTAGTAAATTTGGATATATGGGTAAACAAGTAGCTACCTATCATAATCTCCCTGATTCGGATTTTTACACTGGTCGCTGCTATAGCAGAAGCTCTGTAACAATATTACTTGATGCTGGCGGTGATATCACATCATTAAAAAGACATGGTGGGTAGAAATCCACAACCGTAGCCCAAAGCTACATAGATGATTCAATTCAAAACAAAATAACGAGTCCAATAAAATAAAAATTCGTTAGAAAATAATCAAAGCAAGCAATGAAATAAATATAAATTCACTGACAACATTAACTAATATTCTTGCAGGAACTTTCAGACAATTACATTTTACATATATATTGTTATGATACATGATATCGGCAGAAATCATAATAAAGGAATGTTGAAAATTGAACGAATAAATTTGGACAGTTACAGAAATTGAGTCTTAATAGATATAAAATTTTAAAATTAATTGATGAAAAACAACTCTGGTTGCGTTATTCATTGGGATTCATAAAATACTGGTAGGCTGATTTGAATGCATTGAAATTAATAATTAAGGAAAATAAATTCAAACTAAGGTTACATCGACAACTGTGTTTGTTAAGCAAATGATGTATTGTTATTATTTAAATTAATTAAATAGTGTGCATAAATAATGGTTACTAGTAGATAAGAAAAATTTGTTTATAAAACAGTTACCTAAACAGTACTCACAAAAGCAGATGTAATAAAATTTCTGGAAAATTTAATATTGAAAATAAATTGAATTTCTGCATAAATTGTTTAAATATAATATGGTATTGTGAATCGTATCACAAGAAGCAAAGATAAACAGTTATTGTAATATTGGTTTACAAGAATTAATAATCATCGATGGATAATGGATTTATTGTATTAAACTACAAATAAGAAGAAGTAATTTCATATTGGTTGTTTGTGGAATTGGATAGATACTTGGTGCATGGAGTTTGAGCCGTCAGCGTACCTGAAATAAATGGGACAAAGTTAATATTTGAAAATTAATAGAAGGAGAGTAACTTACCAGGACAATAGTTCGTGTGAAGAGCAGATCTAGGGGTTGCCAGTTCCAGATAGCAGGACTGTGGACTGCAGCAGCGACCAGGACGAGGTTTTGGAAGCAGATAAGTTGTTTGGACGTGAACGAGCAAGTAGGACATTGCTAAGATTTGGATTGATGGTGCAGACATACAAGAGGAGCCAATAGCTGTAATGGTTGTACCAGAAAGAGCAGTAGCAGCTAGGAGAAGTGTTCTTTTTCAGTAATTCGCAGGGCTAAACGTAGGAGCTTGTTGTGACATCGGAGACTAGCAGAACAGGAATTTGGAGCCAACATCAGTTGACGGGACCAAGGAAGGGTTAGCTGTTTGGTGTTTTGGACTTTGCAATCTGTTCGAGAAAGGCTTTAGTGGTGAGTGTTGTTCGTGGTAAGGACATAAGCAATAAAAAAACAGGTTTGTTAGATTAAGTTGACATCGAAGTCTTGAATAACTGTCAATTTTGAAAGCAAGTAACAAAAACTGAAGCAATAATTATCTAGTAGAGTCAATTAATAGTAAACGTCAAATGTAAAAGCACAATTGTCAGTACACCTTGGTGTAGTAAATTTGAAAAGTAAAATTTGACATTTAAACATTAAATTAATTCAAAGAATTTGAGGTTATAAAGTTTCATTGCTACAGTAAATAGCATACTAGATTTGATGAACCCAGCCCGAAGAGATAAGACGTCTTGATTATAGTAGATATCATTGTGATATAAAAAGAAATACATTGAAGGCATAGTCCCTATTATGCAAACTATGCCTTCAATGTATTTCTTTTTATATCACAATGATATCTACTATAATCAAGATCTCTTATCTCTTCGGGCTGGGTTCACCAAATCTTGGAACTGTACCAGAAGAGACAGCCAAGAAAATAAGTGTTGCCAATTAGAGAAAATTGGAGATGCAATGAAGTATAATGAAGGTATAATTATTAATAATAGTATAATAGGTAATATTGAGAATAAATACCATAATAGGGGATATATAGCACAATTTTGGTCGCCCATTCGTGGGGCAAAAGTAAATAAAACTAAACAGAGTCAATTTGTAACTGATAAACCAAGCTCATGGGTAAATTTGTTATTGATAAAGATTAAAATAATCAGAATTAAAGGACGTATCATAATTGAATTCTTTTGGAAAAGATTAGAGTAACAATTAATAAAGTAATTAAAGCAGGTTATATAAAGATTTAATTGGGGAATAAAATAGAAAGGTTTACAAGCTAATATACAAGGTAGCAATTAAAAATAGGCACATTTAGAAATTTTTAAACTGAAATGGCTGATAAAAGGACAACAAGACAAAGCAAGAGGACTGAAGAAGAAATGGAGGTAGTAACAAGTGGTCCGGAAGAAGAAGTGGAGGAGATACAACAAGGTGATTAGGTAAGATTACAAGTAGAAGAACAGAAAACAAATATAGATGAGAAGTTAGAGAAGTTAATGGAATTTATTGTACAAAATGCAGCTGAGTTGAAAAAGGATTTACAAGCAACTGTTGAGGAAAGTAAGGAAATGGAAAGAAGATTGCAAGAAAATTTACTAGGAATAACGAAGGATTTGCAACAGTCAATTCAGAAGGAGGCTGATGAAAGGGAAAGTAGGTTACAAGATGCAATTCAGAAGACTGCAGAGAAAGTTCAAGAACAAAAAGAGGCAAAAAGGATGGAAGAATCAATAATTGAACTAAGAGAAGATTTTAATAAAGTACAACTCCAGAATAAGCAAGAATTGCAAGCACAAATAGAAAATATTTGTGTAACATTGGAAAATTATAAGGATGAAGTTAAAAATGATGTGAGAGAGGAGAGGAAGGAAGAATGTAAAAAGTTAGAAGACAATTTAATAAATATCATTGAAGATAAATTAGTAAAGAATAATGAAGAAGTAGATGGAAGAATAAAAGACATGCAAAGGCAAAATAAAGACGTACAGAAACAAGTACAATTTATTGACGATAAGGTAGATAAAAATCAAACTGAACTACAAGAAGAAATTAATGACAGTGTAAGCAGAGTAAATGTATTAACAGAAAATCTGAAAAGGATACAAGATGGAACGAAAATGTTCAGTACTAATCAGATAAGTAATTATATTGGAATACAGACTGAGATGTTGCCGATATTTGAAGAAAGACCTGGAGAACAACCCATGGGTTATATCGTGAAATTGGACGATATAATGAAGACAACATACGATGAAAATAAGAAATTACAAGTAATAAATATGACTTTGAAAAATAATGCAGACAAGTGGCACAGTATTATTAAAAAGAAGTATAACAGTTATAAATAATTCAGAAAATTATTTATAGAACAATACTGGAGCAATGCACATCAAGCATTAGTAAGAACGCAGTTAACAACTGGTAGATAGGTGGATAAAGGTGGTAGTACACGAGAAAATTATATAATACAAAAATATAATAAAGCCCAGCATTTAACACCTACATTAGCAGAAGAGGAGATTATTCAACATTTGTCCAGGCATTTAGAAAGTGAGATAACGAGAGCAGTAGCTGTACAAAATATAAAAACATTAAAGGATTTCTTAGAAATAGTCCGAAATTACGACATGGCTATGAGAAGTAACAATAGGGAAGATATCAGAAGAGAGAATTTGAATTTTCCAAATTACAGTAAACGAAAATATGAGGAAAGATATCAGAATAAATTTAATTTTGGCAAAAATAACTACAATAATTATAGGTCAGGTGAGCAGAACTTCAATAATAATTATAATAGAACTTTGGACAGATGGAGGAATAATCAGTACAACAGGAACAATGAAGGAAATTATCAGAACAGGAATGATTATAATCAAAATGATCGAAAGAGATATAGGGAGTTGATTGAAGAAAAAAATCATGAGAAGTCAAGACAAGAAGAAATAAAGAATAAATATCCCCAAAGACAGTATGTAAATACTTTATTCAGAAATGTATATGATAGAGGGAGACAAATACAAGAAAATCCAATACAAGAAGCTGAGGGTTTGGAAGATTCCTCAGAGGATAAAAAAAAACTTCAATTTTAGATGTTTTAAAGAAGAACGTCACGATTTTTAACAATATTTATGAAAATAATGGAGAATTTTTACTGGAAGAGTAGGAAGAAGAAGAACAGATTTCAAAGTTACCATCTTTAAAAGAAAATTTAAATAATATTGAATATTTAGCTTTGGTAGATAGTGGAGCTATGGCGTCCTTAATAAATGAGAAGATAAGTTTAGATAATTTAGATGTTCTAAACAAAAATATCATAAGGGTGAATAAAATAGATTTGCTATCGGCTACTAAAAGGAAAATTTCAACAACGAACAGCATGTTAAATATTAAAATAATTATTGATCAATGAGAAGGTGTTGTTAGGTTGTTTATTGTAAAAGGATTAACAGTCGACATGGTGTTAGGAATAGACGTCATTCAGCAACTAGAAATAAGTATCGACGGTGCACAAAGATGTATTCGTTTAAAGGGGTTAATTAAATCTTGGAACTGTACCAGAAGAGTCAGCCAAGAAAATAAGTGTTGCCAATTAGAGAAAATTGGAGACGCAATGAAGTATAATGAAGGTATAATTATTAATAATAGTATAATAGGTAATATTGAGAATAAATACCATAATAGGGGATATATAGCAATATAATTAGAGCATTAATTAAAATAAAAACTAGTTTTAAAATATGAGTTTATAATAATACTATGCACCTACCTACATAAGGAAGTATTGTATAGTGCCAAGTAAATAATATCATGCTAATGAATAGTATTATTTTAAATTATCACTGGCCTTATAATAAATAGTGTGTGCCAGGCGTATGAACGTCGTACCTGTATTTATTATATACGTTTGGATATTTTACCCACTTATAGATCTCATCAATCCAATTAAAAAAGTCTTAAGAAATATAGTTCCGAAAATGCTTCATTTCCGGGATACAGGGTGTTAAAGTTAAAAAAAAATCGTTTTTTATTGTTATCTAAAACAGCTTTGGGCGATCTTAATGCAATGTTTATAGTTTGTTTATAACTTTATGAGGTATCTTTTGGACATATTACAGTTGATCAAGTACTTCCAGAAGCGTACCCATGGGGCATGCCGATTAAGTTTTTTCAAAAAAAATTAACGCCCAATAGATTTTTTGCAATTTTCATATATTTTTTAATAAAGCAACTAAAAATGCAACTTTTTGTCTTTAGATTTTTGTTCGTATCTCGCTTCGTTTTCAAGAAAAATAAAGCCCATATTTTTGCACGCCTCTGACCCTATCAAGACAAAAACTAAAATGCTGCAATATCTCAAAAACCCATCAGCCGACTTTAGTGAAACTTTAAAGGTTTATTGATGCTATTAAGGATCATGTTTTGGCGTACTTAGATTTAAATTATTTATTCCAAGAGCGACTGGAATTTTTTTTTAAACTTTAACACTCGGTATCTCGGAAACGAAGGGTTTTCAGACCCTTATTTATTAAGACTTTTTTGCTTGTATTGATGAGATGTATAAGTAGGTAAAACATCCGAACGTATTTTTTAAACGCCCTGTATAATATATACATTATAAACTTGTTGCATAATATACTATTATGTCACATGTTATAACTCCCAGTAATTCCTGTAGTCAAATAAGTGAGAAGAGCTAATAACTACACATCGGTAGATCATAGGTTTCGGTCTAGTATCAACTCTATTTCTTATAAATTGTATCTCGCTGCTTCCAAATTCGTTATTTTTCTATATTACAGCATTTATAATCTGTGATTATTTATTGGTAATATAAAAATATATTTATGTGATATCGTATAGATATTTGCAGTTGTATTACTTAGCGCGTCCTGATGTACTTTACTAACGAGACAACCAACCAAATTTTCCTAAAATTAATTTGATTTGTTGTAGGTTTAATGGTGTTTGGTTGGCATACCAGATGTTTAATGTTCTTGGTATTTTGGTTATATATTATTAGCGACATTTAAGTTGCTGAGCCAACGTTAACTTCAGATCTTCATGGCTAGGACATGTTTATATGTATGTCTGTATATATTCTCTGAGTTAATGTATTTCATAATTGAATAGGATTATACTATGTATGTATTGTATGTATTGTCAGTAAACTTATTTTACCTTGCGGTGTAGAGGATGGTGCTTTGTACGCTGGCGTCTGGCGGTGCAATGCTCAAATTGCTTCGGAATCGGGTTATAAAGTTGAACCGCGCCTTTTGTGCTTACGCATCAACCATTGTGTGAGATGTGTGTCTTAGTGATGTGTCGACCTTGTTACTTTATCTCGTAGGTCCGTGATTCTGAGTAGAAAACAGTTAAATGAATGGTCTCACTGGGAACGATTCCAATCGCCAAGGCTGCGGAAAAATTCCGACCCCCGTGATATTCGAACCGAGGACTTGCTTAATGCAAGGCTAGCGCTTTCCCAACTACGCTACCCCGCTTTTTTAGAATTATACTATGTATTGCAATGGTTTAATGCTTAACGTAATTCTGCTTGCCTAGGTAACATAAACTGAATATTCAAAATGAGCAAAGAATTAAAGATTTTATTTATTGCAATGAAGCCAGTAACTATAAGAGTAATAAATGTACTAGATATGAGCAGCAGTAAATGTAATTTGAGAAAGAAAGGTTGTCATTAATTTGACAGAATTCGAAAGAATTACGTTCATGGTTTTAATCATAATAAATGATTGGAAGGTTTTAGTTGTGTGAAGTCAATACGATGATATTAATTTAAATATCATACAGAAATGGTGTGCGACTTACAGAAATTATGAGCGTGTTGTGGTAATTAACGTTTATTGTACCAATGAACGGTAATATGACTGCACGGCAAATACATTAGGCACAACAGTACGAGGAAGTAGGGACGTTATAAAAGCAATTACAAAATTTAGAAAATAACACAGATTCGTGTCGTAAAAAACTCAAGTGTCGGTGCATTTAAAAACACATGTCTAAAAAGCAGAGCATAAAAAGTTGTGTTGCGTTGAACGTTTACAAGAAAAGACAATTTTTAGCGTTTAGGAAAAGACAATTTAGAATTTAAGAAAACTTTAGTCTATAAGTAAAAATTGTACATCAAAACTGAATTCCATAAAACAAATATTATTCATAGTTGCTAGGTAATGAGATTGTCAATTGTTAAAAAAATTAATCAACAAGACTTAATTTAGTTATCTGGGGTTAGTTGGGCTCCCAGAAAATAACAGTTTTTATTTTAATAAAATGTTACAATTTTTTACACAAAGTGTGTTTTAATTGTTCTGCAAGTCGTTGTGCATATGTGGGTGTATAATTTGTCCAGATAATGAATCCCGGTGAAAAGAAAAATCCATCCGCAAAAATTGCCAGAATGCGTTCCATTTCGGAGACCTTTTTCGAGGAGTTACCACATCGGCCAGCCAGAAACCCAAGTGCAACCTTTAGAGCAGTCCCTCAGGATAAGCAGGGTGCACAAATTAGCAGCAGGGAGCCATCAGCAAGCTGACAGTTGAGGTGGCGTCACCTGAAACCGTTAACCGACGAGGAAGCCTCTAGTTGCCAGGTATTTACCACAGCTTCCAATTGTCGCAGACTTTTGAAATCAAAGCCTTCATCAAGGTCAGGCTTTTTGTTAGCCGTACGTGCAGATTCCAGTCCCCAGGCCTTTTCCAGAATTTTGTAATTTGCTTAGCGTTCTTTGAAAATGCAATTTGGAGCATTAAACCGGAAATCAAACAAATGAAAACCACAGCGTCCTTTGGCGTTCTAAAACAAAACAAATTTGCCGGAAATGACGCAACACTGATTTGAATAATTTAGCTGATGTATTTTTGCCGTTTTGGTCTGTTTTGAAATCAATTTGCGCTGTTTTTTGTGCGAGCAAGCTATTTTGAGATTGAATTAGGTTGTAGGTTATAAACCTGTTTGTCATACAGTCATACATCTGTCATACTTGTTAATAATTATAGAGAGTGGCAATTGTGCTACAGATTTGGTGAACCTAACCTGAGATTAAAAGTCATTTCATGCTACACCGGAGCTTACCCACATTTAATTTGCAAATAAATAAAATGCAAAGGGGCAATAAGCCATTATTTTGGCAAGCCAAAGTAGTTACAATAGTTGTAATTAGACCCGGCTTGACATTCATTAAATAAAGGATTTACCTACACACTTATATTCTTCTATTATAACAGTATTGGTTGTATTTATTCTGGGGCTGATAAGTTACAAAATGGAAGTATATTCTTTATAAGAAGCATCAGAAGCACGTGCAAACCTCATTCTGGTCACAAGTGTTTCAGTTAACCCTCTAAGCCATTATATAGCAATATTTACTTTCAAATCATTCAGATTTTCTAAACTGGAAAAAATAAATTACAATGTTTAGTTTAATATAAATACCAGGTTATAGAATGGTATCTACATAAATTAGGTCCGGATATATTCTTAGTAATTTTATTTTATGTGCCAAAGTGAAATAGAATATGTCTCATATACATTTATTTATGCCTATCGGCAGATCTATATGGAATAATAAACAACTTTGCTTTATGTACTGAGTAGCTAAATATTGGGATTAAGAAAAAGTACATTTTTAAGCAATAATTCCCAGCGTTTAATAGAACTGGAGTTATGGAATTTCAATCTGCTATTGGTTGTAACGTCTGAAAGTGTATTCCTATGGCGTCGTCTTACACACACAGACTACTTAATTGAGAAGGATATGAAAAACCAACAGCCTAGTTAACACATTGTTGTAAATTCATTGTTACGATTAGCTCCGTAATGTGTTTAAAAGCAAACTAACAATATGAAAATGCGTTTATTTATGACAGCAATTCAAGCTCGCTTACCCTCAGAAACCAACGATTGCAACAGCAGTAGTAGCACATATCACGCTAGCAACATAAAACAAAAGTACAATTGTACGATTATTTAAATGAGAACATAATTTACATAATTTACGCATTCCATATATTTTGTATATACCAAAATTCTACAAAAATGTAAGTATTTCGTGTACCACCTAAATATGTTTTTGTAGCTAAAGGTTCCCAAATTTAGAGAGGATGAAAAAACAGGGGACATTTTAACGATCCGTGTCAGCTTTTAGAATTGAAGGGTTATCCACTTGAATATTTTATAATTCAATTAATCATCGAGTACTCTTTTGACGAGTTATTGACCAATGTTGTTTTTGTCGCAATATGTACTTATTATTTACTCTGATATATGCGCTTTATTCGGCATACTTGGTTTGTCGTTATAACGGGAACTAAACTGCTACTAATATGCAGGGTGTCCCGTAAATGCCCTAAAACGTTTAGTAACGCTATTATATGATAAATGACGACTCCAACATTGCAAACACAAAGCAATTATAGCGTTTAGTTTTCTCATATAAATCAGTTAAAAATATGAAATTTGGCAACACTGTTGATGCTTTAAGCTATAGCAAGTGCTTCCTGTAACTTTAAACAAGCTATTGTACTAAAATTTAGTTAATAAGACCACCTTATTTCTGTGGAACAATACAATTTATTTCAAAATGTTTGACATCAATTTCACAACAATTGAGTGCCCTTTTAAGGATGGCCTCTTGGACACGCTGAATCATTCCTTCCTTAATAGTGGCTGCTGCTTCATGTATACGAAGTACAAGATCTTCTTCATTACCAATCGGCATTGCATACACTATGTTTTTCAAATGACCCCAGACAGGAAATCTAGTGGTGTTAGATCAGGGCTTCTTGGAGGCTAGGCTACTGGGTGTACGACAAGAGGACGCGCAAATACTCTAATCTAAAAGAGCCCTATTTGCATATTCCAACTATATTTTTAATTGGTTGGGCAGTGTCTTTATATACCCTCTTCTGTGGTGGCCCCACTCCTGCAATGTACTGTTCTATCGGCATTCTATTTAAACTATTTTCTTTCTTCAACGTTTTTATAAATTTCCATGTTCGGATGGGCGCCGCTGAGAATTGATGAAAAGCTATTATGCCACCCTTCAACCGCATTATTTATTCTTGATATAGGTATCTTCCTGAACGAACTGGTAACAATTCCATAAATTCAATGGGAACAACGCTGGTCTCCTTCATCCTCTTCTGTCCAGATGGCCTACCCAAGTGTCCTCAAAGTAATTGGTTATTGTCACATTGATATTGATCATTATCAGGTCTTCATATGATCCAATGACGTCTTTTTCGGGGAGGAACGAAAGTGCCAGTTGTTTTAAGTGTAGAGCAAATTCAGCATTTTTTCTGTACCGAGCTTGTAAACCTGCTTATTGGGTATGCCTCCATATACATTGGCTAAAATGAAAAAAAAACACCCACGTATCCTATCTACAGGGAATTCACTCCGGAAAGCGTTGATGGGAGCTCTCTCAAAGTCTACCATGATAGTTTGCGGTCGCAGTCCTGGTTGAAGTTCTTTCAATTCTTGAAAAAGACGGGTGTATGTATGCGCCGTTTTGTTTGGTAGTAATGTATACATTTGATTAAACAATAATGGTGTTGTGTTAGACGAAACGTTTAACACATACCAGTGATCGCATTGTTGTAGAAAGTGCAAATTGCGTTTCGTCGAAAACGAAAGACTTCTTTGTTCACGTGGACCACTATCAAACAGAAGAAAATGTTCTCCATCATTGATCTCTTTAGATTCGCCAGGAAAGTCGAGTCTTCTAAGTTTCTAGGGTTGGCAGGAACAGTTCCTTGGATGTTGCAGACTCTCTGTATGGTTGGCTTCATAAAAGATACTGTTGGTAGTTGTGCAGCCGAAGCAACGAAGATTTCCTCGGATGCAGTTGCCCCAATAGCCTGAGTAGATTGTTCTCTTATGTATAAATCCGTTACACAATAGCATATCCTTTCCCTTTCGGCTTTTCACGAACTCGAGCACCATTGTTGCACTGTAGGACAGTTGAGATAACTGAAGTCGTTAAAGGTCATCTAAACTATATATAGGCAAAATTTGCTATTATTCCCATTTGTAGGTAATGCGCATCATTAGGATTAGTGTAATTATGTATTTTGAAATAATTATTTTACTAATTCCCAAGAAGGGTCTTTACAAAAAAGTAACTTTTTTTTAAAGGATGAACTCATTAGCTAATAATGCATTAGAAATTTTCTATTATTCCCATTGGTGAATAACGCGAATCATTAGGATCAGTGTAATTATTATTAATATATTAAAGAAATATTTTACTAATTTCCAAGAAGGACACACAAGTAAGTTATATCCCTCAACTAGTGCATTCTAGTAGTGCTACGTAATTATTTGTACATGTGAAAATTAAATTCATATTAACACGTTCAAATATAATCCATATACAGCCTGTTTTAAACGAAGTGTGCACTATTGCTAACTTCTTTATTATTGGACGTACGATATCGGTTAAATTAGCAAACTAGTGGCATTTTTTCTGTTGATTAGAATGGCGAAAACATAAAAACAATTGAACATCGTCTTCTCGAGAAATTTGGAAAAGTTTACTTTTGTTAAATGGAACACCCTGTATATTTTTATATAAAACGATTGAAATTCGTAATTTAAACATAAAAGTTCATATAAGGTGTGGGCCTAAAACTGAAAATGACCGAGTTATTCCAATTATTTACTTTTAGACGAGGTGGCTGTGTATTCATAAAATAAAATTTATATTTAAATAAACATTGTAAATAAATCTAAATAAATCATTTATTAGACAATTAAAATACAACATTCTAAAAGAAAAAACCTATTACTAAAAAAATTATTTTATAACAAATGTTCAAACACACAGCCACCTCGTCTAAAAGTAAGAAGTTGTAATAACTCGGTTATTGTTAGTTTTAGTCCCGCACCTTATATAAACTTTTATGTTTAGATCGCGATTTTCAATCGTTTTATTTAAAAATATATAGGGTGTTCCATTTAACAAAAGTAAACTTTTCCAAATTTCTCGAGAAGGCGATGTTCAATTGTTTTTCTGTTTTCGCCATTCTAATCAACAGAAAACATGCTACTAGTTTGCTAATTTAACCGATATCGTACGTCCAATAATAAAGAAGTTAGCAATAGTGGACACTTCGTTTAAAACAGGCTGTATATAAAAATGAAAGTCCTGACTCACTCATCAACGCCCAACCCAAACTCTTGGACCTAGAAAGCTGAAATTTTGCACAGAGGTTCCCTTTATGGTTTATACAAGGAATAAAGAAGGATATTTCGAAATTCAACCCCCAAAGAGGAAAAATTAGTGTTCCAATTTGGAATGGAAAAACTTGAATGACTTGAAACTTCGTAGGAGTACTCCTAAAAACAAATAATCAAACACGTATTTTCTGATTTTCCGAAAATCAACCCCTTTGGGGGTGAAATGGGGTAAATAAGCCTAAAAATCGATATGGGTGTCATTATTGAGGTGTTTTGGGACGTTGATTGCGAAAATGGCATTTATGTTTAAGTCCAAGACGGTGGACATGACATAAAATTAAAACCCTATAGTGGTAAACCGGGGTTTCAGATTTAAAAGGTAAAAAAAGGTTGGAATTTTGTAAGATGGAATTTTGAACTAAGTCATTCAAAGTTTTTGGAAATTTGTCCCCTGAAGGTGAAAGTAGGAGATGACGCGACGCGACGGGACGGGACAGGACGGGACGGGACGGGATGGGACGGGACGGGACGGGACGGGACGGGACGGGAAGGGACGGGACAGGAAGGGACGGGACGGGAAGGGACGGGACGGGAAGGGACGGGACGGGAAGGGACGGGACGGGAAGGGACGGGACGGGAAGGGACGGGACGGGGCGGGATGGGAAAGAAAGGAAATCGATGAAATGGAAGGGGAGGGGAGATGAGGGAACGGAACGGGACTGGACGGGACGGGACAGGACGGGACGAGACGGGGAAAAGACCGGGGACGGGTACGGGGGCGGGGATGGGATGGGATGACAGAAAATAATTAGTCATTATTTAATACTTAAATAACGAACCTCGCGCGTATGCAGTCGCGGGTAACAGCTAATAATTTATAATAATTAACTTAGTGTTTTTAGAAATTTAAATTTCAGAAAATTTATAAAGACGCGTCCATTCGTCACGCGTCCTTTTGACCTGACACCCAGGCTACTCGACTGCCACGACCTATCCATTTTCTTGTGTAATATTGGTTAAGCCAGTTTATAATTATTTCAGCGTAGTGGGAAGGCGCTCCATCCAATTGTATCCACATATCGCGGCGAATCAACAAAGAACATCTTCTAATAAATTTGAAAGCTTTTCATTTAGAAAGTTATATAGTTGTCAGCATTTAGTCGGTTAGGTAGTACAAAAGGATCAACCAATTTAGTTATCGACGTTCCCTGCCCATATATTGACTGAAAATCTGACTTGATAATTTTCTTCATACATGGCGTTAGGATTTTCATAGGCCCAAATATGCTGGGTGTCAACATTGAAAATACCATTTCTCGTAAAAGAAGCTTTGTCAGTTCGGAAAATGTTAATTACAAATCTGGATTTCCTTCTATGCTGCACCAACAACCAGTTGCAAAAGCCAGTACGTTTCTCATAATCTGCTTCCAACAAATGCTGTACTCTAATTTAGGTAGGGATGAAGTTCATCGTCTTTTATAATTCTGTAAACCGTAGTTTTTGATGCACCAACAGTTCTAGAAAGAGCGCGCACATTGGTAGCAGTATCGTTTGCTACCATATCAAGAACTTCTTTCTCTAAATTAATATTTCGAGCAATTCTTGGTCGACCTCTATCGAAATTGTGAACAGGAAGGATGTTTCCGCTTTACCGAAGTCTGCGATTTGCAGCTCTAATTACAACGTGGCTCGGTTGTCCGCTGTTAGGAAATTTCTAAGCGTATACCCAGGCAGCTTCAAGACAGTTTCCTCTACACTCACTGAGAATCCATATCATATTAGCGTGTTCATTTATAGTGCACTCTATAGCTGTGATTAATGCAACAACTTCAAGTTTCAAGAATAACGTAGCAAATGCAAAATTAGACAGACCAAATATTAAACTAACGGGGTAATACTAAAATTACACATAATACAAAATGCAAACAAGCCGAAAAACGCAAACAACAATAAAAATAATGAACACTGAACAAATGTCAACTGCAAATTAGTTTCCTTGATAATTATGTCAAAACCCAGAAGAAATTCGAATTTTAATCACAGAACCCATGCATTTGCATTGTTGTCAAATGTTGCCTTTAGGCAAGATATGGTTTTTAACAGTTTTTTCAGAAAGAGGAATTGAATCGCTAATTCAATATTAATTAGCCTTTCAAGTGCATTCTAATTTTCTAATGAAGGAAATACATGCTTCATTTAAGGTCTCATAATATTTTCGCCAAAATTACTAATTAGGGTTTCAACTTGTCAAGACATTTTCATGTACGAATCTACGGGTTATTTGCTTATTTTTCTAAATTATAAGATCGTGTGTATATGTTTTTTTTCATATTTTTTCGCTTGAATTTAAATGTATCGAGTTTTATGCAGACTTTGGCTACAAGTCGTTACTTGCTCCGGTTTGTCGCTGCTCACATGTGCTTGTTATCGCCTCGTAGCTCTCGTGAACTGGCATTCCAGCGTGTTTTCTAGCATTAATTTAAAACGCCAGTCTGTGAGTGCGAAAGAGAGCGAATGAATGGTTTCGATCGGTTTCCGTCTGTGTGGGCGCGAGTTGCTACAGCCCCTTCCGTATTTCTGGGCTGCGTGGCGTGTTTTTGTTTTAGTCAGTTGTCAGTTGGGAGTTGGTCACGAACCTCGTTGGGTTAGTGCAAGCAGTTCTGAGAGTGTGGCTTCTCGCCGCCTCTGCGGCTTCGCTCGCGCGGGGCGGCGTCTTACAGAGTGAGTTCCGTTAGGCGGCGTTTTACAGTGACATTTCCGAGACTTGAAGCGAGTGAATCCCGCATTATTGGTGCCCCGTCGTTATTGCCATATGCTTCTCTGTTTTTCACCGAGTAGGCCGTCGGCCAATATGACCACTTCTGTGTTGTCGGATCAAAGTGAGAGCGTACCCTAGGTCAACTTTTACGTGCGAGCCTTGTTGTCGTTCTAGCCGCATCATGAATTCTGTTTAGGATACTGTGGGACCTCATAATCAACGCCTACGCTCGTTGGAGCTTCTCACCCCATTTCGCAGCTTTGGGACACTGCCGTTCTTCAAGCTGGACTCGTTTCGACCGCCGCAGGTGAAGTTTTTTTTGTGTACTGATTAACGTCTGCAATCAATATCTATCATCTAATTAACGTTTGTTACACCCCTTGTTATTATGCAATGCGAGTAAATTCTTAATGTACAGCGCCATATGCTAGCGCATTTTATTTGTGTACTAAACTGCCTGCAATCAATATTTATGCACTAACTAACGTTTGTTACACACCTTGCCATGCAATGCGAGTAAATTCTCAATGTACAGTACCATATGCTAGCGCATTTTATTTGTGTACCAATTAATGTCTGCAATCACATTTATTCACTAACTAACGTTTGCTACACCCCCTTTTATTATGCAATGCGAGCAAATTCTCAATGTACAGCGACATATGCTAGCGGGCCTCATATGTGTACTAATTAATGTTCGTAACCATATATGTGTGTGTAAGAACAATAGACCTATTGGTTAAACTCTAGCGTTGTATTCTTCTTGTGTTGCATAACGAGTTTCAGGTTAAGCAGTATGTGGTGTGTGATTGGTGTAAAGCGGATTCAGGACAAATTTGTCAGCGTCAAGGTAGGTTCGAGCGCTCAAGCTGCCGGTTCCGGGGAGTTACAAGGCTGCACCCATACTCTACCCTGTTTAGCTTTTGGGTTTCTGCGAAGTGTAAAGTTGAGAGGTAGGCTCACTTGCTTCCCGGTTCTCAGTGAGTTTACCTGTGCAATCTCGTTCAACTTGATGGAATTGTGGTGGCGCTCAATCTATTTAGATCTGTTTACCGTTCATTAGGCCGCTGCCCTTGTGTTATCTCGTGTTGGACCACCCCTCGCTTCACTGAGTCTAGTCGGCACTTCTTGTTACGGGCTGGGCCGCGGTCCTACGTGAGTTACTTTCCCGATGTTGAGAGGTATCGTACGCGCCAATCTTCTAGCTTTTTCGTGGCTTTTTGTATGAGCTGGCGCGTTGTCGTAAATGCTGTTTTTGTCACCAAACAAACTTTAACTTGCTCGTACAAGAAAACTATATCGCTGATAATTTTTTTTGCAGTTTTGTGTTCGGCATGCATAAAGGACAATGTTTACCTGAAGAGTTTAAGGTATTTACGGGACAATCTGTATGTGTATGTTAGATTAAAGCTGTTGCCGCGGATTAGCTACTATTTTAAATAAATGTCTAAAAACGAGTGATGGTATTTAAAAGGCACTTCTTTGAATTTGTACTCCCATGAAAACAAACCCATCTGTTAAAAATTTGTGAGCAACGTCATGCAAGGTGTATTAAAAATTGCTGGACTGGAGGGTATATTACTGGTATTCACTGAATTTAGATAACAGAAAAGATTTTTTGACTTGTAATGTTTCACACCTCGGTTTAATATTTTTTACTTTTTACGGTTAACGTTGTAGTTTAACTATTCATTTCAGAAGCATAAAATAGGGTTTCATCTATCTTTGGTTGTCGTAATTTGCGTGCTTGCACGATGAAAAGGCGAGTGCTCCAGCGAACACTGCCTTGTGAACTCCTCGAGAACTGATATGTAGCAAAGAACGTACTTCTAGGCTGTCGCCTCTGCTTGTATTTACTTCACTCTTCGTATGACGACATTCACTTCGCCGCCGGCTCCGCACCAGGAGATAGGCAAATAAGTATTTGGGCAAGGCCTGCATGCTTATAATTGAATCTTCCTGAATTCGCGTTTAACGCTAGACAGACAATTTAAGTTTCACAATGTGTTCGTTTCACAGAGACGGTTCTACGCACTTCTATTATTCGATAATACACTACTTAAATCTTCCTCTGCTTCCTATTTCAGTAAGCGATACGCTTGTTTGTTACTGGATTCCGAGCTAGTTAGTTTTGTTCATGCTACGTAGACTGCCAGCTGTGGCCCCATCGTTTATAGAGTCCTCCTGGAGGTCTTTTGCACTGGAGTTTTCCGTTTCTTGAGACTTTTGCCATCCTGCTGTTGTCCATTCTGTTAATGTGCTCGTTCCATTGCCTGTTCCGCTGCCTGAGCCATCGTACTACATCTTCTATTTGACACTGTTCTCTTATGTGTGAGTTTCTTTTTCTATCGATGAGTGTATTTCCTGTTATCATCTTTAGTGTTTTCATTTCAGTGGTTCTTATAAGTCCTTTGGTGATTGCTGTGTCCTCTCCGGTTTTTCCTGCGTATGTCATAATTGGTCTCAATAATGTCTTGTATATTCTAGTTTTGCATTCTTCTGTTATGTTAGTGTTCTTCCATATGGTGTCCTTGAGATGTCCAGATCCGACGGCTGCTTTATCGACTTGTTGCTTTGCGTCGATCGTTAGGTCTACGTAGCTTGAAATTCGTGTCCCTAGGTAGTTAAAAGACATAACTTCTTCTATGCTGTTATTATCTACGACCACCTTACAGCGCAGTGGTTCTTTCGCTATGGCCATGCTTTTGGTATTATTTACAGATATCAGCATGTTGTATTTTTCATCTTCCAATTTAAAAACCTGTGTCAACCGTGGTAATTGGTCTTCCGATTCGGCAATCAGAGCGGCGTCATCCGCCTAGCATATTATTTTTATTAGGCGGTTCCCTAGTCTGTAGCCATAGAGTTTTGCTTTTACTGGATCTATAATTTTGTCCATTATGAAATTCAAGAGCAGGGGATTGAGGCTGTCTCCCTGGCGGATTTCAGTTGGTGTCGGTATTTCTTTTGTAAGACTGTTCTTTACTCGTACCTTGGTAGTGTTGTTTGCGTCCAAGCTTTCCATGGTTCTTAGGCATTCGTGTGCTGTTGCTTTCTCTTTCAGTATATTTATCACACTTGATACATAATTGTACACGGTCGAACATTTTTGTTAGGTCGATGCTGGTGTGTCATATTCTATCGACTTTTCTACTATTTGACGAAGTATGAATATGAGCGTCGACTGTTGACCTGTTTTTCCGAAACCTTTGCTGTTCTTCATTCATTGGTATGTTGTCTCTTATTTTTTGTGCTAATATTAGTACAGTAAAATTGTCGGAAAATACCCCGTCACCTTAAAAAAATTGGCCGCGGCGATTCCTCTTGCCCAGTGGTTTAGTGTCATTAGACAAGTGTAAAACCAAAAAGGCGTCACCCCACCCCTTGCCAAACAGGCGCCATCTTGATAACAATTGAATTTGTTTTTTCTCGCGATCCATTGGTCGCACAGAAAAAGTTATTGAACAAAAAATGTTGGAAATAAAATTCTACACATTTTTGATCCTTGCCGCGATACCGAGAAGTTGGTATTTCAAACGGTAGAGGGCAACAAAGTTACCAAAAATCTGTTTCCGCCATTCTAGCTCTGTGGGGGTGGTTTTTTCCTAAAATTGCGAATATGAAAGTTGTAGTGCTTGAAAAAATATGCACGAATCTTTTTTAATAATGGGATTGATTTAAATAGTCTCCGAGTGACAGTCTTTCGAAGTCCGCGCAGAGTGGGAAATGTACGATATATTCCGGCGCAGTCAAGTAACCATTTCTCTTTTGCGTGATAAAATCGTCACGTCACTCAAGTAGTTTCAATGTGAATAGGTTTTCACAACCTGCAGAAATTCTACACATTTTTGGTCATTGCGATACCGAGAAATTGGTATACGTAAAAGAAATGAAAATGATGGGAAAGGAGTATATGAACCCAGAATGAAATCATTTGGCTCAGATCCGTAAAGCTCTTAAATTTGCTAGTGTAATATTTATTATATAATATGATAATTGCAATTGTTTGTAAATTTTGCCACAGGAATGGCCAAAATTCAACAATTTGACAATTGCTTTACCACGTGCCATTTCTGCAAAAATAATACAGACACCCGACTGTCTATATGTTATTATAGTTATTAAGGTACCAAGGGGCATTATGAGTAAAATAAGAGCCCAAGATTATTAGTGTACTAACCGAGGGCCTTTGGCCCGAGGTGTGTACAACAATCGCGGGCTCTTAGCTCATAATGCCCGTGGTGCCTTCAAGGTTTTATGTCCTACCAATTTTCTTACCTAATTCATATTCATATTCAATTCATATAATTACTATGATATAGTATTTAAGATTGATCTAGTTAGCTGATCTAAGTTAGATTTGTGACATTAAGGGCCGGTTGCAGAAAGCAATGTTAAGTCTGATGTTAGCTAACGTCGCGTCAAAGTGAACAAAATCGCATCAAATTTTGTTTACTAATGTATTAGTTACCATAAAGATTTGAGATTTGATTCGTTTTTGTTCACTTTGACGTCGCGTTAGCTAACGCCAGACTTAGGGCCGGTTGCAGAAAGCAATGTTAAGTCTCGTGTTAGCTAACATCGCGTCAAAGTGAACAAAATCGCATCAAATTTTGTTTACTAATGTATTAGTTGCCATAAGCATTTGAGATTTGATTCGTTTTTGTTCACTTTGACGCGATGTTAGCTAACACGAGACTTAACATTGCTTTCTGCAACCGGCCCTTAACGTTGCTTTCTGCAACCGGCCCTAAATGAGCTGTCATTAACTTTCGTTGTGACAGTGGTGCATAATTTTTGAAATAAAAGTTGTATCCATGGAAACAAATACTGTTAATTTTTCATAATAACCCTAGTGTTCTTATGAAGAAAATAATTGCCCTGGAGCGTTATTTTGTATCTAAGATACCTTAAAATAGAGTCATTAATTTCAATTAATGTACTGGTAGGACATAAAACAACAAACAGCTTGTTTCACTTCAACTAAAACATGCTACGGTGAACGAAATTATATTTTGATCGTTTGGGCCAAATGAAATAAATCGGTAATTTATTTTATTCAATTTTGACAGTTTAAAGTGACATTATTAACTCCATAACCTTCATAAACAGTCTATGATTCACAACTGAAATAAAAGTGTTTTAATTCACTAGAGAATTAAAAAAGTTTAATTCACTAGATAATTAAAAAAGTTTAATTCACTAGAGAATTTAAAAAGTTTCAATGAAGAACAACACATTTTTATTATCTACAAATATTTACATTCAATTATTCTTTCTCTTTGTAGTGTGTAATATATAATTACTAAAATTTAGATCAAATCGACGATGAATGGGCAAATTTATATCTTAGGTTAAATAATTTTTAAATTTTTTATTCAAAATTTCGTCAAAATTGAATAAAAACATATATACGCCACGTGAATTAAACATTTATTAACTCAAAGATATGATCTCACTCGCACTACGTGCTCGTGAGCTCAACATCTTTTCGTGAATAAACATATGTTTAACTCACTTGGTGTATAATATTTATTAAAGTTAGTGTTTCCCGACTACTTTTTGTAATTTGTTATTGTTAAAGCTGTTATAATACTGCTAAAAACGTCTACAATTACGATGTAAGAATATTGACCAAGAACATTTTCTTTCTTAACTGTGCCAAATGATTGATTCTGGGTTCGTATATTGAACGTAATTTATTTTTGCATAAACCCTAAGATATATTGTAATCTACTCAGACACGTTTTCTTTTTTGGAGCTGTTTCTTCCTCTTGGTTCGGAGCCTCGGACACAACCGAGTCATTATCGACCGTGATAGAAATGTTGCTAAAACTTTTATTGAAAAAAGAGCTCACAACTTGTTATAAACGAATGTGAAAAATTCTTGGAAAAAAATCCGTGAATACGATTGCGAGTGCTGTTTCGTGATTGTATTCTGATTAAAAATGGATAATAGTACGAGCGATAATGGTCTTCTTTATGCTAATCAATAGACACACATGGCATCTCGTTAGTTATAATAAGTGCGGGATGTAAATAATTTACATCTCTCCACTTCTCCACGCTGCGCGGACTTTGAAGGGCTGTCACTCGGAGACTATTTAAATCAATCACATTATTAAAAGATATTCGTATATATTTTTTCAAGCACTACAATTTTCACATTCGCAATTTTCGGAAAAAATCATCCCCACAGCGCTAGAATGGCGGAAACAGATTTTTGGTAACTTTGTCGCCCTCTACCGTTTTAAATACCAACTTCTCGGTATCACGGCAAGGATCAAAAATGTGTAGAATTTTATTTCCAATATTTTTTGTTCAATAACTTTTTCTGTGCGACCAATGGATCGCGAGATAAAACAAATTCAATTGTTATCAAGATGGCGGCTGTTTGGCAAGGGGTGGGGTGACGCCTTTTTGGTTTTACACTTGTCTAATGACCCTAAACCACTGGGCACGAGGAATCGCCGCGGCCAATTTTTTAAAGGTAAAACGACAATTTTACTGTACTATATACTGCTGAACAGTTTCATTACAGAGCTTAGCAACCTTATTTGCCTATAAATAGAAGAATCTTTTTACGTCTTTTTTTATGTATGGGAATAATGATGCTCTTTAGCCATTCTGATGGTACTTTATTCTATCTTACGATTTTATTAAACAACTTTCTGAGTTCTTGTTCTAAGGGATCGCCTCCGTGTTTTATGAGTTCGCTGACGATATCATCTGCGCCTGATGTTTTCCTGTTCTTTAATTTTCCTATGGCTGTTCTTACTTGGTCTTCTGTTATTTTTCTTACTAGTTCGTTTGTTAAAGTTTCACCGCCTTAGTCGTTTCTTTCCTAAAGTTCTCGCTTTTACGTGTTATTTTCGGTGTGTGAGTAGAGCTGTTCGAAGTACGAAGTCCATTCTTCTTGACTTATGGTTTGAATTTGGATGCTTTCGCTTTTTATTAATACCTCGTGAAATCTTCCAAACTCGTTTCTTGTGCTCCATATATGTCATGTTCTATTTCGCTACTGAGTCTTTCCCAGTATTCCTGTTTGATTTTTCGGATTCTGCTGTTTACTTGGTTTCTTCTTTTTGTGTAGCGTGTGTGCTCTTCTGCCGATATTTTAGGTATGCAATATTTTCTTTTGTTTCTGAAAGTATCATTACGTTTTCTGTGAACCAAGGTTAGGGTTTTGGTTTAGCGTTTAGATCCACGGTTTTAGTTCCAAGGGCTTCCAGCGTTGCTTTGTGAATGTTTGTCTTTATTTTGTTCCAGCCGTATTCTACGTTATGTTCTTCTATGATTAAGTTAATTCTTGTGTGTTGTAGTCGGTCTGTATATAACTTACAAGAGCTTCTATATTGTCCTTTTGGCCTTATACGGTGGCTGTTTTTTATCTGGGATTGCGGTGGTTCTGATTTTGCAAAGAACTAAGTGATGGTCTGACCCTATATTTGCCGAAGTCAGGCTTCTTACGACCAGATTTTGGTTGGGTGGTACCGCTCTATTTGTAATGATATAATAAATCATGGAGCTATTATTTCTGTTGTCGGTAAATGTGTTGTTGTTTGTGCGGGAGAGATGTGTTATTAATTCGGAGTTTGTTATGTGTACACAGCTCGATTACCATGTCTCTACGTTCGTTATTTACTACTTTATTGTATTTATGTTTTACTCTTGCTATTGCTGCTACCGATGCTGGCATTTAGATCTTCCATTATCATGAGTTGTTCCGTGTCTGGTGTTTTTTTGATTTGTGTTTGGAGTTGGTCGTAGAATTGTTCGGATTCTTGGTAGAGTTTGCTGGCGTCAGGGGCGTATACTGATATTATACGGAGAGGATTTTTTTTAAACATTAGTGTAATTTCAAAAATTCTGTCATTGATGTATTTTATGTTGTCGATATTCTGTTTATACTTTTCGTGAATCAATAAACCTACTCCGGATGATGCTCTTTTACTTTTATCTTCGTCACTGTATATAAAGGTGTAGTTTTCATATTGTGAAGTACCTTTTCCCCGTTTTCTTAGTTTCAGAGAGAGCACATATGTCTATCTTGTGCTCGGTCATCTCGAATATTATTTCCTGGTCTTTGTTATTGAATGTTCGTACGTTCCAGCAAGCAATACTTAGTTGTTTCTCTTTCTATTCGCGTTTATTCCTTATTCTTGCGTTAGTTGTCGTTTTTATCCGTCCTTTGTCCGAGGCTGTCTCCAGCTTTGTGAGCAATTATATACATCAGTATATCGTTTTACCCTGGGTAGGTTGCTTAGTTCTAATTTACAATAATAAAACATGGGAAATATAACTTGGCTTGTATTCTTAGTAGCGCCAGCGTAGCTCAATGGTTAAAGCATCGGACTGCGGTGCGGAAGTCTGGAGTTCAAATCCTAGATCTATGCCTGCCGGGCGGCCTACCCAGTCGCTTTAAATAATTGGGGACCTGCGTTCGAAAGAACAAGGGGTAATAATGCGGTTGTCTAATGCGTGATGTTCACCACATCACCACGTGTCATGAGTTTGACACGCGACAGCCGGGTGTGAGAGCGAGGATACGGAAGCTCTGACCTTCCGCCTTCATGGGGTGTTAGTGCCTCACCATTATAATTGTATTATAAGTATGGAAATAAACATAAAATGCAAGGGATGCCAACTGGCCTGTTTAATATAAAATTACCACAGCAAATCATTTCTGAATTCTTCTAATGCTTAAGTCAAATATGGGTCTGGATTTGGATCTACTTGTTAGCTAAATAACTTCATCCGTTTGTTAAAATAGGATTTCATACCAATTTTGGAAGTAGAACAAATGCAGGCCGTTGGCCATCTGAGATAGGCATTGTAACTGTTATCATTAACATGGGCTGACGTTAGTCAAATTTAATTTTGGACCTTTTTACCTTTACTCCTCCAGTTTTCAATGTGTTTCGAGATATTGTGTTCAGTGTTCTTTTAGAAAGATTCTTAATTTGTTCAAAACGCAGTCCGTTGAACTACACGTCGCGCGCTGAATAACAAAACGCACATTTGCGATTTGGACGACATTTAAAGATTAGTATCGTTTTATATATACTTTATTAGTACATTGCGTGCAGGTCCCATCATTGTGCTTCCTGCTGCGTTTAAATACCGTGTTGAAGGGTGCCATTTGTAAATGTTAAATTAACTACCAGTTTGTAAGACTCCGCCCTCCTGCTAATAAGGGTTAAGGAATCACCATCGGGTAGCTCTCTCAGACGGAGTTAATTTGGTTCAGACAGATATACACTATGAGACCAGCAAACAAACACCAGGATGATTTTAGACAGTTTAATTGTATTGTAATGTATTCACAAATATAGTAAAATGTATTTTACAATAAAATGGGTATTTAAACAAGACGTCCTGTTGCGAACACCTAGCGTTACTGCAACCCGTCATACGTGTGTGCGTTTGTGGCCCTACAGTTAGAGCCTGGGAAAATCGACGGGACGCCACTGGTCAGGAAATCAGGCCGTCGAAGTTGATTCCGGCGGTGCCAACTTTTAAGCCTGAATCTCGGTCAGAATGTCAAAAGCACGTGCAACTGTAAATATAGGTTAATTCGGCTATGTCAGGATTAATTACTTACAATACCGGGTCGTGCGGGAGATTGTTCCGGTGCAGTTGGTGTTGTGTTCGCACGAGGTGTTATAAAATGAGCAGTCGACGGTGGATTCCACTTAGGGCTTAGTTTCGAGTCGACAGCGGATGTGGGGAAAACGTCGCCACGGTGCTTGCTCTCCGGAGATGCTGTAGGAACTTGGTTGAACGGTGAGTAAATCTCTGCAGTCAATAAATATTAAAAGCAAATCGGCCTTTAAAATTGGCGACGTGCCGGGCCACAATAATATGTAATCTGAATTGTTACAACTATTTGTTGACGGAGCTTGGGCTAAAAATTTAGGCTGAATTCAGGTTATATTATTGACCGGGCAAACTAGTGAAGCGGTTCTCAATAGGAACTGGTTTTCAGGACGATGAATCGTTCGGGTTTTATCTAGTAACACGGCCTTCTGGTTTGGAGTCGTCGGTTCGACTTAGTTACAGGAAAACTCGGGATGCAGGATTCCAAAGTGTGAGGGAAGAAATTCTCTCTTAAATCGGAGGGGACGGATAGAATTGGGGATGATCTGGGACAGGGTGGATACTGGAGGGTATCTCGGAAATGAATCGCTCGTGGAACGGTCGTGAAGCAGCTTTTATGTCCCTCTTCGTGCTTCGTGCATCTAGCAACCACTTTGGACATTCTGAGTGGGAGAACGACGCAAACGGGGACCTGCTCCTCTTCGATGACGTATTTTTATCGCTGGTAGGGCGTTCTAAAGATTCAAACTTTGATAAGAAACGTAAAAATCGCTAGGGGAGAACGCGCGAATTAATTTTAATTCAGAAAAACGCGTTCCCGCTGGGCGAAACGTTACAAGTTAACCGTCAGCTTTTTACCACTTTCACTTGCTTCGTGGTTTATGTCAATTAATATACACGCCTTCAAATGAAGCTTTTCACACTGTATCGGAGAAAGTATACAGTATGGTGATACTGAATTTCGGTATCCGTCCCTCCCGGCCGCCGGTTACAAATTCTGTATCTCGAATACAGATTTGCCATTAGACCATATGCAGCTTTGCAGATACGCATGTTTTTGCCAGCGAGAACACACGATATCATATCATAGGCCTAGAATATTTTCATGAGTTTGATTAAGTAGTGTGAAACAGTGCGTTCGTTACTAATGATATAGTCACCGCGATCATGGAGCTTACCGTTGTAGCTGACCCCCCCCCACGTTGAGATAACAACCTTTTAATTAAACTCGCTACTAGTAGGGCTTAACCACAACTACATTATAATTTAGACAATTAATATACCTTTTGACATCGAAACATTGGAGTAATAAAAATAATATGTGGAAAACATTCACGTTATTCAACAACTAAACTATTACATTCTGTCTGTAACTCGTCTTCAAATCCATCGATCTTGCAATATCCAGAGTATGTTATTGCATTTCCCCGTTGTAATTTTCATTTCAAAGAATTCCATATAAATGTATGCATTCAATAGTCTTATACTCTTCATACAAGCGATCGAGTTACGGGTGATAGAGTATGTGCATGCTAGAAGGAAAGGACTTGTTTCAAAACATATTGGTTTGCTGTCATACATTAGTTCCAATGAAATAATGCATCTAATTTAAATTTACTTCAGCCAAACAATACAATTACTGGTCAACGTCTTCATCGAAATATCAGTCTAATTTTTTTTAAATATTGAGGAATATCCTGCAGCGATACTCTGTATTTGATATATGAGAAATTATGTCAGGTATTGTAATTGTGAATTGCCATACTATTTATTTAGTAGTACATTGACACGTAACAATTTATTATCATTAGTAATACAACAAGGGTCGAGACATATTTACCGATAATTTTGCACACGTCAAGAGTCGAATGCTAGTTGCAATGGAAACTGTCCCGAGGGCTTGCCCGACGGCAGTTTTCTAAGGGCAACCAGCACGATGACTCTTAACAGAGGCAAAATTAGCTATAAGTTCCATATGATCGAAAACTTTTAACTTCTAGAGGGCTGTGGATTATTTTTAAAATATAATTTAAGTTGGCAGTGAAGAGTAAAAGTACTTAATAATATAACCTGTACAATTTTGACAGAATCACTCACCTTCTACAGGATGTTTAATATTGAACGCAAGGTGGTGCTGTGTATGGAAAGTGCAGAAACAGCTGTAGTTGTTTTTGTTACTAACATTTTTATGTATTCAACAAAAACGTTTGTATGTGTTAAAATGACATTCTTGATATAACCTTCAACTGACAGATATAAAATGCCAATGTGACTTTTATTACCACGACTGCCAACAAAATGTTTTGAGAAAATAATTCCACAGCTCTCCACACTAACCAGCGAGCTAACGACATTCCCGAGCACATTAAAAAGGTTAACGATATTAGTCAATATTTCGTTAATTCTGTTCTCGGAATTGGAATTGATTCAAAACACGATTGAATACATTTTTACCATAGCAATTTTACTACTAAATTCAAGTTCTATGTAATTAATTATTCAGGAAATTACTTCTAGATGACCTCGAAACAAAATCATGCAGAATTGATAACATTTCTACTGACGTGATAAGGTTGTGTAACTGTGTTGCTTTCAAATACTCGTAGTAGTCATATAAACTCATTTACTCAATTTCTGCTTTATTTACAATCAATTTCGAAAATTAGGGGTTGATATTAGTATAAATGATACCTCTCTATCCCTTAAAGGTGGAGCTACTAGTTTTGCAGTAATTATAGACATAGTTTTCAAGTTTAAAACATGTAGACGATACGTTTTGAGAAAAGCTCAAACCAATTGAAAATTAATATACAGGGTGATTCAAAAGGTGTGGACGATACTTCCAGGATCGATAAAAAATCACAGCATACCCATATACGATTCCCTAGGGTTACGGAGCTAATCAGGAAACACTATTTATTTAGAGTTTATTGTTGGATTTACTGCATGTTTATTGTTTATTACTATTACATTATTTTTATTATTATTACACATAAAAAATTTATATATAAACATTATGAAAAAATATTTTTAGGAGAAAAATATAGTCAAAACAAACGACATATTGTTGTGAAATATAGTTTAATTTATCTCCTCCTACTCAAAAAACAGCACTGACAGACCACGCCAATAATTCGCTACATAAATTCAAATTTAATACTCCTAAGATCTTACATAAAGAGAGTAATTTAAAAAAACGTCTATGCTTGGAAATGATCGAAATACAAAAAAGCCCCAATGCCATAAATTATAGAACTGATATTGATAACCTCAGTTCTATATATCACAATTTGTTTAAATAACATTTTTTCTTAATCAAATTTAATATTTTGCATTCATATTCATTATTATTAAATTTAAAACTAATTTTCAAGTAAATCAAATTTTAACCTAATACGTCTCTGCCCAAGTCACCTGTATTATCCGAATTTTCTACCTTTGCGCATGCATTGATAACAGAAATATGTGAACAACCTTGCAAGCTTCCTTTATCTGTAAAATTTGAACTTTGCCTGCTTAAGAGCTCGTATTACGTGTCTTGCTATTAAGTAAAAATTAATATGGATTGCACTTAATGACTGTGTTTTATTAATTAACCAACATACTTTGAAAAATGTCGTGAAAAATAAACCATTTTAATCATGTAAGTACACATACTTGAGGAAAAAATGTATTGTTCGCTAATCCTATTGTTTTTCTTTCAGAATGTATTAAATATTAATTAGTTACAATTCATAATATAACTGATGAAGCCATCAAAAATGGCGAAACGTCTTGTTTAAAAATTTCACATCAATATTTTTATTAAACTATATTTCACGACAATATGTCGTTTGTTTTGACTATATTTTTCTCCTAAAAATATTTTTTCATCCAATTTTTACCAAAGTCAAATAATTAAATTTTTAACTATAAACATTATGGCGACAGCAACAAAGCTTGCGCCTAACTATTAAAAAAATTAACTGTATTACGAGTCCTGTAATGATAACAACCAAAAACTTTAACAAATTAAACAAAATATATATGTACATACCTCAAACTGTCAAAGCAAATTTATCAAATAGGAGTATTAATCTAATCCCAGTTCTCTTATACACTCTTTTTTAAAAGAAGTTAATGAGTAAGATGTCACAACCCGTTATAATACCGTTTCAATAGCGCGTTCTAGCAATTAGCATCTTCTTTCGCACCACCTTATATTTAAATAATGTAGCAAAAGAATTTAGGTTTATCGCATAAAACGCGTGACACCTGCAAGGGCATGCTCGCTGTGCTTTCAGTTCCTAAGTAGAGTGGCTTGAAAACAGTCGAATTGCTCGAGTATTTATTTTTCACGAAGCACGCTTCGCGAGTCTAAAATTCTTGAAGCAGGCCTGGACCACTCTTGTTTTAAACAAACGAAAACCGCCAGCGCGTTGTTTCTTCACGAGCGGCTGCAAACAGCTTGGTAAAAATACCTCTTCTAGTTAATCTTTGCATACTTATTTCGATATTTAGGCCGGTTCCCATGCGGCTTCAATAAACAAAAACCGCCAGCGGCGTTGTTTTCTGCATAAACGGCCGTAAACAGCTTTGGTAAGAATGCCTCTTCTAGTTTAATTTCGCATACTAATTTCAATATTAATTTCAATTTTCGCTTCTACCTGCAAGCTGGCCAGAAATTCCAGAATACATATGCCGCCTTTTTGCTGCAGTTAGCTGCTCTCTTTGATGGTGGAGTCCTCGGATTCTATTAATTATATAGCCAAATTCAACATAGAAGTTTTCTTCGTTGAAGATGCAACATACCAGGATTTGCCCCCCTCACGATCGATGGACATGACAACGAATCAAATTGTAAATACATGCACATCTCCGCGATTTTTATCGACAAAGGCGGATGCCCCAGCTATAATAAGTTCCTACTAAGGCTATTGAAATTCAAACTGAAGCGTGTTTAGTTACTCCTTTTATTCAATCAATTAATAGCGCTAAAGAACGAGTGATTAATCGTTTCCAAATTGATGAAATAAGTATCTACTTAAAACTCACTTCCGCCGCGTCCTTTGGGCGTCGTCCACATATGTCAAATGCGATATCACAGGTGGCGATCCTGAGTTGTAACGCGAGCTATAATTAGCTATTTGCGACTTAAATATTTGGAAGTTGATATCTATTTATGGTTTATTTATTTGTTAGGTAATTGTCCTACAAACCTAAGTTTCTGTCACTTTAGCGTTCATGGCTTATGTATACAATTCATGTGTTACTGCGATTTTTGGGTTTGATTACATGTCCATACACAGCTGTTAATATATTTCTGTTCTTTTCGCAACCCCTTCACTTGTATAATTTATATATGTTAGCAGAGAAGCACTAAAGGTAGTTGGTGTATTATTAATAAGCTAGTGTTGTTTTCTATGTTGTGTGTAACGACAAGGCCGTCGAAGCAGTTTCTTGCCTATTCCTTACACCACGCCATATTCTGCCGAGAGCTAAAGAGCTTGTCCAGGCCGTGACCACCCTTCTTCTAAGGAAGCGGTACAAACAACGCCATACCCCTTTCCGTTTTTCAAAAATTCTCTTCACAGGCAGACACACAGACACACAGACAGACACACAGACACACACCAATGAAAAAATAGTATATTATGGGACAAGTGGTTGAAATTTTATCAGCCACGAGTTACATATACTATTTTTAGGGTCAGGGGACTCTACAACGTAAAGATTTGTTGAAAACTCAATTTCAAATTTTTGGGGTGAATCCAATACCTCCTTTATTGTACAAGAAAGTAAAAATCATTAGCCAGACCTCTAATTCCGATATTTTCTAATTTGCGTAAGAGAACTCGATGAAATACAATACCAAATGGCTTTGCAAGGTCAAGAATTTTAATAAATACTTCTGGTTAAATCAAAAATAGCATCACCAGTACTCTATTATATTATTTCTAAAGCTATATTGTTTTCTATAATATACTAAATTTCTGCAAAGCGTTTCTGTTTTCCTAACATTTTTCTATCAGTTTAACGACACTATTCGTGAGTGATATAGGTCGGTAATTATTTAGATTATCCTTCTGTTTAGATTTACATAAAGCGATTGTTAAATATTTCAGGAGATTTACCCAATCTAAAGCATAGATTAATAATGTGAACTAACGGTTTTATTATAATTGAAATATTATTTTATTAAATAGTCTGACAAACCGTCACTTCCAGAAGAATGTGGGCTTTTTTAAAGTTTTTATATGGATTTCGACTTTATAATAAGTAACAAGTAATAAAAATATTGAGTTAAGGATATACGTATCGGTGGAATTGTATTTATTGTCAGTGTTATCTATCGACTCCGCCATATTAATGGCAACATTCTGGAAGAATTTGTTAAAATAATCACCCTGATGTGGGTCAACACTTAATAAATTGCCTGTATCGTTTAGTACAGAATGCTGAAAAAGTTGATACTCCATACTTAATTTATCCCATACTCTGAGGGAGTGTAACACTCCATTTGTCATCCATGGCTTTAAGCTAGTTTTAGAATTTGAAATAAAAGTTTTCAATTTATCCACAAAGTTTTGAAATGCATTATCTGCATCCTGCGTGTCAACTATATCAATCGAGTTTTCTTTAGAAATTATATTCGATAATCTTTCAAAATCTATTTTTGTTATAGTATTAGTATTTGTTTTGCAGTCACTGACACAATTTTTGGTTATATCAACATTTTTAATTATTAATACAGTAGACTAATGGTTAGTAACTTCAGACTCAACTACTACAGGATACAGATAACTCAACTACTGTTGACGACAGCGAATAAAAATGTGATAAATACAGGCCTACTACTACAGTTGTTACTCTAGTTGGTTTTTGCAGATAAGTTAGATAGCGGAATTCATGATGAAAATTTAAATAATTCCCTGTCGATATACTATTATCATTGTCCAGGATATCTATATTAATATCACCAACCAAAATTTCAATATTTTGTTTAAATCCTGGCAAAATCATTTCAAGATCTTGCAAAAACTCATTTTCATTGCTAGAAGGTGATCGATAGGCAGCAGTAGCACCAAATGACAAGTTATCTTTATCACCATTAAGACCAAAATTACCCTCAATTATTTCAACTATAATAGATAATACAATCCGTAACTTAATTTACTACTCCATCGTTTTGATTAAAACGTCCGTTATTATAATGCAATCTGTATTTCGGTAATAAAAATTGGTCCCTGTCATAATGAATTTGTAAAGTCTCAGTCAGCACGATAATATCAAACTCGATTTCAAGCGATTGCAGTGGCAGTAAAAACTCAAAATGTTTATTTATACTCCATATATTTAAAAGAAAATTGTATTCCTCTATTCCGTATGTACCACTACTGTTTACATTATAATTTACATCTGGAATTTGCTCTTGGATATTATCCACTGTTAAGATTGAATAAGTTAAATTAAAGTAAATATTACAGTATTTAATTCCGTGTGGCAAGTAATTCTTAAACTAGTAAACAGGGTGGAGTACGTACAAGAACACAAGTAGCTATCATTGTCAGTAGATGCATCGCAGCATGTGGGCTTATTAATCAATAATAGAATTTACTTTCATGAAATCCGAATTTGAAATCACTCTATGTACCACTATATTCACCTTGACAAATAACACTGCACTGTAAGTCCATCCATTTCTTATGCCAAACTTTTCCAGAGCCATATTCAATAATTTTACTCTTGTAGGAGTTAAATCGTTTTTAATTATTTTACCCGTACCTTTAAGCTTGGATTTTTTAGGGTAAATTAAATCAGGGAGGCTAAGATTAACAAAGTTCACTATAATGGGTCTACCTTTGGTGTTATGCTTCTTTCTCGTACGATGACTAACATCAATGGGTTGTGTCGAAATATTGACCCGAAAATGTTGATTACAGAAATCGGCAGAAATGATATTTTCACCATGGTATTTTCACCATTTTTTTCCTCAAATTCAAATATTCTACGGTTGCTGCGCCTAGATATTCTTTGAGAGCTTGGATCTGATAACGCGCTTCTTACAGCTGTTCTTCCAAATTAATTATTTTCTCGACATATAGTTTAAAGAGTTCGTTCAAATGTTTTTCCATTTTCGCAAATAGTCCATCACTAATTGAACTCAGAAATTTATCGGAAGCTAGACATTTCTCAAAAATCTCTTCCGCATTTGTGTCATAGTCACTGACACTGTTTGATCTTAATTGACGGTCGCCAGCCATAGTAAAAATGTATTTACTACAGTATGTGTGGTATTAAGCGCAGGTAAATATACTTGATGTCTTTAAAATTATAAAATAGACAACGCATTGTGGAATACGTCTACTCCCTGTCACGTATCATAAATGGTGGATGTACATCTAGGTAACACTAAAAATATAATAAAAAGCATTTAAAAATTACAATAACGGTTCCAAGTAATTGTCATCAAGCTATGCAGACCTTAAGTCGACGACCAAGTGACTTTTCTGCAATATTCAACTGTTCGATCCTTTGGCAAATTTCGACTGCAGCTTCTTGGTGTCGATCTTTCAAATGCTGCTGAGTGCAAAGAATACATAAAAATCGAACAGAATCAGGTTAGGTAAATGAGCGGGCTATGAAACTGAATCCTTGCGCATACGTTTTCAACGTTAACTAGATGCACTCTAAATAAAGTTTTCTTTTCATAATCTCAGTAACCCTTGAGAATCGGATATGGGTATATTATTATTTTTTATTCCAAATTGCATGATCAGTGAACCCCTAAACTTATGTCCACACCTTTTAAATCAACCCTGTATGTCAATTTTTACGCGTTGACCCAAAAACTAAAATATTATTATTCGACGACTTATTGCTCTTATAATTTAATTATGCTGCTAATGCAGATGACTGTAGAAGAATACAACTGGTTTAAAACAACTGAATGCCAATAATTTTTAGCGTAAAAAAATTCAATGAGTTTTTATTCACGTAGTAACCTCCACTATGGTTCTTTATTACAAAATTAATAATACTAAAGTTCATGAAGCACCTTTACCCCACAAGTGCCTAGAATGCTAATTAACGACGGAGAAATTATGTCTATGCCTTTTTATTGTACTATCTCATATTAGAGGAATCATTATGATACTTGTGTTTCTTTGTGTATAAATTACCCCATGAAATTAAAGAACTTTCGATTTCAAAATGTAAATAAAATTATAAGAAAGCAATTCGAAAGCAAATGACTTGGATTTTCTGTAAATATTGTGTATACGTTGATATGATTCAGGAGGCACGCGAGGGCCTCCATTATCAATATTAATTCGATTACCCCTTGCCACGCAACACGGATCAGGACGCGGCATTAATTACCAGATCGCAAAAACCCAAAGACGCAGTTTTAACATCTGCATAACAACAGCCGTCCCAAAATTTGCAAAGAGCTACCGCATTACTGCCCAGAGCATAACCGTCATAAACCCATCAAAACAAAGATGACAGCGCGACAAAGGAAGTGTCCCGGGCAGTAAACCGCTCAAGAACACAGGGAAGCTGGCGCATTAATTAAAAAAGGCCAAGATTACGCGAATTGAGGTGTTGGTTTTTTTCCTTTTTACTAATGTTATAAGGTCAGGGTGAACATAAGCGACGCACGTATGAAATAATGTCAATCCGCCGCCGCCTGCGGTAGAAAGCACTTTTCCAAGTAGGCAAATAGGCGAAATAACAGCACCATAAAACTATAAAGTTTACGAAGGTTGCAGCGACCAGAGGAACATACAGTTTTAGGAATAAGCAGTTTTGGAAAATAAAACCCAAAGAGCACCAATAAACACCGGCACCAGATAGTCTGGAATAAAATCCGGGTATTAAACTCGCGTTCAAATCAAGGAACAATGAAAACCCACACCGCGAGGGCTAATTAAATTAAAAACACCGGCCACCGGAGGATGTAAAAATCGCCTGACCAGTGGAAGCACGGGGCAGCAATTCCGCGTGCCAAGAAGTCCGCGAATCACAACCGGGCAGCTTCTATTGTGGAAATAATTTAATTAATCCTAACTTTGTTAATATGCGGGCGAAACATGTCGAATAAGGACTCAAAATTCGAGTCTTTAGGAGACGAAAACAGTGCACAGGCGTTCGACAAGATAGCTCTTCGCGCCGCGGCGTAACGAAAAATCCGCACCGCGGCAAGCGGCTTGCATTCAAGAAAGGAAATTACAACTCGCAACTTTATTAATAGAAGAGCAAGACCTATCAAATAAAGGCTTAAAATTCAAGTCTTTAGAAAGCGCAACCAATGCAGAGGTTTTTTTTCCTCTCGCTACGAGATTGATAAGCCCGCAAACGCCGCGGCATCTAAAAGATCAGCGTCACAACCTCGTGGCTTCTATTGTAGAAATAATTTAATCAATCCTAACTTTGTTAATATGCGGGCGAAACATGGCAAGTAAAGACTCAAAATTCAAGTTTTTAGAGGACAAAAGCAATGCCCATATCAGCGACAAGATAGCGCTTCGCGCCGCGGAGATCAAAGCCGCGAATCCAATTCCTATCAAATTTGCAAACGTCCCTACTGCCGTTCAGCCAATCGTGAGCGAGGAATCGGCAAACAAAGCCGGCAAGACCTTTATAAACCCCGGGCTTCTTGAAAAAAGCACGGAGTTCCAACCAGCAGTTCAGCCAGCAGCATCCAGTATCCAGCAGCTACCGCCATCGGTTCAGCCAGCCTGAGTACTCCAGCTCCAACTAAACTTAGTCGCCAGCGGTGCTCGCCGAGCTCCTGGGACTTAGAAAAATTCATTCAGCCACACTTACAGCCGTATTCATAGTCGTTCGCCAGCGGCTCGCCGGCGAATCGCCGGAGTTTCGTTGTGAATAGTATGTTGGCGGCACTGTACGTCTATGTCAAATTCGAGGTTAGCAGGTTAGATTTTGTGCCAATTTCTGTCAAAACTGGCGGAAAACCTAACCTGATAACCTCGAATTTGACATAGACGTACAGTGCCGCCAACATACTATTCATAACAAAACTCCGGCGACTCGCCGGTGAGCCGCTGGCGATCGACTATGAATACGGGTGTTAGTCTCCAGCTGTGCTCGCCGAGCTCCTGGGACTTGGAAAAATTTATCCAACCAAACTTAGTCCCCAGCGGCGCTCGCCGAGCTCCTGGGACTTAGAAAAAGTCGCTGAATCGAACTTAGTCGCCAGTGGTGCTCGCCGAGCTCCTGGAACTTAGCCGAATTGCCCAAGCGAAGCCGGATCCAGCCGCCCGACGCGCCGGCCGCCCCCAACCTCTGCCGTCATCGCCTGCCGAATCACCGCCTCCATGGAGTAAGGACGTTCCTTCCTCCCCGTTCCACAAGACGCCGCCTCCAGCCGGCCTCTCCGAGGACCCCCCCCCACGCACTAATCAGTCTCATATTTTTTTTCAGACTTCAGGAGACCTTCCAGCGCCTGTTCGGCCCCTCACCTACCCCCGGACCCGAGTCGCCCTAGACCATCAAGGCACGCCGGTGTCTACAGTTGCTGCCGCCCTCGGGATCGCCCACCGCCGCCGCCCACCGCGCAGACATCGCATCCCCGCAGCATTGCCCACGGACCCCTGAGCTCCAAAACACGCCCATGGGACGGGAATCCCTGTACGACCAGACCCCGCCCGGACCTCGCCGCTCGCACCGCCGCCAGCGCCAGGTCCTCCGCCGCCCCCGGAAGTGGGATGTGGAGTTGGAGCTGCACCTAAACGCCGAGGAGACACGGGAACTACAGTCCTTGTGGGACGCATACTGCGCCCCCGCCGAGTCGAGTCGCCGCCCCCCGCTCCCCGCCGTAGCCCTGCCGGCCCGAATCAAGGTCCAGGATACACCCCACTACCGCAGGAGGGACCCGCGGCAGACCAAGGAGCTACGAGACCGCCCCCGGCCGCCCCTCCGCTCCTCTTCGGCGCGCATACCGTCCAGCCACCGCCGACACCGCCGCCGCCCGTCACCATCGCCCAGGCGCCCCAACTGGTAGCCATCCGGCCCGACGAGCCGGCGAGGCCGCACACCGAGCCCTCAGTGCCGCCTCCAGCGCCAGAACCTCCGCCGCCCCCGGCACGCACGCCCCTCCCCACGAAAGGAAGAGCCCCGGGACAAAACACGACGACCCCACGCCACCAGAAGCTTCGTGGCGTCATCAACTAAATAGCCCATTTTTTGTATATATGTTCGAAAAATACAAAAAAACCTGTGTAAATATCATTTTTTGTTTTCTCTCTCTTTCTCTCGTGCTCTTGCACTTAGGTCTGCCCCGCCTACCGGGGAGAATACCATTGGCCGACTGAGCTGCCAGGGCCAAATCAACAAGATTCGCCATTAGTAGTAGTTAGCCCTCGCCCGCCTTCCAACGAGGCCGCGGGACCGAGTCGTGTTAACGTTATAACGCATCATAAGCAAATTGTAACTACTATAATATTATCCCAGAAAGTCGAAGAACTGTAACCATATTGGCTACTGAATTTTCCCTTTCAATCTAAATCTGTTAGAATTTTTGCTTGACTTAAATCCTGTATCGTAATGCAAAAACCACATACCATATTTTGGAATAATAAATGTAATTATCATCACTTAGAAACATTTTGAAATTCTTAAAATACACAGTTATATTGTCCATTTTATAGACTCTTAACTAAAAATAATTAAAATGAAACTATGTAGGAAGTTTCACATAATAATCATATGCCAACATTCTAGTCGCACTCAATCGATGTAGTAATAGTAATTTACGATGCAAGCAACGTTATCAAGCTTTTTACATTACGACAAAATAGTTTGAACGAACGAGCGACGTTAGGAGCGAGTTCTTTAAAATCCTCGAGTAATGTAGAAAGCAGATAACATTACGTAAATCGTAACATGGCTCATTTTATCCTAAAATACTAATCTTTTTAAAAAAATTGAAAAAATTGTTATTAATGACACTTACAACAGCGAGACATATATCTGCTATGGCTGTGGTGGTATCACTAGTAAGATAAAAACCATAAGTCACTCAATACTGTATGTTGGTAGCACTGTCAGGTTATGTCAAATTAGAGATTAGCAGGTTAAGTTTTGCGCCAGTCTGTGTTAAGTAAGAAACAAAACCTAACCTACTAACATCGAATTTGACAGAGACTGACAGGGGCACTAACAATACACGTCAGTAATGCCAACATGTGATTAAATGCTAATAATGTATGGGTATGTTATTTTTCTTAACAACACTAGTGCTGTTAAATACTTCTTAACGCACTTCGTTGCTAAGAAGTTATTATCACAGTAACATAATAGGATAAAATAAACATATTTACCGTTTTTAGGATATTAAACCTTTGTTTACATATACAAACGTAAGCTGGTAACTAAGTTATAACTATATCCGTACGGTAATATTCCTTTGGCGTACTTACCATACTGTAACCGGTAAATTATTGAACAAACCTTACAGTCTTAGACGTCCTAAAATGCTGGCTCTACGAGCTCGGATTTCAAAATAACATCGGCGACAGCTATGCTACTCCTAGATATGTTAATAGCTATAAGTTCTTATTAATTTTAGAAAAGAATATTTATTTGAAAAATGAAAACACAATTTTTAAAACAAATTGCTAATTACTAACTTCATAATTCGCCTCAATTCTAATTATTGAAAAGTAACACAAATTAAAATAAATACAAGCAAAACATTTCCGAGTAGTAGCTTTCAGAAACAAATATATTTTCAAGTATAAATAATTGGGCTTTCATAGACGTAGGTATTTCAAACGCAACATAATATTTTTTTTATAAACTATAACAATAATTTATTATAATAGCAACTTAGAATACGCACTGCGATCAATCTGTTGAGAAAACTGCCATGTCGTAAATTAATAAAACTAAATCAGGAAAACGTAAGGAAATCTGTTAGTTTAAATCCAAGGACGATGAGCATGAGATGTGCTAACTGCTAAGTAGAACAGATGAGTTTCAAAATATATGCGGATAATACAAAGCAGCTTTAATTGAAGAAGATGAGAAAACTCGAACAGGGAATCTGAGAATTGTCATCCGTTTGGCTTGAAAGATTTCTAGAGCAGATAACTGCCGCTTTAGAATTAATATATTCAAATGCTACTAATTATATGCCAAGCGGTAAGAGGTTTATTGCTGCAAGAATCACGCTTATAGAAATTTAAATATTTAATAGTTACCCTTTCATGCAGCCTATTTGTTTATTTTTAATATACTTGTAGTTTTTGCCATTAAAAAGTTTAGAAGCATTTTATATTGCTATTAAATATGCAACAATACCATAAGCTTCAATGAAAGCGTATTTAATACATTTTGGCCTGCTAAATATATTTATGCTCTTTCTAAACTTCTAGTATTTTTAAAATATTTGAAACTAAATAATTTTATTTCAAATCGTATAGCCCCTCTACATTTTTTGCATAATATACACCATTTTTCTATCTCGCATCTTCAATGTATGTGGTTAGAGCTGTAGTTTGGATTTGTTCAACACCTTTTTCTAAAATTGTAGTTCTTTCATATGGATGGCTGCTCTCCTCCGTCGTTATTTTTGATCAACACTGTTCCAAAAGGCTTGGTGATTATAAATAGATTTTTGTCACATTTATTTGCCTTCCTTTAAATTCTTTCCAATTTGCAGTTAAAATAGGTGGTAGGTAAGAGTGAAATTCGAAAACAGGTAAATCGAAGCGCTTTAGCGAAATCTCTTTGTTAGATAGTTCAAGCTGTATTCAAATCCTGTGAAATATAATTTAAAATGTTCACGACATAAATAAATGCTATATTAAATAACACACAAAAAAGCAATTATTATAATATAATCAAATATCTTGTTTTTAAGGTCGAGAAGGTTCTGATTAATTTAATTTTATACTTGGTGCCCCGTATAGAAAAACATGAGTCTTAAAAAGGTTACGAAGTCAAGCACGGATTAGGTGGGTGTATGTGATCAGAGAAGCAAGCTCAGTTATTTTTAATGCCACACAATACGAGAGCCCTTCAGCTGTCTTTCTGTCTGTCATGCGATACCTGAAAACTTGCGAGACTAATGTATGTAGGTAGGAAGAGAATTTGAAGGTGCAAAATATGAAAGCAAAAAATATATCGCTTTGCGATAACTTCCTAGTATTTGGATTTTACTTATTGGCAGTTTTTAACATTCTAACTAATAATATTCAACATGTAGGCTCTTTTCCCTGAAATTTAAGGAGCTGTGACGTTTCGGCTGTTATTGAGAAATATTAATTATCGATCTATAGTAGAATGATTACTACAAATATTTTTTATAATAAACATGGAACAACTACATAATCCTCAAAAAGTGTAACACAGGTTCTAATCTAAATCTACAAATGCATAACGTTCAGTTATATCTCACACATGAAGCTTCGATATAACTTTTAGTTTTACTTATATATTCATAAATAGGTTTTATCAATACTAAAGAAGAGCGTGTGGTTTACACATTAATGTATAATTTAAAAACAAAAGGGAGTTGCTTCTATACAACCAACTCTAACGCTTTTCCTAACATTAAAATTGTCCCAAACAAACAGTAGTCCTCCTTAGAAATTTACAGCGTTTCTGGTCGCTGAAGGAGAAGTGTAAACGACAATTACCCACATTTACATACAATACATCATTCATCATCCTTCACGGATTTTAGCCTCTTTCAGTATTTTGTTCCTATCCTGTGTTGCCCTTCTACAAATTCTAACTTACAGGACTCTAATGTCAGGTTGTACTCCATCTATCTCTTTCCCTGCGTCTACATTGTAACGATACATTCATTACAACTTACACATTAGAACTCTAAATCTGAATGAGACGTCTCTTACGCCTAATATTTTAATATTAATTGCCCTGTTTTTTCCATTAGCCAGCTCAGTCAACATAAAACTCCTTCAATTACCACAGTCGTAGTTACAAGGTGCCAATATTTGCTAAATAATGGAAAACATGTATACATCTGCAGTGCACTCTGGCTCAAAATGACTGCAAACAACACACAAGAAAGACCAATTTGCTAACACAAATATACTAACTTCAAAATACATACCTATAAAGCGATAAAGAAATTAAAAAGAGATAGGCTTAAATCCTAGAATAGTAGATTATTCTTAAACACACATGTAACATAATAGAAGACAGTCTATGGAAGATCTAGCTTGGGGCTACTGGCATTAACGCCCCTTTTTATCATGGCGTGAACAGAACCCAGCGCAATCGCATTTGTGCGTCACATACTCCCTTCAATTGCATCACTTCCTGGAAGGTGGGACGCATGAAAAATTACCATACAAGATAGTTAGGTTAACCCCCAATTGCTGCTTCGGTGTAGTGATGGCTGCTGACGTCACAAATTCACAATGAACGACTCGAAATTATGTGCTGCTTCGCAAATTGTGTACTCACCGGCACACTAAGAGAGCGTAAACGCTGTTTTGATGCACTTAAAATTTATAGGTAGAAAATTATTTACCGCAAGGCTTCCCGCGGCTTTTATGTACTTCACCTTAGGACGATCTCACTAAATGCATTAGGGCGCAGCAGGTACGTGCACCTCCAACTAAGGCGAGCCTGTGGCTGCCGCTTTAGAACACGCCTTGTGGTTTATGCGAGTTAACAAAGTTTACAACTAACTGTAGCTGTAACTGTATACTGTATACATGAAATAAACCATCCAGCCGAGGGAAACCAGTGCCCCGTTTCAGCATTTTGTTCTTACAAAATACACTGCATTTTTATTTTTTGAACAATTCCTAATACATGCGCCGCCCAATATAATCTTTAAACTTTTATTAAACATACTGAGTCTCCGTCTATTATCTCTGCTAACTCCATGTTTGTCCTTGTACTCTATAGCCTATTCCCTTTTTGTACTGGTTTTTGCTATCGCTCTTCCCGCAGTTCTCAATTTGTTCTGCCCAGTTTGTGTTAATGATCACGTTTTTTCTCATACATACAATATACACGTAACTTTCCGAGATCTACGCCAAATGTATGCAACCCAATATTCAATAGTCACAGAATGCTAGATACCAAGTAGTACTGTTCATTTATCATATTTTTGGAAACCCCTGGCGTTACTAGCTGTCACACTGACAAAATAATTTGTAGTATTGAATACATTTAATCCAACGCAATTGTACCAAGAATGTATTCAAACAAAACAATAAAAAAGTGGACATGATCAAAAGCCGTACCATTGTACAGACATGGTTATCCTGAGATAGATTTCTGTTTATGGGAAACTCTTAGAAGTAAAGTAACAGAAACACCATTTCAAGAGATGGAGGTGTTGGAAGAAAGAATACGTACAGCTTGTAGAGCGTCGTACCTGAAACTTTAAGTAGAGTTGGTTTATCCTTTATGAGACGTAATCGAATCTGTTTGGAAAATAATGGACGACAGGTCACACATCGCGCATTTTAGCCTTTCGAGGATATAGAAAGTAATTGGGAGCTGCTATGTTGGGACTGTATGATGGATAACTTCTTTCGTTTGATCTGCGGTAGGACTGGAAACATTGTCATGGTGCAAAATGACCTCACTTCCTAGGCACCGCAAACTACCTTTTGAATAACGTGCGGCAGGCATACAGTAGTACTCTGCGATAACCATACGTTTATTTTTAAACACTACAGTTGTGATAGATCCGGATTTTGAAAAGATATTTTTCTTACCAACACTTCGACATCGCTATACTTCAACTGGATTAAGATCTGTTGGAAATATCCATTGTGCAGAATGCCGCTTAGATTCGGGTTCAAATGCATATATCCAGCTTTCGCCACCAGTTATGATGTTGTAAACTACTTTAGACCTACCTCCATCATATTTCTTAAGAGTTTTCTTACATAATTCTACACGCTGTTGTTTTTGTGCTTCTGTTAAACTATGTGGTATCCACTGACTATAGCCTTTTCAATTTTTGTTTATTGCAGTAATGCAAATGCTGAAGATGGTTCTAATAATTCTAAATGTGACTCAATGATCTTCCTGAATTATTTTTTTTTGCACGGATCTTTGTTTGTCTCGGTCACTGCCGAAATTGGTCTTCCTTGATGAAAATCATCGTTGAGTGAAACTCGTTCAAGTTTAAATTTATTAAAACGGCTATACTGGAAAGGCCCCCTATTATTTTGAATGGGACAGTCTGAATAATTTAAAATTCGCCGTTGCCCCGACGTTGGGCGACATAAATTTGCAAAGTTCCCCTAACTGGTGCCTGTTTACTATTTATTTATTTTGGTATAAAAATGATATAAGTTAAAATTACGAGCAATGATCCTAGTACACACAATTCTCGGTTTATATTTTTATACTGTACTCGACCTTTGCCTGTCAGTAAATTAAGGCTGGTTAAAATGAAGTGTAATAATTAACTGCACAAATAATAGCTATTAACATATCTAGGAATGTTATGAGTATCATAACTGCCGCAGAAGTTTTGAAATCCGAGCTCGTAGAGCGAGGATTTTAAAACTTCTAAGGCAGTTATGATTCATAACATCCGTGATTTGTTCAATAGTTTATCGGTTGCTATATGGTTATGGTTGCCATGTAGGGTAATATTCTTTAACCCTACAGATAAGTTATGACCTAGTTACCAGCCTACTTTTGTATATGTAAACAAAGGCTTAATATCCTGAAACCGATAAAATGGTTGAATGCCTCTCTTTCTATTTTATTTGACTGCAATGCCAATTACGCTAACTCTCAGCAAACACAAAACTTTTTAGTTTATGGGTTGGGTCCATAAACGGACTATATTCTCAACGTAGCTCGTTTGCTCGGTATTAGTATATAAAATTCACAATATCTTAAATTGACAGATGAACACAAAATGGTTTTTTGCGTACAGCATGAAATTGAACGTTTAAAATCGTGAAATACAGTGAAAACGCGTCAGGTACATTATTTGAATATGCCTGTTTGGCAACTATTAAAACATCGCCTTCACTGTTTTTCAGGATGACGTCAAGCTCGCCTTGATCGTTATTCTCAGGATGACGTAGAATGCACGCCGATCTTTCATTTGTTTTTGAAGCTCGATTCTGGACGAATTCGCCAAAACCTGGTGACGCCATTCGATTTTCTAAGACCACGAAGTAATTGGACTTTTGGAAAAGAACTAGGCCTCTTCAGCAGGGTTTAATCTTTGATTTAAATCGTTTTCCTGAACGCTGACACTCAAATTGCAGGGAAATTTTTACGTCGTTATAACCTTCTACGCTGGCTTCGAAGCTGGTAGTAGTGACGCTGCTGGAATATCTCGGGTTCTAGCTGCTTCCATGTCTGCCAATGTTGAGGTTCTTGCAGACTCTGCTGAAGTCCTGGACTGCTAACCTCTGACTTCCGATGCTAATATCGGTCGCAGTCGAAGCTCATAATTTGCAGTTGGACGGCTCCCGATCTTCTCGGAGATGAGATTTACACAATTTTTCATTGCGGAAACTGTTGAAAACGTTAGTACAGGCACACTACCACTTTGGAAATAATTTGGACCACTTTTTATACTTCAAAATACTCGTTTATTTTATAAAAACTGCAATTAAATATGGAGCACACATTCAACAACATTTCAATTTAATTTATTCAATTGTTCTCCTTTGTTAATGACAAAAAAGCATCATGTTGCTAAGATGCGGCGTTATTCTACTATTAATTGAAAATTAGGTTTGATAATATTTACCACAAATAGATTACATGAATTACAATCTAACATTTTTTTAATCTAAAATATTGTCCTTTTGCTTATAACTAATATTGTTCCATAGCGTTGCACTCAAAAACGTGTTTAATTTCACTGCTCTGCTTTTGCGCTACGTTTTTAATTATTAAAGCACTGATTTTTGAGTTCCGTACTTTTCACGTTGATTGCTTCTTTTCTGTTGCCTCCATCCAGGAATTGCTCTTTGCAATTTTCTAGATGTTCTTTCATCTTGCTTTACCCTTCAGCTTGCTCACAATTTTCACTGTCCTTTGATTTTATTGATAACTACGCTTTTTTATGCACGTAACAACCTCTCAACGAGAACGACCCGTCTGGGGGTTACTTTCCCTCCTGCTTTAGCATCTCTATCTAGCTATCGCGATGCAGTTTGCGCTAAAAGACACCAGCAATGGCCGTACGAATTTATTGGCCGAGAGCCGGAACTGCTTTTACAATTTCCTCCAAGACTGAACTAGGAGGGAATGCGAGCCAGGTGGCTTGCTAAGCCGCCATTTTAATGTGTGCAATCTATAGCATTGCTGTATTTTGTTGTAAGTCTGTAAGTATGTTGTAGCTTGTAATTAAGTAATGTCGAGCGATCCTGCGATTCTAACTGATGCAATGTATTGTGATAATTAGTTATTTACTTGTACTGTGATATTTGCTCGAAATTATATGATGTTTATGCCAGTATACAGGGTGAGTTTAGTTACGGCTGATTACTTTGTTTGGAGCTACCTTTCAGGAAGTGTAATATAGTGTTTGGTATTGAGTTTACAAATTCTCGTTAGAACACCGGGGTGCATTCGTCGTTATTTCAAAGTTTGTTGGCGCTCTGGGCATTTGTTTAATTATTGTTCTACCGGTTTATTGTTAAGAACTACACGCCTCCAATCGCAGAGCTAGCGGCCAGCTTCTGCACCTAAGTGTACCTAATTTTGTTTCTTTGGAAGATCGCCCAGTTATTTCAGTAATAATGAGCTAACACATTTCCAAATAGTCAGTTAATAAACACATTTTACAAAAGTCACCAAAATTTAACAATTATCATAAAAACCAAGTTGCTTTAGGATTTTATATATTTGCCTAAGACTGATTTGACCAGGCTTGAAAGGAGTTTCATACACAAAACATTATACTTGCTGAAGCAGCGATTAAGGGACAAGCTTTTATAAATTGCGTGCATTAGAAACACCAATGGCTAAATTTTCGCCTGAAAACTAGTTGAATTAGTTAATTATAGATGCTGTCGGCCAAATGTACGCATACCTTTAATTGCAAAAATTTGGTACAATAACTACATATAATTTTTATTCTAAATTGCTGTATATCTAATGTAATAAATATTACACTCGTCAAAATAATTACTTTTACATTGCTTTGAAAATGTGATATCTTACAGTGTATAATGTACATTATACTGTATCAATTATGCCAAGGCACTATTAAAGTATGATTAAAGCAAGGCAACTACTTTTTGAAATTACTTATTCAAGATACAGGTATGGAAAAAGCTAATGCACTTTTTTCGAACGTTGAATTAAATTTTAGGCTGAAATGTAGTCGTACACGCACGGAAATGCTAGCTTTAGTTCTATTAATTAAAACTAGAATTTATTTTAATTAAGATTATAAATCAAAGCAAAGAAACCGTAAGGTGTTAATTTTACACTAGGGTTAAGGTTTTTTCTGGCTACACTGCCGGAATCAGAATTTCAAATATCTTTCTGCACGTACAATTTACGTTATAAATAACTGAGGTGTAAACGGGGCATTACCAGGAAGTAGTAAATATTCTGCCGTTAATTACAATTTTGTAATTGCCCAACATGACGTATTTTTCCCTTGCAGCCCAGAGCAGTAACTGCGTGTTTATGTTTAAGTAGCGCAGAACCCCTTACCGTTGGTATTTAGTACCCCCCCCCCCCTGGTAATAATTAACTTCTAGAAAATTCTGAACGCTCGCCTTATGAGTTACGGATTCTGTTGAAACTTCTGAAAATAATTCTGCTAAAGCGACCTGACAATTGTTCGATACTTATCATTTATCTCGAAAAATTTTGCTATTATAAATCGTGGTGTAGTAAAGCGTTTCATTCAACACAATACATTAAAACTGCTAATGAATTAGATGAACAACACCTAGCATATTCCTTAACAAAATATTTGCTGAGGCAGTGTTACCATGGAGCATCACTCGTGACTGGAAAACAGGATACACATCCAGCCACTAAAAAACAATTAAAGGGAACCGACGTGTACTAATACTACTAACTAGTAAGGTAGGTAATCACCTTCATGTGGTTGTGGTAAAAGGTACACATGTAGTGTCTCATTTGAAACAGGTTCTTGTTCAGTCTCTATCTTGCACATTGTTTTAAATACGCCTGTGTTGCTAAGAATGACGAGGATTAAGTAATAAGTGATATAGTACAGCCGATATGCAGAAATGTAACACATACAATTAACAATAATTATGGGATATTGTTAAATTTGAAAAGTGTTTCCACGAGTAATAGTGTATGGGACGGTACTGGTTTACTTACTATAATGACTCAAAATGAGAACTGATGATGATTAAATCTGTAAATTGCTGTTTCTGAAAGAGTTTGCAATCACAAAGTAGTATTTGAAAGTAATTACAATTATTTAGCCGCTCTACTACAGCTCGACTCTAAACCTGTTTGTGATGGATCTGCTGTGTCTAGTAACTCAACTATCCAAGGTGGTGGTGGTGGTAAAGTTCCATATAGATTGCTGTTGGGAATGAGCTAACGAGAGCCAACACTCATAAGGGTTGTACATAACAGCATACTATTTTTAGACATACTCGAAATTATAGTAAAATTATATCGGAAAAAGTAGTGTAAACCTCTACAAACATGTAATAGTATACATTATCCTAATACAAAATGAAAAAGTTAACAAGAAGTCAGTTAATGATATTAGGGATATCTGCAATGGAAGTAAGATAGTGAAATAATTCGAGGACGTTTTCTCTGGTTATTATAGAAGTAGTAGCTGCAATCAGTAAAACATACTATCTCACAATAGATACAGCTATGAATGTCAATATCTAGAATAACTGAATTGAAAAAGTACCTTCAGTCCAGAGCTGGGCAGTAATTAATTACTTTATAATTAAATTACTAATTAAATTCCTTTTTGTTTATTTGCCTTGGAATTTAATTACTTTTCAAAATGCGGTAATTGTAATTGGGAATTGCCATTTTTGTTAAAAAGTACTTGAAAATTACTTTTTGAAAGTAATTAATTACTACATTCAATTACTCAATTACTTTTGTGTAATTAAATTACTCTAAAGTATTTAACTTACTTTACAAGTATTTGAATTACCTGTGGTGATTGAAATTACTCGAGGCATTTGAATTACTTTGTGGTATTTCAATTACTGAATTACCAAATGCCAAATCTCCAGAACGCACAAAATAAGATAAGATCTTATTAAGTTACATATTAAGCAAATCGCAATAGGGTTTTCCGGGACCAATATAAGCATAATTTATGGTGCGTGTATGACTGTATGTAGATGTGATCTGTAGCTTATAATAGTAACACTAACACTAAAGCTATAGCTAAAGCTATATTTGCGGTAAGTACATTACAGACTATAATACCTACGGTAAAAATATAATTTAAAATAGCGTCATTAGACGAAATTGGTTCATAATAATTATTTATTCATTTCAATTTGCTTGTTTTAAACGATGTACTAGCATTGGGTTGGACTGACGTGCAAGTGTCACGGGTGTTGAGTTCAGAAAATTACGTTTTTGAGTGAGGAACTGAAATAAACCGCCAACATCCGATAACAACATTTAAACAGCGTAAAACAGATAAATAAAATATACCTATACAGGCTGATGCGTTGACGAACGAAACATACAAAACCTTCATGCTAATTACGATGCAGTCAAATATTGGCTTCTCTAATAATTATACACAAAATTCCATTTAGGTTTTTTTAAAGAACAGTAAATAGTAACTCAATTTGTGTAGTTTCAGATATTTTATTGCCGTAAACTTAAAATCAATAGGTATTATTAAATATTTTGATAAAATTAATAGCCAATATTAAATATGTCAATAAGATTTTGAAATTTGAAGTAAAAATACACTCCCCTCCAAAAACGCGATAATTTTTAAAAAATTTAATTTTTATACAACAGATTATTTTTAAATGTCTGAATATGCATTCTATACTTATGTAAGTATTGCTTAATAACAATAATAATAATAAAAATTAGCAATTTTTTCATTAAAAAGATCAGGAAAATTAAAAGATATGTAATATGAAAAACAACAATTTGATTTGAAAAAATAAAAAAACAATTCAGCTTTGATTAGTACTGTGTATTTCCATCTCTAGCTCTTATTACAGCTTCAATTCGTCGTGGCATGCTGCTTATGAGGTCTTGGATAAACTTACACTAAAACAGCAAATAATTAATAAATTTTTTTAAGTGAAACATATAAATTTTAATTGTTACTAAGAGTGACATAAGGTCACTGTGTTATTAAGTACATTACAGATTATAATACCTACGGTAAAAATATATATAGCTTCATTAAATAAATTTAAAATGCCTATTCAGATATTTAAAAATTATTTGTTGTATAGAATTATACTTAAAAACAATTATTCGGTTTTTTTTGGAGGGGAGTGTATAAAAGCAACCTGAGCAATTTATTTGTCACGCGTTGACGGTAATTTTATGAAATACATATTTTTCCCCGTTTTTATACGGTGTGTTAAAAAAGAAATTACACAACAGTTGGCCATGGAATATAGAAGTAATGTCAATAGCAAGCTTTAGAATTCATTAACTGTCATCACTGTTGTTGTAATTGTAAGTTTATACCGGCTGATTATAAATGTTTTTCCATAAAGTTCCCTTTGAAATATTTATTGTATGAATAATATGTTGGTGGCACTGTAAGTCTGTGTCAAATTCAAGGTTAGCAGGTTAGGTTTTGCGTCAGTTTGTGTCCCTATACCTTCTTACGGAATGGACTTTATACTAAGGTATAATCGGTTTATTATAACCTAAGGAATCTATGACCAATTGGTGTCGCATTCTTTTTGAAACACCCTGTATAATTTTTATCCTTGACTTTATTTATTTACTAACATCTTACATAAAAAACACTAAACTCTTTTGGTTTTGGTGAACAGTGCGTGTAGTTACAAGATTTAATTATCGAAAAACCTTCAAAAGTGATGAAGTATGTTGGTTGCTATAGTTAACAAAACAAAAATTAAGTATTTTTAGATTACGATTATGAATCGACACGACACTAATGATAGTTGCATCTTGCAAGACAGCTACTAAATACAACTATATGACAATAATTTCTATTGAAAGTAATTGATGTTGTACAATTACAATTACTAAGTAATTGGTAATTGAATTACTATTTCATGTGGGTAATTGAAATCTCTGGTAATTCAATTACTTTATTGGGCGGTAATTAGTAATTAGTAATTAATTACTTTTTTAAAGTAATTTGCCCAGTTCTGCTTCAGTCGAGATGATAATAGAAAATTCATGCTTTTAACAGGGCTTGAGTAACGGTTATGTTCTTTGGTTGCTCGTGAACTGTTACAAGCCACCTATGATTTGGTGTTATTAGAGTACCTTGTAAACAAGGATAGTTAGGCATATTTGGTATTTTTACTGTTACGGCACCCATATTGACTAACGTTGCAGCTTGCATCATCAGAGTCAAAGACTAAGAGCTGGAGGACGGAGTAGATATACTTATAGTCCTCTGTGCCAGCCGTGCAGAACGGCGTAACGTTAATTGGTCGTTCAGTTTTACTAAGTCTGAAACCATCTTTCCTGTTCATATTAGTTGGATGTTCTTCTATCTACATGGCTTAGCGTATAATTCTTGGGAAGTAATGAGGTACTCTGGCAAGTAATCTAGCCGGTTCAAATCCTACGGTGTGCCTGAAATGGTTGTATCTCATTAGTTACTGCTCATTCTTTTTGTCATTTGCTTAATTACAACTGTTAATTTTTGATATTGCTTTGCTAACGGGCAGACAGATGCCAGGAATCGATTTGTTCACTCAAGTACCTAGATCAAGTACACATAAAATAAACATTTATTCATTCAAATATTTACAAGTCAAAAGAAATGATTATATTCTGTATAAAATTCACAAAATAAAGATATGATCTGGACTGCGAGAAGCCGGACGCCTGAGTGGTTAGGCAAACCGCCTTCCTCGTCGTCTCTCCTCGGAAATTAGTTCGGGCCGCTGCAACGAACGTCTTGCTTTATGACGCCTTCGTACGGTCGAAGCTGGACGTTGTCAGATTTGTTATTAATTCTACCGGGGTGATAATTTGTTGTTTATTCGGGGATCAATTGTTCAAACCTTATGGGTGGCCTGGGCAGTGCCCGCAAATGAAATAACAGTGAATTTAATTAATTTTCGTGACAATTCCAGCCATAACCTAACTTCAGCTTACGAATCATATCTGATCCATGGGGCTTATGTTTTGATAATAGAGCACTGCAGCCGGTTTTAGGAGGTCCGCTAACAGCATCCCCACAGGTGAGTGAAGCTCTCAACTTTTGCAAGTACTTAATTATATTTGAGGGCGGCGTGATTTAAAGATATAACCAGTTTACTGGGAGTTCACCGAATGGCGTCCTCATAAACGAGTTAAGCCCTTAATGAATTTAAATACTTTCTGAGTTCTTGCAAGTAATTCTAAGAACTGCGGCCTCGTGCTTTAAGAGCACCGCTGGCTATTACAGGCACGCAAATAACATCCCCATAAACGAGTTAAGTTCATGAATTCTAGTTATGGACCTGGGGTATAGCTTTTTAATGAATTATGCTGGTGATTTTGTGAATCAGCTTCAAGGAGGTGAAAGTCTAAAAAACTTTCCCAGGCGTCTACTCGACGAGCCACGTTTAAGTTATAGACGGGGTCGGTTCTGAATAGGATTGGCAGAGATCACAGGCGTTTATTCAACCACTTTGATCTCCAACCAGAATTCGGGTAGTTTCTAGGAAAAGCTGGACTGGAATAAAAGTGTGACGGACGGGGCCGGGAGGGCCCAGAGCGGAAAGCTGGTCGGGCACGGCAAACGCGTGCGTTCCTTGCTTTTATACCTTACCAATCCTCCTTATCTATGCTCAGACAGAAATGCGTAAAAGACGGGCGTCCGTGTACTCGCGCAGAGAGACGTTTCATAGCGATACCTTTATCCTCGCGTCTTGGAGATTCATTTCCCTGATTGTGGTGAAGTTTTAGCGGCGACTAACGCATTACAATGCTTAAAAATACGGATTTCAGCCGGCGCTTACGTCACATGCCTATTTGTAAAAGTATGCTCAGCCACGGCTTTATGCTCTTCGATCAATGGAACGAGCAGTCTGCCCATGTAACTCGAGACGCAAGAACAAAGAATATGATATTACCCAGCTGTTTTTAAACTTGATACTTTGTCTTTTACTGAAACCGTTACCCAAAGTTTTATTAGTCGTAAACATAGTTTTGATATTGCATTGATTTAGGATACGTCCTACCTTACCAGCTGAGCCTTTACTGTAAGGTAGGAAGCCTAAGCCTTCCAGAGGTGCGGATTCCTCTTTAGTCTTTTGTGACATAGTTCTGTTTAGCGCTTTGTGTATGGCAGTGGTAGTACCTATATCCATTCCCTTGTAAGGAGTCAAATAAATGTTCCTTTTATCTCTCTAGGTTCTCTGCATCTGAGATACGGACCGGTCTGGTCGCCAAAGCCTAAAGAACTGTTACTTTTTGCGTTAGATGATCGTGTGAGTTAGCATTTAGGTATCTGTCCGTGTGTGGTTTCCTCCGATAGACAGCATGTTCTAAACTACCATCCAATTTACGTTTTAGCAGAACATCAAGGAATGGGATCCTGCCATCTTCTCTACTTCCATTATGAATTATACGTTCTGATGTACAAAACCTTGGTTTAATATTTTTGTAAAACATAGGACTGTAAACAACTCCTTAGACATTAGATGCTACCTTTAGTTACCAACGCTTACAAATCAACAAAACATTTGCCACATTTTTTAAATTAAATATGTCTGAGATCTACCCTGTTATATCGTTTCTGTACAGAAATTAACTTGAAGGCACTCACGACTCGATACCGCGCTGCTTTCTCTGTTACGGGTACTATTAGTGAACTTTACTCTGCCTAGGGTCTTTCTATTTTTTTTTCTGCTTGCAGATGGCTCGGTGGGACTTCGGTTGTGATGTGCCACTGTTGACATTGGCTGCCCACTAAATCGCCTTAAATTGCTTTTGTAAGCAATCAGTTTGACGACTCGTTCAAGCTCTGTTTTAGTTTGTTTTTGCAATTCTAAATCACTCAACATAGCGTGGTAATTAACAATAAGACGCTCTAAATTAACACTTTTACAATGGATGCATATTTAACGCTAAACAACCTACCATACAATTAAATTCGAAGGAGTTAAGACTATTTAAACCTAGTCGTAATAGACAATGTTTGTCTCTGTTCTAATCAACAACCCTAAAAATCATCATTTTCATAGCAACCAATTGCTGGTAAGTAACAGCTCACTTTGATCTACGAGTAATTAACAAAAACTGCTATTTGTAGGTAATAACTGATTCTTCTAATAAAACACATCTTTCGAAATTCCACGTTGCTATCTGCAATTCTACCTCAGGTAAGTGAAACTGTTTAAATACATTAATTGCTATATTTTACTAATATGATGTCTTTTCAGGTTACAACTGTCACTGCTCGGACCACGGTTTGGGATGTCGGCGGAGTATTTTCAAAGAATTCCGATTGTGGTGTAATGTGTAATTCAACACCTGACATTGCATTATTACGATTAACACACCTTATTAACTATTAACTTTATTATCTCAGTAATGCTTAACTGTTTAACTTTATGTTGAATTCAGAATGTTCGCTCTACTTTTCTTGTGTAGGTAAATTCTTTTAAATGAAAGTTTTTTACAAATGATTTATATAATTCTGTTTCAGATTTTCTTTTCTAATGAGAGTTCAATACATAATCATTCAAAATTTAGGAGGGAGTAAGCTTTTCGCTGTAGCTAGCCCATTTTTAACTAAATTATTGCATAAACTGTTAGTTTTAAACTTTGATTTATATTTACGCGAAATCGTAACATAACAACACGAGTACGTTGGATTCAAAGTGATTTCTTGACTATTTTATGTACCTGTTCTCTGGTACTGCGTTGATTTCTAAATCCAAATTGGTGATTGGGCATAGGTTCATTCTCTTCCAGTATTGGCTTAACTCGTTTTAGCAATAATTTTTTAAACAACTTTGAGAAACATTCTTGTTAAAACTGGCTTAGACTGCGTAGTCTTTGTGTGGATAAACACCCAGAAATCTCTGGCTTAATTTGACTCACACTTTCTAAAATCTAGCAAGAATCCACGAGATGGCAATGCGCTTTGATAGCTCGTGGTGTTTGAGTACCTTGCCAACAAGGATACTTAGGCAGCCTTGACTACCCGCGAAAGCCGCAACCAATATACAGTGTCCGCCAAAAAGTAGGCATAATATGGGAAAACATTTTATTTTTGATTTTTCAAAAAAACTTTATACGTCAATAATTTGTGCTTGTCTAGAAACCTATTTAGCCCTTATCATATATACCCAGTAATTTTTACTTATTTCGAAAATGGAGTTTTTGGAATTTGTCAAAATACAAAATGTGCTATTTTTCGGAATCTAAGTAAGATTTCAATGATATTTTTTTATAGTGTGTTATTTTTAGCTAACTGAACCATCTCAAGGCCAGAAAACACCGAATTTTTTAGCTTTAGCTAAAAATAAACTTTTAAATTTTTTAAATATTTTTCAAAATTTCAAATACCAAGGATTAATATTAAAGTTCAAATTTTTGTACGTGAATACTTTAAAGATTTATGATTGGGAATAATAATATAAAATGTTAATTACTTCTGTAGATTTTTTATTATTTACTAAAAAGTAGTATGTTTGCATAATTTTTACGTTTTTTATGCAAGACGCTTTTTAGGAGAAATATTTTTCAATTCTAATTAATATTTATTTAAATGGCTTCTAGAAACTCTAATATAACCCTGTTAAAGAATTACTGTTACAAAGTAACTGTAAATGTTCTTTTGCATTTGTCTAAATGAGGAGATATTTTTTATCCAATTTATATGTTCTAAAAAATCTCTTCATTTAGACAACTGTAAAAGAACATTTACAGGATTTTTGTAACAGTAATTTATTAATAGAATTAATTAGAATTTAAAAATGTTTCTCCTAAAAAGCACCCTGCATAAAAGACGTAAAAATTTTGCAAACATATTACTTTTCGGTAAATAGTAAAAAATCTAAAGAACTAATTAACATTTTATATTATTTTTCCAATTATAGATTTTTAAAGTCTTCACATAAAAAATCTCAACTTTAATATTAAGTCTTGGTATGTGAAATTTTGAAAAATATTAAAAAATTGAAAAAATCATTTTTAGCTAAAGTTAAAAACAACTAGGGGTTTTCTGTCCTTGAAATTGTTCAGTTAACTAAAAATAACACACTCTAAAAAATCTTATTGAAATCTTACTTAATTTCCGAAAAATAGCACTTTATGGATTTTGGCAATTTCGAAAAACTCCATTTTCTAAATGAGTAAAAATCACTCAGTATATATGATAAGGGTTAAATAGGTTTTTAGAGAAGCGCAAATTATCGACGTAGGTAATTTTTTTTTTAAATAAGAAATAAAAAAATTTCCCATATGATGCCGACTTTTTGGCTGACACTGTATAACTTTGAGAAAGCTATATCTTTGGATTCTCTTCATCTGCGTAGCATAAATTGCGTGGACCTTCATATAAAGTAATGTGCAAACGGTTTCTTTAACAAATCCATATTTGTTTCAAGTGGCAACAATATTTCTGAATCAATTGTGTATGATACACCTGTAAATAGCTTTATAAAATTTTGGAACCATAATCTTGTTTATTGGCCGTCAATAGCGGGCGAAAAATAGCTTTTATGGCCCTAGTGCCTATAAAGCTGCTAAGCAGTATAGCAAGTACCAAAAATGTAATATAACAACCCCAACAATCTTCATAGTAACCATAGCACACCAAAAATTCACAACGCCAACACAACGATGATGCAGTAGTCAAAATATTGAATCTTTGAATTTTGTCAATTTTGAGAACCAAAATGAAATAAAACGTTGTATATACCACGTGCCTAATAACGATTATAGCTCTCGAGGAATTTAAAGCTCTTCGCTTCGCGTCGCTCTTTAAAAATTCCCTCGTGATATAATCTATTGATTATGCCCCCAATACATAAATAACTATTAAACATACATTTTGAGCTCTAGTGCATAATTGATACTTAGTTCCGGTCTTGGTTTAACGTTTAAGTATTTATCATAATATTGAATTATAAATATTTTAAAAATACATTTTGACTATTTATTTTTTTCTTTTTCTTCGAATCAGGAGCTGAGTTAATCTACCATTTTCTTGCACCTTGTAAAAACATCTTCTATTTACCATTTTATATCATTGTAAACATCGTCCTATAAGTTAAGGGGGTGTTTTAACTGAAAAGATTTATTTTTTCCAGCAGATTGAGAGAAGTATTTTAGTGTGGAAATTACCAATAACTAGATAATTAACCGTTAAAGTTATTAATGTGTAATTGCGTATAACAATTTGTATACCTGTGCAGCACAGTGTTTGAAATGCAACAGTCTTGTATCTAAACCTTTTTTTTCTAAGCGACATTAAATTTTAATTACTTTAATGGAATATTTAAAACTTAAATTCCTAATTTTCATTTCTTATAACTCATTTACCTACCTCTTATATGCTATTTTCTTCTTCCGGTGCCGTCTCCGTCTCGAAGGTTGGCAATCATCATTGCAATGCGAACTTTTGAGATAGCCGATGGGGCTATGACACAACGCCCACTGGTCACAAACCCCAACTCAGAATTTGGTCATAACGCCCAACTTAGATTCTGGTCACAACGCCCCACTTGGTCACAACTCCCAATTTTGATTTTGGCCACAACGCCCAACTTGGTCATAACGCCCAAAAGCGATATTGGTCACAACGCCCAACTTGGTCACAACGCCCACCGACGCCTGTTATAGGAGAGAGCTATCGACGCCACTTAAACCACCGTTTTGGTCATAACGCCCAACTTCCATTTTGGTCACAACGCCCAACTTGGTCACAACGCCCAATTTCGATTTTGATCACAACGCCCAATTTGGTCACAACGTTCAATTTCGATTTTGGTCACAACGCCCAACTTGGTCACAACGCCCAATTTCGATTTTGGTCACAACGCCCAACTTGGTCACAACGTCCAATTTCGATTTTGGTCACAACGCCCAACTTGGTCACAACGCCCAACTTTGATTCTGGTCACAACGCCCACTTTTGATTTTGGTCATAACACCCACCTTTGATTTTGGACATATCGCCCGGGCGGCACAGAAAGTAAGAAAAATGTGTATCTAAAATGAATAATAATAAATTAAACTTTTAAGATGAGGTAATAGGTAGGAAAATTTTCAAGTTCCCGTAAGTAGTATTAATATTATTTATTTTTCATAATAATTCAGTGGCGTAATGCATTGTCCAAAAAGTTTCTAAATTCGGATTAAAACATATAAAAGCCGCGTCCACATTAATAAATATTTACGTTGTGCGTTGTATTTGACGCAAGTTTGTGCGTGTGCGTTGAAATTAATGTAGATGTGGACGGTTCGCCGAACACAAACGCACACAAATATTTTCGTAACGAACGACGCACGCTATCCATCGCCCCGTCGGTTTTTACTTGAACTTCAAAGAGATTTGCGGCGCAACGTTGTGCTGATGTAGACGTATATTGGTAGTGCATATATGTGTTCGCATTGTTTTAATTTTAATTTATTTTTAGGAATGAACTTTCTAACTTGTAGGGGGAAATGATTAATTAACCATGCCTTATTACCTCATTATTAGTAAAAAAGAAATATGCGGCCGTTATTATAATGCACCATTTAATTAGAAAAAATTCAAATAAACTCAATAATAAGAAAGACGTTACTAGATGACACAACTTTATCAATATAAAATGACGGTAGCGGCTTGTTAACGGCATTAGCAATTTATGAAAGCACAGTACAATTCCGCAACGTTCTTCTATGTCATCAGTGGATTTTAAAATCCTCATTAATATGATTGGGCCAAAAATTAAGAGAATCTTCTGTTATTACTTTTTGTTTCCACAAATTTTTGCAAATATAATTAAACTTACTAATAATAAGAGAATGCACAATGCGCCGCGCTGCAAATCGACGAACAGGCGGATCACCGAGACACAACGCACAACACAAATTTGTGCGTCGAAAAATGATGCCCCTCCATTAAATTTGCGTCGAAAATAAGTGCGCTACATTTTGACATACAACACACAACGTAAATATTTATTAATGTGTACGCGGCTTAAAGTTGTATTTTTTATATGTAACTCATAGTTAGCTGTGGCATTATGAGAAAGAGGATTTTCTCCCATTTCAGTGACATATGTCGTATGGGATCGATTTATTCATTTTCACTGCTTTATAGCAACAATTCACAATTTTTAAAATTTCGTCGTTTTCTAGTTGAAGACTTGTGTCATTTAGAATATACGTGATTAAACAAAGTTTTTGCGTTGTTACAATACCACCGTTTGATTGACAGAATTAATCACGTTTGATTGTTGCTTATAATATTATAATGTACTTCATATATTCATTTATCAGAACATTTTGTTGTCCATTAAAAACTCTGCTGTTTCTCAAATTAAAAATGCATTTGCAAAAATGTAAATATCCTACTTCTATACGAAGGAGGTTCGAAAATATGAAAATGATTGAAGAAAAAAATACTCTTATTTTTCAAAATACACAAAAATGTTAATTGGAAGTATTTGTTATAAAATATCTATTAATAGTTATTTAACAAACAAGTATGTTACTGAGAGTGATTAATAATCGAGACTTTTTAATGCGCGAGCGCCAGCGAGCGCGTTAATTGTAGATATTATTAATCGCCGATTAACATACGAGTTAGTTACAATATTTTTCCGTTGATCGTACATTATTAATTTGAAGAAAATCTAATTTTATTCCATGAAAAGAATATGACACTTTTACGGCCGGTCTTATAAAGACGACTAATCTGACGTTACCTTTAATTCGCTGTTAAAATAAACAAAAGAGCATAAAAACGTTAGGGCTTATGACATTTTATTCATTAGTAAACAAATTTTGATGCGCTTTTGTTTATTTTAACAGCGAATTAAAGTTAACGTCAGATTAGTGGCCTTTATAAGACTTGCTGAGAGTGTTGACATTAATGGTACCGGGTGACCATAAATGGTTGTGATTTTTTTCTTAGGTTGTCACTGTTTATGTTGGTAGCATTGTAAGTCTATGTCAAATATGAGGTTAGCATGTTAGGTTTTGAGTCAGTTTGTGTAAAACTGACGCAAAACCTAACCTGCTAACCTCGAATTTGACATAGACTTACAGTGCCACCAACATAAACAGATTTTTAAAATCGGTTATTATTAAAAAATCGTTCATTAGTAAGGGTCATTAATAGACGATTCTCTATACATTAATGAAATCCATAAATAAACGATCAACGGAAAAAAATATAATTGATTTTAAATTGTTATTTGGTCCGTTTGTCATTAAATTATTCAAAAATTTGACACAAAAATGAAATTTGTTTGCACTGATTTCGAATCACGTAATATCCTGGTTGCTAAGTGGTGGGAAACTCAGGTTTGACAGTACACGTTTATCGTATCCGTTGATAAGTTAACTTTGAAGTATTACATTTGGTAATACACAGCCTGGTAAGAAAAAAATAGGAGAAACCAGAAAAAAATGTTTTCGGAACAAGTAACTGTGACTTTATGTTTGACACCTACTTTTAAGCTCTTTAAATAAAATTTTTGTCTATTTTGAAAAATAACGCTACTTTATTCTTGAACCATTTTCATATTTTTGAACCTCCTCAGTATACGAATATATTTACATGTTGGCAAGTGCATTTTTAGTTTGAGAAGATGTAGAAACTTGTATCAGGACTAAAACACTTTGATAAATGGATGATAAATAAATCCATGTGTTACAAATTTATGAGGGACAGTATATGTTATATTATACAGATTGGTGGTGGATAGTGTGAACATAGGCAGTCCATTGAGCTAGAGTACAGTTTATGGGCTTTGTATGCGTTAGACAGAAGTAGACATATATGATTTTTAAATCTCGTATCCTAGAATTCAGTGTTTTCTAGAAACAAAACTTTTTGATTCTGCGAATACTAGATGTTAATCGCATATAGGTCTGTCTATGTCTAACGCATACAAAGTCCATAAACTGTATTCACACACATTTTATTACTTATGTTGACATTTTCCGCCACCAATCTGTATATTATGATATATAACACTGGAATGGGAAAAAAATCCTTTTACTCATGATACCACATATAACTATAGATTTCATCTACAAAAATACAATTTTATGGTATAACTAGAATTTTAAAACTTTTTTTTGAATAACTGACTACCCACTGCATTCGTATCGAAAAGGTGCCCGAAGAACGTCAAATTACTTTTATCTAATTTTATAAATAAGCGAGATATTGTCAAAAAACGAAAAATCGAAAGATTCAATTTTTGTTTATAACTCGAAAACAAACGACGGTAGCCGATTTTGGTTTAAACCATTAAGCTTTTCTCGAAAAAAGAGTTCGAAGATGGGGGTCTATTTTTCGAATCTAGGAAAAAAGTGCCGTGGAAAAAAGTACCGGCGGAAAAAAGTGCCGGTGGAAAAAATGCTGCAAAAAAAATTCGAATGATTCAAGCCCCTTAATACACTTTTGTTCTAAAATAATTACGCAAGAAATACAATTAAAATTTAATATTAAGAATCTCTGTTTATTAATAGTTATTAACTGCTAAATAAAATACAAGCTTATTATAAATAGTTACAAAAAACTAATATTTTATAATTAACCCCAAGTTATTCATACACTTGAAATCGAATGGTATGTCCTATGGCACGTAAAAAAGTTTCATTATTGTGTTCATTATTTTCATGTTGAATACACAAGTTTTTTAAACGTTGTTGCATTTTTTCGAGTTATTTCCTTTTTTCTTCTTTGAATGCACTCCATTTTGGTGTTGCAACAGTTTGGTTTCATCTGTTGCAACTTCTTGTCGCATTTTTTCAATTAGTGTCCAAATACCTGTATGTTTATGTCCTACGAGATTCGAGAAGCTATGGTTCCAACCTTCTGTTTGATTATTGGTCCGTTCTTGATCGTTTATGGTGGCCTCTCGCACGTTCCATAGGGTTGGCGGAAACATGTTTTATTTTGTTTATAGAATTCTTGCGATGCAACACTTTTTGTTTTATTAACACAACAGACCACAACGTGCAAAGTTGAAATTACAACTTTAATAACCGCAGTATGTAGTATGTCGAGTGGCCTAAATCATGTAGGAAGAAGAAGAAAAAGATTAATGGAATACATACCAAAAATGATATGACACCCCGTCAATATAAGCGTGTCCCCTGGGTAAAAGTTTTGGCTACGGACCTGCTACAACTCAATATCCTTAAATGGCATGTCTGAGATTGCAAAAAGTGTTACGTGCTTCTAGAAAGTTTAAAAAGCTGCTGGTGTGACAAGTCAAGTCAGTTCGGAATGTAATAAATGAAATAAAACGAAGCCGACGTTAATTGAATGGATTACTGCACAAACAGTCGTAGAAAAATTGCGTGTATTTAATAAAACGGTTGATTTTAACACTACGCAGGCGTTTTCATCATGTAGGTATAGCAGGCATGGAGCGTCGTGACGGCGGCGTCGTTAGTCGGCATGCGGCATCGGCACGAGGTCAACGCTTGTTCCCATGGCCGACAGACGCGCGCGTCTTACGGTCGAAGTTTTCGCAGTTGTGCTCACCCTCTTAACCGCCACGGCGGAACTTTTAGGTAGGTGCCGAATTGCTTATTAATTCCCTCGAAGTCGCATAGCAGCACTAAAACGAAAGTTTGTTTATAAATAACCGCACGCCGAGATTTAGCCAAACTCGTTTTGTAGTAAATAACGTTTATTTCAGGTTTATTATAGAAAATTTGAAATTCGCGTGCCCCGCTGCCACCATAGTTGTAAATAAGTAGGTGGATTGAGCAAACGAACAGTTATAAAATTCCGGGCAAGGGTCAGTTATACTTTATAGCAGGGCTACTGCAATGAATAAATAAGGACTGATTTTCTATTTCATTTCTTCCATGTAGTCAATATTTGGTGCAGGTATTTATAGCGAGCTCCATAATAAATTTACAAGCACGGATACGGTTTTGTTAGAGGGCATTTCCTTTGAAAACTTTTTAGGGAACTAGCAACTCTAAATATCCATAAAACGTCAAAAAAGCACCTCTATATTCCCGGCTATTATAAGATATTGGGACTCAGATTGCGAGTGGCCCCATTCATATCTCATCCTAAGCTCCTCTACGCGCTCCGTTACCCTCTCCTAATTGGACCGTTTGGGGCTGTTGGAGGTTAACAAGATAACACTTCAAATTTTCTCCCAGGTAAATTATCTGTGTTGGCCATCAACTTGTTCATTGTCGCTGACTAATATAGGTGGCTAATGTTAGAAGGCTTTACGGTCCTTAGGCTTTTTGATAAAACAGAAGTTTTTCGCAGGACAAACATGACGCCATCCATAATTGCTTCGTTTTACTTTTATAGTCTTTATTTTGCAAATTATGGATGCATCAACTTCGTTTTCATTTCGCTAATTGTTCGTCAAAAGTAAATATTTCCCATCATTTCTTTGACGTTTATTTTTGACCCTTTTCTGCAATTACACTTGACGGTATTTCAAAAAAACACTCCTCGTATTCAAAACCGAATTATTTGTTTTTCCCTTTCCAGGGCTTTCGTCCTTGTTGGCCGCGCGGTTATGGCACTAAAAATCAATCGCGCCCCTAAATCCACTGATGAAGCATCTACATATACACAGTAGTACTTGATCAATAAGCAGGCTGCAATTTTAAAACTTATTGAAACATTTTCATATTTTACTACACAAACTCATGTTTTATGCACGTGAGTTCAACACGAACGTGAACACTAACAAATTTAGTTCGAAGTTAGGGGTCAGCACGTTTCACTCAGTCCACCGGTAGTGGCTGACGATGTGGGAGATGATTGGATCACTTTTATGAGTTCCCTAGGGATAAACAACGCATTTACCAGCGAGAAAACACAAGCTAAGCGGGAAATAGCTCTGTCCGAGAGAGCTTGGATCACCGAAGCAAATGCAAGTGCATTTAGCATAGAAATTGCCAGCAATATTCACAACTTACACGAAACTGCAGAGAGAACACCCTTAGCATACAATTAGCCTTCTTAGTATACGTTAATCTCAGACAAAAATGTGAGCCGGAATCCGTCGGAATAAATTTAATTTATTGTTCGTGTTCTAAGTAAATTACAATAAAAAGCTCGCCTCCCTTTACAAAATAAGAATAAACTATGAATAATCAAGCTGGAGCTCGAGTTTCGCACTAACAAGGACTAGTGTTGATTTATCTGAGCTGGTCTGCCCGTACTGGGGATTTTTAATTAGTCCTGAGCTAATTTTGCGCAGACATCCAGTTTTATTATTTAATAAAGAACTCCTTGCCTTTTCGTTGCGTTCGACGAAATTATTCTGAACTTTTGGATTTCGCCTTCATACCGAAACTAAAATAAAATTTTTACGGCCGTTGTTAACTATGCCATTTTAATTTACAATTTTTACGATATTCCGCTTTAATGTCTCTGCAAGGTATGTTAATAAAATATAGGTTTATAATACCAAATAAAAGTAGCCATAAACTCGGTCAGATAATAAAGCTGGCGATGCTTTCTAATGTGAGGTTACGGCCTTTAACAAGCTGTGTAATGTGGATTTTATTGGGCGCGTAATCCTAGTTAAATTTTAGGATGCAGAAGCATTTTCTGCTACCCTCAGCAGGTGCGGCGCAGACGGAAATGTTAGGATCACCACTAAGCGGCTTAATTTTCCATTATCCTAAAACTCGTTTTATATTACATATTTACTAGTTTAATAGGAAAAAAATATATGCAGAACGATCAGAATCGTTATTAACGGAAGGAGCTTGAGCGTTCCGTTTTACCTTCCTCTAAACACACCTGCTACAACCCAAACCTTAACTACAACTAAAACAGAAAGCGTTTTATGGACCGTAAAACTTAAAACCAACCTCATTAACCAACGGTATGTAGGAATGGTTACATCTGCAGCGGCAACCCGCAACTATTTGAGCGTTAGTGCATGATCGACGTTCCGATATCAAAATCGTTCCTGCTGTTCGACGTTCAAAGTAGTTTGCGGCAACTCTGCCCCTCATTTATTGGACGTTATGCTGAATTTTCGTTTTGACTCATTAAAGTTTTATGGGGAATGCATTGTTCGCATAAGACGCTAACGAACCGAATTCTCGTGTTTTGCTGACATGCTCCTTCAGTACCACTCAAACCGCCCATCCATTAGGGATTCTTATATTTGATGAATATAGCAATAAGACCATTAGTAAATACGGACCTAATGATCAATATTCTATTTCTTTATGCAGTCCGGCAGCTATCAAAAGCATCGGAAAGTAATTACAATGCAGAGGAAGAAAATGTATTGTCGTCGTTATACAACTCTCCCTAACTATAGGAGCCAAACATCAACAAATACTACTTTATCCTATCTTATTTAAGTGAAACCCGCGTAGGAAATCGATTGAATAATATAATACGCATCAGTAAGGTAAAAATAGGCTATCTAGGTTTCGTACAATAAGTTAAAGTATTTAAATTCCAATAATCAAGTTAATTGAACCAGTGCTGTCTGATTTTCATATTATACGAATATGTTCAGTGGATTATGAAGATTATATGATTATTAGGTAGTCTCAGAGTATGCGTCATAATGTCATATCTAAAATTTATATACAGAGTGTTTCACTTAAGGTGCGAACATAGGGAAATAGCATGGGAAATCGTATATATGCAGATTCCTGCTTACCGCTTGAATTGATAGTGGTATCAATCGAAAGAGAAAAACATGCGCTTAATTTGACACTACTTTACTTGAATTTGTTGCTTGTTTAAGATAGAAATAGCTTAAAAACTGTAATAAATATTTTGAATTTTATTCACAAAAATCAGATCAGCATTGATCAAACTTGTTTATGCCAAAATAAATTTATTTTCAGTCAGTTATCAATTGGATAGCGCTAAAGAACTAGTACAACCGGCAGCCAGACCATCCAATAGGATCTCCTGGCTAAAATGCACAGAGGTACTTTAACATACACATATTATACTGTGCATTTCCCTTGCCATACGATAAATAAATAATAAACATCAATTCACGCATTTAACTAACTGCTATGAATAATAATGTTGAATATTCTAATAAAGAGAGGGTATTTATTATCCAAACATTTTACAGTGGTGTCAGTTTACTCACAGTTCGTGATTTATTCTCGGTTAAGTTTAATAATCGACCTATTCCATCTGTATCAGCAATTGACAAGTTCATGAAAAAAATTTAAACTACAAGCAAATTTATAGCAAGTACTTAAAGAGTTCTCCATTGTACTGTAAACAATAACCCAATCTGTTATAAAATTCTTGCCTTACATTAGCCAACTGTCTATCTGTGATTAGCCTACACTCCGCAACGATTGCTTCCCTGCAAAGAGTAAATATTTGGGTGGCATTTTCTGCAAATTTAGTTTTTCAGATGACTCCACAAAAAGAAGTCGCATGGTGTCAAAACAGAAAATCTTAGTGGGCAGTTGATAATGCCATCGCGGCCAATCCAGCAATTAGGAAAGTTATCACTTAGATACTTGCTCACAATCAAACCATAATGCGCTGGACAACCATCATGCTGAAACCAAATCTCCTGATTTTCACGCGCAATTTCTCCTAATTCAAGGCAAATCTGATTAATTAAAAGTTCTAAATAAGAATCCGAATTTAAATTTCCAACTATTTCAAGCAGACCAATGATGTTATTGTTGAAAATACTAGCTCAAATATTAATTTTCTGCGAGAACTGCGTTCTTGCTTCAAGGGATATCCGAGGATTCTCTTGAGCGCAGTATCGAGTGTTCTGCGTATTTTGTTCATTATTAAATGTGAACATACATTCATCTGTAAAACAGATTGACCGCAAAAAGTTCGTTTGATTGTTCCTGCATGACTTCACAGAACACGTACCTGCTTTCTTCATGGACTAGGAATATCTCTTCGTGGCACTGAGGTTGGTAGGGATGATAACCATGCTTTTTCATAACCTTATGCACTTACCGTGTCGATACTTCGCACTCTCGAGCAATACATCTTATGCTGGTTGTTTGATCAGTATTTATCAACCCCAAAACTCTTTCTTCCAACTCATCCTTGGTTCTTCTATTCCGTTTGCCTGTCATGTTAACGGCTGTTGGCTGAGTACGATATAAATAAATAAAGAAACATTTGTTTAAACTGCAATATTAAAACTACCTTTTGAGTCACCTGCTGCTTCGCTTGCTGTACTTTCTTAATATTTTCACAAATTTGTTAATTTTTGATACAGATGGAATAGGTCGACTATTAAATTAAACCGAGAATAAATCACGAACTGTGCGTAAACTCACGCCACTGTAAAATGGTTTGATAATAAATACCCTCTCTTCGTTAAAATATTCAACATTATTATTCATAATAATTACTTAAATACACGAATTGATAACTGAACGAAGATAACATTTATTTTGGCATAAATAAATTTGATCATGGCTGGATGGCTGGTCTGTTTTTGTGAATAAAATGCAAAATATTTAGAGAATGTGTTGCTTTGTACATTTTGAGTCAATGAGCCGTTGAGTTAGAAGAATAGCTCAGTAATTTCCCTCACTCTCCAAACAAAATGACAAGAAAGTACAGTGAGTACAAGTGTTCCATTTCAGATAACAATTATACAAGACGATAAAGTTAAATTGTATCCACGAGTGAATCGTTTAGCGTCGAAATGAAGGCGAGACATTAATGATGCAAGGGTGGATAATAATAACATGATGGTCGTGTATAATACAAAATTTTGTTCTATAACAAGAGCTTTAACAATTTCAAAAGAAAATAAGGAAAGTCAATCACATTTTAAAATCTCAGTAGCTAGATTGGGTTGCTAGGATAATACGAGCTGTAATATTTAATTCAAATAAAAGTTAGAAAATTAACAGCTATTTAAGTAACAAGGAATGTAAGGCCCCATTAACATTTGAGGTAGGCAAGTACAACCCTAGACGAAGTCGCGGCTTGTTGCCTGCCGAAAATGTTAATAGGCGATACATTCCGAGTTATCTTATTATATTTTTCCCGTTGCTTATCAAAATTTTCCTAAATTTAAAAAAAAATCGTTTGGTTTGTCACCTGTCACCAGGATTAGTTTTCGTGAGTCGTGTTACCTGTGAGTGTCACATGTCAATTAAACACTTTCAATTTTTAAACAAAACATCTAAATCTGCATCTTGCTTTGCTAATTTTATTATCCTAGGAACTTAATTATAATATTAAGTTCCGTTGTCAAGAAAAAGCAGCAAACAAATATAATCACCGACTTACACGTTTTCTTACTAAGGCTGTATCACTGACTTACATGATCATCAGCGGGAAAATTACTTTATCTACCCTTGATGTTAAAGTATTACTTTATCTACTCGTGCTGTTAATGTAACACTTGACCTTTTGTTTTGAGTTGATTAAAGCACAGTTTAACATTTGCTATAGAAAAAAATAAATAAGTACAAACGTACTGAATAATTTTAAACTCTGATTTTCTGAACGTTTACACCAAATATGTTTAAACGAAGTTTACAGAATTCAACAAAAAATAGAAACAAATATTTAATAATTTATTTAAGATGAACCATCAACTATCTCCAAGGTTATGCAGATATGCTCAATTATTTTATTTAAAAATGCAAATTTAGCTCTACACAATATACTAGGTATGGGCTGACTTTTAGCTAAAACCACAAACTGCAAATAGAGCTCTGAAACGACATGTTTCCTTAAAAAAGTACTGAAAACTACCATTTTCTCCTGCAACGAAGAAGCTTACCATCACTGGAAAAAATCAAGTATTGCGAAGGGGCACATTCTGTTTAGTTCCTGGTGTTTATTGTAGAGTGTAAAATAAAAATTACAATCGCCTCTATATATAAAAGACAAAGCCCTGACTCGTCAACGCAGAGCCGATACCTCTAGTACCAGCAACATGAAATTTAGTAAGGATTTAGTTATGCAGGAAAGTTCTAACAAAGGATTTTCCAAACTTTTTCCTCCAACCGAGGCCGAGGGCTTGAAAATGACTGAGGAATGTTCTCTAGGACTATATATTATAAACAACTTTACCTAGAAAGGTGAAATTTGGTCAACCAGTTCCTTTTACATATCGAGTTAACCATTCTCAGAGTTCTTTGGAATTTACCAAAGAGGTTACGTAAATCGGGTAAATGTGTTTATCTATAAATTTCCACAAAGCGGGAAGTACTACAGATATAAATTTGAATTTGGGGATACTCATACCTTTTATAAAAAGGTTATACCAAGTTAAACTTTCCTAACTTCACCGCCAAAAGGGTGATTTAGGATAGGTCTACTTTTATAAATATTGAAATAACGCTGTGACTGCTTCAACCAGGAAGTTCAAATTTTGGCAATAAGTTCCTTCTACATTTCGACTCTGAGTTCTTTTGGAATTCACCCCCAAAAGAGTTAAATGGAGTGAATACGTTTTCTAAAGATGTTTACACCGCGAGAAGTACTACAGATAAGAAGTTGAAATTTTACAACTATTTTCTGCGTTTTTCGCCACAAAGCGGGAATTACACTGCATTACTTATAGGAGGTTGAAATTCGACACTTTTTAAAAATCGGATTAAAATATTTTTGAATGTTTTGGAATTAGTCCCCCAAAGTGTTTAAACGAAGAAGATTTCTTTTTCTGAATATTACCAAAACGCAGTAGTAACTACTGTATGTAGGAAGTTGTAATCCCTACAAAGAATTTATTGACAACAACCGCAGGTACAAGCTTGCTTTCGCAAAAGTACGAACCCTTTGTGTTGCATGACGGCTATCCTTACTTATCCTAAACTTACTTTTACGATTTACGTTACTTGTTATAATTGAACGTGTGTGTTTCTGTGTGTTATGTATAAATTGTAAAATTCTCGCTATCCTTAAGGATCCTGTAGGTTTTATACATGGTAGATAGTCAGCTGCAATTCCTTGAGCTCTAATGTTTTAGTTTGATTTGAACCAGTTTACGATTTGACTTCTTCTGATATTTTAGCACTTCTGATCTGATTTTATACTTCTGATGCTTTACTTTTGAAATTTGAGTTTTGGCATGATAAAGGGAATCTGTTGGTGAATGATATGGAGACTGAATATCAAGTAATGACAATATGACGATGGTTGGAGATGATGAATGCCTCTTTTGTTCTCCGTCTATCGTTATGTTTGGCACACGTGTACTTGGCATGAGACTAGAGCACTCCTTGTGAATTAACAACTACCCAGCAGCGAGGCGTACAGCGACGTAGTAGGTGTACAACACTGCGGTAGACATTTTGACAGCTATGAAAGCCGGGAAAAGCTCTGGTAGTAGTATATTATATTTCATGATGGAACAACATTTTAAATCAAATGCGGAAGATGCGACACCATTTCATAATTTGATTGAAACTGCATTCAGATATAAAATCCGGTGATTATCAGAAACAATCTATAAGAAATAGGAAAGAGTTTATCTTTGAGATTGAATGATTTTAGACGTAGACAGAAAATTCCTGCCTTTTCTGAGAATTTTTAGTGTTCGAAGCCTACCATTAGGATCTTTGACACGGCAAGCGATAAGATGTTGATTAAATAGAGACGAAGTGGGTAAATTAGATGCTAAGTAATAATTACAAACAAAATGTGGTATAGACAACTTGGTTTTCATTTATCACAAAATAGGTTAAATCCTTACCTTGGACGTAGTATATGTTAGTGGGAAAACTTTAAATCTGTATAAGCTTTCTTACGACAACTTGTTACATGGAATGTGATGGTGTGTAGCGGTGCTATTTTAATTACATCGACAACGTTTTAGCTTGAAGCTAGAAGGTACTGAGGCACGTAGCTGCAAAACTTGGTAATAACTGCACGTACCGGTGTTTAATATTTATAAAAACAATGTTATACTTTAGTACACCTAATTATAGTGTGAAATTTTGACGACAACACGGTATTCCTTTTAACAGTTTATGGGTATTGAACACGTCGCTGCTTACCGCCAAATTCAAATTATAAATTGCATTTATGAGTTTTGCACCAGAATAGCTGTTGACTGACTTTAATCCCCTTCGACGCATTTGTATCACTGGACAGCATATAAGTCGTTAAAAATCGTAAACTTTTATTGAAAAAATAAAATTTACATCAAAATTGCGATATTTTGTTGAAAAGGTAACATGCAAGAGAAAATAATAAGAATCTCTTATAACAATGTAACTATTTCACCCCACACTGAAAGTCTACGAAGTAATAAGACACCCGCTTATTGTGCTGAAAGATTAAAACAGTTTATATGTGAAAATATTCATAAAATCCTAATATAAATCATTTGTAACAAAAGCAAGTGAACGAAATCTATCTACGTAATTACACTGCAAATTCTTTCACTACCGAAGAACTGATATCATTGGTAGCACTGTATGGTTATGTTAAATTAGATATTAGCAGGCTAAGTTTTGCTCCAGTTTGTATTAAATAACAAACAAAACATAATATACCAACCTCGAAAAGTATAACAGGAATCACAAGTGACTTTAATTGTAAATGTATTTGCTCGCTCAGTACTTTAGCTCACTCCAAATTAATTTCACTTTTCACAGCTGTAAATACAAAATGTATGTTGTTTAGATATTTACTGAGTCTATAGATAAAATTGTGTATGGCACGCGTGCGTTATTACAAATAATTCTCTAGATGAAAGGGTCTCGGCCTGGCGACCTCGAGGGCTCAACTGTTATCTCGTTGATTATTTGTAATTAACCACATTTGTACCATACACAACTATTACTTCTGGATTTTGAAGATTTGCCTCATGTGGTTTTCCCGAACGCCTAACTTCTTTCTGACATTACCGAGCCGACATGGTTTGATTTTTTCGATGTTTTTTCCATAATTATAATTCAAGCCATCAAAGTCCGTTTTCCTACTCCTACTTATAGAAAGTTGGCTTTTGTATAAAATATGTAGGCTTAGAGAATTTTACATTTTATTTATGTAAACATAATTGCTATGGAAATGGTGCTGTCAGCACTTTCTATGCGTAGATTAGAATCGAGGCACAGAAATAAAAACACTTTGTCTTAGTCCTTAAACGCTGTGTCAAACTGACAGTAAATAACTTTTGACAAAACAAGCTATAATAACTATATTTCGCGTTACCTTTGTTGGATTATTTTTGAAGTACTAAATTATGTACCTTTAAATAAGTTTTAATTTTATTTAATTAAACTTGTGGAAGAAATTATGTGTATAATGCGCATAGAAAGTTATTTGCTGATCTCGTGCTCTTGCAACCTTCCCCACGGCCGAGCTGCAAACGATGCACTCAGTGCAGCAAATTCTACTTTCTATGCTTATCTTACAGGTTATTTTACAGCTTATTTTACAAATAACTATTAACTTAAAAAATAGAAGTACCTAATTAGTCTGGAAGCGAAAAGGAAGTTTTGCAGCTTATTGTTGAAGTAAACAAAAAGTTTTGCAACTTGTTCTCTTCATAGGCTCAAAATTCATAGTTTATGCATCTACCGAGTTTTCCTTCTTATGTCTTGTAAGCGTTATATACAGTGAGCGAGGGGCCAACTGTTACTAATAGTAAAAGATATAATTCTGTAAATTTTTTATAGTTTTGTTTGGAACTTACATAAAATATTAAGAAACATTTTTATTGTAGAAAACAAAATTTATTGTTGGGTACAATCACCTTTGGCACTGATGATCGTATCTAGTCTGCTGATGAAAGTATCGCACGCTGCAGGATTCGTTGCCGTACTCGGCGACAGCAATTTTTGAGTCTGGTGAATATGTTGGCCAATGTTTCGCCACAGAAAATTCTCACCAAGGAATTGTTGGTTTTCACGCTCTTTGTAGTACAACACTGAGTCCTTCTGAAAAGTCCTATGCACAGTAATTACGGGAACTAATGAAAGAAATAAAGATATTCCACATCAAATACAAGCAGGAAATATAACATATTTCAGATACACAAGATTATTGAGAAATAAAATGTGGAGCAGAAGAACAAAACTTAAAACACATGAATCTGCGATACGACCTGTTACTACCTATTCAGCTAAAAAATATGTTTTTATCAAGAATGGATAAAGATAAGCTAAAAAATTTCTATAGAATAGTATTAAGAAACATTTATGGCCTAAAGAAGGTTGGAGAAGACTAACCTAGACGATTACTGTACAATGAAATAGAGGACATACTAAAGGGTGAAAATAATGTAAAATGTATAAGAGTATAGACAATGAAACGATATGGATACATATACAGAAAAGGCTGACAAGCAACAATGAGAAAAGTTTCAGAATGGAGACCAATTAAAAACCAACACATTAAGAAAGACCAAAGCTAAGATGGGAAGACCAAGTCATAGAAGATGTACAGAGAGAGATTAGATGGAGAATGGTACTGAATGATAAGAAAAAATGGAGGTCGGTAGTGCAAAGGGCGAAGACACACCACAGTCAGTAATTTGGAGGGAGCAATAAAGAAGTAACTGCCAGCGTAGCCCAATGGTTAGAGCATTGGACTGCGGTGCGGAAGTCTGGAGTTCAAATCCAAGATCGATGCCTGGCGGGTGGCCTAAGCAGTCGCTTTAAATAATTGGGGACCTGTGTTCGAAAGAACAAGGGGTAATAATGCGATTGTATAATGCATGATGCTCATCACATCACCACATGTCATAAATTTGACACGCGACAGCCGGGTGTGATAGCGAGGATACGGAAGCTCTGACCTTCCGCCTTGTAGGCCAAGTTCCTTCATGGGGTGTTAGTGCCTCACCACCAATAAAGAAGAATGTAGAGTGACTCACCACAGTAGCTCCGGTATAGCATTTGACTCCTTCTCAGGTTGGTTCACTTTGTTTTTTATCAATTGATCTTTAGATTAAAAACTAATTATTTTGATTACCTAATTCCGTCTATCAAATTTATTCCAAGGTCAAACTGACAATCAAACCAATATGCTACCCTTACAGTTAAATACTCTGAATATCTCTTAAATGAATAAGTACTTTCTATCTTATAATATTTATGTTTAATATTACTCAAACACTATTAACTATACATATACCTTCACACCTTCCAGCTTCATGCATCACCTTACCTGTCCGCCTACAACTCTATTTCCTACTCCTTCCTCTGCTACTTGCTGCCTTCAGCAATGGAATGCAAATTTCCAATGACAGCTATCCGAACTGGACTGCTCCTCCTCACTAACACCAACTATGCCAATGGTCCAACTATGACACCTTCCACTGGGAAATGGCCATCATCTCCACTGTGGACTGCACCTCCTTACTCCTAGCCAATCCAATGATTCACTTCTCTTTAACGTCTAGTACCTTGGTAATTCACTCCAACCTGCACTTCCGCCTACCTTGATATCCATTTTTAATTCTTCAAATCATTCTCCAATTTTTAGTTTTTATCATGACCCAACACTCTTCCATACACTTTCACTACAATTCCATTACATTAATACTGTATTTTATTATTTTTACTTGTAATACAACAGTTTTTTACTTTATATTTCTTCAATTTTATTAGTTGTTGATTTCCCATTACCTTCCAATATATTTTTCCAATTTTTCTATCTGTTAGATGTTAAAATTAAACCCCAATGTATTCTACTATCAAATAATTAATTATTAATGACTTTTTATAATGTTAGCTTGACTTCTCAGTTGTAATTTTATGACTTTGTACTTAACCTCTTATTCCAAAATATTATTAATAAATTATATCTTCTAAGGAAAACCAAATAATTCTTTGTATTTTCTCATATTCAAAATTAATACATCAACTGATAGCTAAAACTTCCTGTTTAGTAAAGTAAAATGTTAACCTAAATCAAATTACTGTATTTTATTTCTAAACTGTTCATAAAATTTATTTCTTAAGCATTACGAATGCTCAGAAATAGTTCATTAACACTACAGTCAAAACCCCTATTTTATTTTATTCAAAATAAAGCTAATGTACTATTATTATGCAAAATGTGCATTCATCTCAATATATATACAGGGTCCGTCAATTTAATTGAATGGTTTTTGATAGCTTGCTGATAGAGGAGCGAATAAAGTAAGTGAACAAATTTAGGAAGAAATTGAAACTATATTAAGTAAATTCTCTGAATGTCATTTTTTGGCAGTGGTCTATTATGATATGTTTTTCGGACTTTTTCCACTGTCTAGGGTGTAAATCACACAACGTTTCGGGAGTTTTGATCTACTCCCGTCTTCAGGTGTTCCTGGTGGCCTAGTGGTTAGAATGTCAGAGTAGTAATCACAGCGATCAGCGGTCCCGGGTTCAAACCACGGGGGAGGCACAAATTTACATTGAAAAATATATAATATCAGTCTTTCTCAGGACTAACCAGGAACACCTACAGACGGGAGTAGATCAAAACTCCCGAAAAGTTGTGTGATTTACACCCTAGCTAGACAGTGGAAAAAGTGCGAAAAACATATCGTATATTAAGTAAAGTTTACAACACTACTTGTATCCACATCACATCTCTAAGATGTCCACCACCCGCTTCTATGCATTGATGCAATCTGCCTCGGATATTTAACATAACGCGCCGTAGTAAATTTTCGTTAGCATTTAACAATATGATTTCTTCCGGAATTACGTTTTTCAGCTCTTGAAGTGTTTGTGAATGTCTCTGGTATACTTTATACTTCAAATACCCCAGAAAAGGAATGTCGCCAAACCGCAAAATCAAGTGACCAAGACACATACGTTGATTAACAGGCCAATTAGCCATATAGTACAGTAAAATTAGACAAAAAAATGCCCAAACCCGGGAATCCAAAAAAACTAAGGTCTGACTGTCACAAGTTGTTCATTACCTTTTTCTCTAAATGTGGTAAAAAGTCTCCCCCTCCAGAGTGTCGGGTTTGGGAGGGGGGTGGGCGAGAAGTGTCAAAACATTATGTTTTCTAAGTTTTTTACAAATATCTCGGCAAGCCTTCAGTTTAAAGCTTATTGTATCCTATACACTTTTAAAGTACGCTAAATTTTCAACAATATTTGTCCTATACACGTTGTATGCGTTGCTGCGCCCAATAGTTTCGGTGATATGGATAGGGTAAAATTTAGTTATTCCGTTATTTCATCCTTTATGATGCTGAAGAAGGTCGTATAAATGGACATACTAGCGTTATGGTCCGGTTTGACCAACCACTATTTTTCAAGGCCCACAGAATGGTAGCTAGTGCCTCTACCGATAGTTCCTTGAAATCACTGTTCATCCGGCTTGGAGGGTTGCACTTTCTTTTTTTTTTATAGAATCAGTAGGCCACATAATGGCTGGAAGTGGTTTGGAAGAGGCGTGGAGACAAGTTTATGCCAAAAACAGCATCCCATGATGAATGGGAGAGCATATTTCAGAATTATCCGTGCCCTGTTGCTACCTCAAGAAGTCCTTATGACGGTTTTCATTGAGACACAGAATCCAGACGTCCAAAAGAAAGAGTTGAATGCATTCTATTCATCATTAATTTCGTATAAAATGGGCCCTGATGAGATAGTGGGATCGGCTGCAGTCAAGAATTTGGTACTAACTGTGGAAGAGCAACTGAATAATTCCAAGGAGAGGGGTAGAACACAAAAATTGTAGATCCAATTTATTAAAATGGTAAATCTTATAAAGATGTTCATAAAAGCAGAAAGAAGCGGGAATTTTTATCTCCATCTCCACTGCGTGCAGCAAATGCTGCTTTTCTTTCATGTTACAGGGCACCTCAACTACGCTAAAACAACTCATTTGTACCTACAGGATTGCCTGCAGCTTTTGAGCACTGACTTTTGACTGACGATGAATTTGACAAATTTGTAACAAAAGGTTTCTTCACTATTCGCCGAAGCGATAAATTTTGGTGCGGTGTTTGGACCTGTATGACGGTTGAACAAGTATTAATCAGAGCGATGTAAACCAAAGATGGTTTGATAGGTGGCAGATGGATTACTGCATCAATGATAGCTACATGGGTGAAATCGATGCTTGCAAGCCCAAGTCGAAGCAATTGAGAGATTTGGATCTGTTGATTCGGCTTCCTCAGAGCAACATCTAGAGTTACGTGATGCAAACCATAAACGAAATGCTAAGCATATACAGTTTTTCACATCTTGGTTTCAATCCTTTTTCAAAATATCCTCAGCTGTTTTCCCTTTCCATAGTTATCTTGACTGACTAGAAAACAAATTGTGATGACGCCCATGGTATTGGATTATCAAGGGTAATACCACAAGCAGTGAATATATTTTTAACAAATATTTTCTTTTCCATTTAAATTATTGCGTTTAAATTTCACGATACAAAATCATATCAAAAATGTCACGAGCCGAAGGCGAGTGACATTTAAATGTGATTTTGTTGAGTGAAATTTGAAATAATTTCTATGGAAATGGCAAAATATTTTAAAAAATATATCCACTTCGAGTGGTATTTGGGACGACTATTTAACAATATTAATACATAACGATTAACTTTATTGAAAAATAATCCAACAATTAATATAATTATTCATTCTCAATTAAATTCAGCGGAATACTTCCAAAACACAGCATTTTAAAATTTTTATAACAAGCCACACAGTTTGTTGGGGTTTAGTGTTACGTAACCTAGCGATATCACTAAGGACTGAACATCGTTGCTAAGCGATACTTCGCAACAAGGCTATTTATTTTTTGAGTACGTACATTGTTTTGCGAATATTTTGCATGGTGCCCAATATTCAGTGATATACTGCTGTTATTGGTTGAAAAAAGCAAATGTCTGCAATGTGATTGGCTTATATGTTATAGTGTTGAATAGTCTGTAATATATGAGATCGAAGGGATGAAATTTACTGAAATCCGTTGAAAAGGAAAATACATTATACAATCGTTAGTAGCCGTGACAAAGGCTGTCAACATCCGAAATAACACCACTCACGTCAATCACAAGCCGCTGATTCACCGCATGATTTGTACTTTAAGGATGGATGAACAGTTAAAAGAAATATTTGGCTATGAACTATATACATATCCTCCCTCACTGTTCGATGAAAGTGGTTTGATGAGGAAAGGCACGAAATGGTCCATGCTGAAAGCGTTACCTTGTGGAGGGACTGCTCCACCCGATGATAAGATGACACAGGAGGTATTGTATATTGTAGATGAAGGGCACCTCCTACATCGTGTTGTTTGGCAACATTTAAGATGATATGCCAACAATATTGGTGACTACGTTTTGTCCCATTACATAAATGCTGCCGTCGTGTTCGATGGTTGCAGTGAACAGCCCAATACAAAAGATGAGGAACATCTGCGAATGTCTCGCTCAGCCATTAACATAGATCGTAAATGTGAAAGTAAAAAACCCATCCAAGTCATTTGTCATTTCTCTATCTGCCTATGTGGAGTTTTACTGTTATATACCTACTTTAAGATAAGAATTGTATACCTATTTCAGATGTAGGAACATGAATTTTATACATTAAATTTCTTTGTTGTATTATCAAAATCTTTGGGTTTTTTTATTGGATCCTTCTCCCCTCTGTGTAATAGTACACTTCAACAAAACAAAAGGTAACATAAAAAAACTGCTAATTTTCAATAATTTGATAAGTTACGCAACTTTTCTACTATTTCCGAAGGAATAACTAAAGTTTACCCCCTCCATATCTCCGAAACTATTAGGCGCAACAAGAAAATGTATAGAACAAATTTTGTTGGAAATTTAACGTACTTTAAAAGTTTATAGAGTACAATAAGCGTTAAACTGGAGGATTTCCGAGATATTTGCAAAAAGCTTAGAAAACATACTAATTTGACATTTTCCTCCCACCCCCCTCCACAACCCGACGTTCTAGAGGCGGAGACTTTTTACTGCATTTACAGCAAAGGGTAATGGACAACTTCTGATAGTCAGACCTTAGTTTTTTTGGATTCCCTGGTTTGGAGCTAATTTTATTGTACTAATGGTAGGTGAAACTTTAAATATCAATGTACGAATAAATCGTTTTTTTGACAAGCGTCACATCAGTAATGTTTCCATAGCAAACTATCAAAAACCATTTAATTCAATAGCCGGATCATGTATATACAAGGGGAATCTAAACAATTGTACAAAATGTGCACTACGATATTCTATGCCTACATATTTTGCATTTTACAGAGTATTTTTCAAAATATAAGTAACTTGCAATTGATAAAATTTGCAACGTTACAGATAATAGCTAGATACAGGGAATTTATTTTAATAGTTAACATAAGCGTTTCGTTTCTATGCCACCATTTAATCATACAGGTCATTTCCATAGTTACAAATCAGACCAATAGATTAGAGCGTGTATTTTAGGAGTTAACATATTAATTATTATTTGTCAAAAAGACAATTAAAAGTTATCCTAATGTATACCACCGAAGAAAAGATACAACACACAAGTTGTTCCTACGTATCTACTTTTTAGTTGCATACCATTCTGGTAACAAAAATTAAACTTTCATATTAGCAAGTACATACTCGTACCTAATTCAAATTCGTATGTTAACTCGTAAAATAAACGCTCTAATCTATTGATTTCATTAGTAACTATGGGAGTGACCTATATGATTAAATGCTGGCATTGAAACCAAACTGCTATGTTAACCATTAAAATAAATTCACTGTATATACTGACATGTTAGATAAAATAATATTGCTCTTTAAAGTATGCGTCGTTGTTGCCACACGTTTTTCGGGTGAAAATCGAAAAAAGAAAAACAATAAAAAGAACCAATGGGTTAAATGATATAAAATGATCCTCATTTTAACTTGATTAATACTGCTCAGACAAGTGCTCTTTCTGTAAATTTTTTATATTCTGTTGTAAAGAATATAATTACAACAATTATTAATTCTCAGCTTTGTATAGCTTTTTCCAGAAAAATATAACGTATAGAAAAATATTTTTTGTTTCAGCTTTAGAATAACATATAGAATGAAGTTGGTAATAGTCCCTCGCACCGTATATAGTCGAAATAATCACAAGTAGAATATACAGTAAATAGCATAATACGCCAATAAAGATAAATTTAAGCAAATAAATTAATAAATAATCATAAACATTCGTAAATGGAATTATAGCAAAAAAGGAATACGATATGTGTTTGAAATAGTTTAAAATCTTTAGACGAACATTTTTCCCACTGCATATGTTTACCATACCGCGAACATTATTTATTGCCTTCTGGATGTTCTTTCTCTGAACTGAAGAAATGCAAACACAAACAATGACCACAGTAACAATTCGTTTATTTTATTGAATTGTTCTCCATGTGTTGCTATTTGATCTAAAATAGCATTGGTTCTGTTATTTTTCCACAGTTCTTGCTTATTATCTCTATTAATCCTAGAAGAATTATAAGTGTTATACATTATTGAAACTTTAGTTAGATCCGCATTAAATTAACTGGAATATCCACTACAAAAATCCAGAATCTGAAACATTATGGATTTAGTTATACTGCCCCAGAAATTCACACGAATAAAGGATCTGGGTTTTTAAAAAATTAGATTTTTTAGGTTTCACGGTAAATTAAAAATTAGGAATTTAATTATTATTTAGCATCCAATTCGGCAACTTTGCTCCAATTTAAGCGACCATGTATCTCTTACTGTTTTGAGATCCCGGTTATGAGCCTCAAAAGTGAATTACTTTGTATTGACAATGGCCTCACATCGGATTTCAATTTCATTTAATCATTTTATCTAATTCCTATTATTTGTACCAATCATCAGTATTGTTTCCTAACTACTTTTAAAATTTTGCATATTGACTGCACTCAGAAATCATATTTTTAGATTTTTAATATATCCGGGTTTGCAAAGTTAGAACTTTTAAACTTTAATTACCTTGTTCGGAAAACTTTTAAATCCGAGGTATAACCGGAGTTAAAATTATTTGCATAAAATCGCTGTTAAAATTGGTTGCACTGAAGCTGATTTTATAGGTAGAATTTAGATTTTCTCCGGGTTCGTGGAAGTTTTATGACACAGTAGTAAATATTGCCAAATAGTATTTAGCAATTTGCTGGCGCTTTAGTTTGCTTGCTATTCCCATTAGCAAAATATAGGAATTGCAGATCAGGGCGCCGCTTTTCCAACATCTTCCTCTATTTGCATAACTTTCCCGTTTAACTCATTCGGTTTTCTCCCACACATTTTATTAGACTATATTTAAATGTTGGTATTTAATTTAAAGTTCATTGGAATGGAAGAATTTTTGGGTAGCTCAAATGTTAAATTAAGTAATCCTGTGTTCGAATAAGATAATTTGTTTTGTATTAAATTGGTCAGATTTTCAGGCGTATGCCTGTAAGTTTGCTATTACACATGAACACCAATTGACCAGCACGAGTGGTAATCGCATCAGAATATGTAATCATTCCGGCTGTTAGAATTGTGATAGTAATTATTAGCTTTCAACTAAAAAAGAACCGACTCATTGGACACAACGTGAAACGCATCTTCGTTAAATTAATGGAAAACCAAAAACTGCACCTAAAAGAGCTGATATGAAATGTACTATATTTTTAAATACCAAAATCGTTTACGTAAATGGTTTTACTGAATTCGTATGACCGCTTAAGTACTCGCTAAAGATGTACTATTGGTACCATAAAAATGTAGGACAGCTTCTAAATCCATTAGGTATGCATTTTTAGTATTTAGTTGATTAAATGACCTTAAACTGTCATATGACAGGTTAGAATTATTCACAAATCATATAAAATTTTAATATCAAAAGCTACAATATAAAACGATTATAAAACTAAATAAATGTGCGATTTGCTGAATAGTTACACTATTTTCTAAGTAAGAATTAATCCTAGATTTTGAAACTGAACTTACTTTAAGCATGACTGAGAGTGACGTTTTAAAATAATTTGAAAGTTATTCAGTTCTTAATTAATAAAAATTCATATTTACACAGCTAAAAAACTTTTTTTTTTGGTAGCAACAGTACGATTGGGGTTTTATTTAAAAATTGCGATCCAGATTATATACATGTGCGTGTACAAAGCTTTGCCAATAAAAATAGGGCAATTCTTACAATTATTTTAGCTGAATATTACCTGTATAAATATGAGCCAATAAGACTTCTTTTATGCCTGAAGATGAGGTTTAGAAACGCACATTGTTGATCGATCGTACTATATAAAAACTATTCTTTATTGTGATCAAGCTACCTAGTTACTGGTGTATTGTGCAATCGCGCCTTATAATTGGCTAGTTATATAATAAATGCAATAACGGATTAAAAACGTTAGTGATGGTCACTGAAAGATTCTGTGTTGATATTTAATTCAATATTGTTGTTATGGTATCATTTAGTACCGTTTACCGATTGAATTGTCACTGCTGATCCTGTTAGGGTTGCAAATCTTTGATTGCTTCTTTTGGAAACCCTATAAATCTCAACGTAGTTAATCAATCTCGGCAGCGGCTATTCCAATTAACCCGCTAGCTGAAGCTGCTAGCGGTTTATGAAAAGGGATAATATTCGTTAACGAGCGGGGAGCTACCATCTATTAGTTTTCCAAGGGGCATTAATGATAAAATTAAATTATCTATTACAAAACTCATTGTTGCGAAAACAGTTCTCCGATTTTTTTAAAGAGATATTTAATTACAACAAAAAATTTGTATTTTTGTCTGCAATGTGGACATTGCGTATTTCTTGTTTGAGTCTTTTGTGTAAGGAAAGTAATGAAAGCGGACCTGCCAAATTTCGGGTGGCAGTTAGAAGATTAGATCCTTTAAAATATGCGTTATCAAAATTAATTAGAAAACTCAGTAATCTAAGTTATCCCAGGAAGAGGTAATTTCTGATGATTAATGGCTTTCCACTACTGTTGCACGTATATGAACCAAAATGACTAGAAAATATTGTCTGAAAATTATAGAAGCCCACAAAATAAGTTCAGTACAAGTATGATATATTCGGTGATAAAATATAATTGCCACTTTTACTGTTTATAATTGCTTAAGCTTTAAAAAACGACACAACTCATTGCGGGTAAGTTGCAAAAAAATTAATCACTTCTATCCTATTTCATAAATTTTTTGAAAATAGCAATTTATTATAACCAAACAAATAACACATTGTTAAATCCTAATGTCAAGGTTATGATGTATGTATATCAGTGGCGGCTCGTACAGGCTAATAAAAGATGATTAACTGAAGTGAATATCTCTCCTTGATTTTAAATGTAAAACTCGGCCAAAAAAATGATATGACGTATATAATAGCAAGATGTGCCACAATTTACTAGTAAATTATGAATATAGTAACATAGATCATAGTAGAGTTATTTAAGCAAAGGTAATTATATTACGAAAATTCCAACGTCTTGCCTAGGGAATTATTACATGACCTTTAAATATGCAGACATTACGCACGGCATTTCCTAATCAAAACCTACGTGCGTAATTTGTAAGCAAGCATTAGTAACCTTGCACTGGACACACGCTCTATCGCTGGCCGGGGCAGCTGACTGCTTAAGTCTAAAGCTAGGTGGGTCCCATTGAAGTAAAATATCCTTATCTTTGGACCGATTTATTGCCGCTCTGCACCCGCTGCCGTATAAAAACTGTCGAAAATCCGTTGAGCCGCTTAGATCTGGCACTAATGCGTCCGTCACTGCTACGTGTTAACATTTTTAATTTGAAGCTAGAACTCTTGGAACCCATGTTGCTTCTCTAGTGAAGATACTTTTGTTGTAGAATATGCCAACTAAACCAAATTAAGTATCCTGAATTCCTGTAAAACATGTCACAAACATTAGGTTCTGTAGGTCTGCAGTCTAAATAACAAGATATTGATTTTGTTTCAAATATAAAAAGACTTGTACCGCATTGCTACTTAACGACGGAAGTCGATTAATTATTACCAACTATAGGTAGGCGGCTACATATTCCACCTTTTTGAAATCTTTGAATTATTAATTATCTAGAAGTACAAAAATACGCAATATGTTACAGCATATCACGTCGATATAAAAATCACAAATTAGAGTATATTTTTTCAAGAACTGTACAGATTTACTTCCTTATAAAACTAGCTTGCTGTTAAAGCCAAACCCAACTTGATGAAAATCAAATTGGTGCTTGGTTATGATTATTATAATTTATATATTATATATAATTTTATAATTTTCTTCAAATTAAAAGTACTAAGATCCTCCTTTATAGAGGTGAGTTTAGTAAATTTGTAAATTACCTTTGGTATTCTTGCAGCTACAAATGCAATTAAGGAGCTTTGCGATTTCATTCTACTATAATTCTGTAAAATTTCCCACGAAGTTCTTATCTCATTTTCGTTTCATAAAAAGTCTTGCGTCACCTGTTAAACGTAAGGAGTTTAGTCAGTATATATTTTGGGAACAGGAATAGAAGTGCTGTGTGGATACTATCTACTGAAGGAAATGAAAATAAACTTTATGTAAATGAGAGCAAAAGAGTGATTTCCTATGAATGTTTGGTGCGCTTTCAAATGAATTGGGCTGTATTGGGTTTGCCTTTTACTAGTACTATTAAAGTATTCTAATAAATTATAACCGGAATTATCGCAGACTAAATTTTATTGTAAAGTTATCTTAGCCTCTTCCCTGGAGTAGCATATTTTCTTGCTGGAACTTACCTTCAGGCAGAGCCAACGTTATTCCAGCAGCACTGATGAACTTTAGTAGCCGATATACAAAAGTATCAATAATTTGGGAAGCTTACTTAATTGATATTTTCTATTAGTTAGTGTACCTTTATTTCGTTAAAATTTAGTATTGTAGCTTTATAATGTCAAATAATTGTTTATGTCCTACCAGTACATTAATTGAAATTAATGACTCTATTTTAAGGTATCTTAGATACAAAATAACGCTCCAGGGCAATTATTTTCTTCATAAGAACACTAGGGTTATTATGAAAAATTAACAGTATTTGTTTCCATGGATACAACTGTATTATGCACCACTGTCACAATGAAAATTAATGACAGCTCAGCTAATGTCACAAATCTAACTTAGATCAGCTAACTAGATCAATCTTAAATACTGTATCATAGTAATTATATGAATTGAATATGAATATGAATTAGGTAAGAAAATTGGTAGGACATAAAACCTTGAAGGCACCACGGGAATTATGAGCTAAGAGCCCGCGATTGTATACACACCTCGGGCCAAAGGCCCTCGGTTAGTACACTAACAATCTTGGGCTCTTATTTTACTCATAATGCCCTTGGTACCTTAATAACTATAATGTGGTAATAAATGGTAAAATAATGTATTTTATGTAATACTTCTCGATATTACAAATGTGCAATGAGATACACATGCACCTTCATAATTATCGTACTAGTTGGTCTAATAACCTTCAATTTGCCCGATCGTGGAAGTGATTTATGTAAGCATTTTAATGATGGGATTTATGTTCTGCTGGAAAGCATAAATGCTATGACAACCATATTCAAAGACACGTCCTGTCCTGGACCTTGCTACTGTCAAACGGATGCTTGCAAGTTCTATTAATAACAATAATTGCAACCAAAAACGGCTACATTAGTGCTACCTTTTTCTAAAGTAAGATGGCTTCAGTTAACATCACTAGGAAACTTGCATTCTTTTCTTAAAAATTAATGGAAATTGTTAATTAAGTCTAGAATTATATATTTTTGCACTGTTGTACATTTTGAGATTATCATTTTATCCGAAAAATGTCTAAATTTGTATTTATTGTTATATTTGAATATTTTATTAACCATCATTTTTAATAAAGACTATTTATTTTGCATAATTTAATAAAATTACGGTTTAATCTGAGTAGGTAGATATGGCCACAATTTATCATTCTGAACAACCTTTCTTGGCAAAATTTTGCCATATCACGAACGGAAAATGTAGTTTACCTGAAAAAAAATAGTTTTTGCTTCACTGTCAAGGCCGACTTGGTTTTTTAAAAACTGAAAATGAGCTTAAAATTCTCTTCAGACCAAGCAAGGTTTAATCCCACAATTTTAAAATAATATTCAAAAATTTTTAGCCCATGTCACCTCTTGTAACATCAATCCTGGCACACACTGTATATTATACAATATAATAAACGCATGTAAACGTAACGTTTCTCCAGCATATGCTAGCTTCTTCAGACAGGGGATTCTTAATTTACATTTTAAGATCATATGTTTCAAGTAAAAGTAATTTAAAATATATGGTACCCCCCCACCCAAGAAAAGCGCCCTTCCATGCTTTCCAAGAATACTTCGATACTCAGCATCACTCCGTTTTGCTAATACAATGAAATGCTATGAACCAGTTATTTATTAAAAAAAAAACAAAACAAAAAATTTTTTTTTGCCGACGGCCATAGCTGGCGACCGGAATCGTGTACACATACGAACATACATCCCCCGCACAGCACGTTTAGGCACCCCCCAATACGGGGGATTGATGTGGTGGGTTGGGATCTTCACCAAAAGATCCGCACCGCCGAGACGAAGATTTGATATAGTGGGTTCATAAGTCAGTTGGCTCGAATTTTAGAGATATTTGACTCAGAGTGGTTTTCGATATGAGGGAATTTCAATACTTCGTACACTTCGTGTCGAAGTAATTATTATAGGAGGAATTAGCAAATAGTTGAATAACCAATAATGTCATTTCAGCGTAACGACAGAATGAGAAAAATAAATCTTCCATTTTCACTTTGGAGGTAGAATTCAGTTACTATCAACGATAGTGCGTGGCGGTTTGGTATTATTATAGTCGCATCAATAAAGCCTTTTTCTCGGAAGTCCTCAGAAACAGCTTCTATTTTGATAATATTTTTTTAAATTTTGTTTTTTTATATTATTTGAAATCAGAAACCTTTTGGAGCGGGGACGAAGTGATTTATATTGTTTTAGCAATATGTATGATAATTATGTAGAAAAAAAACTTTTTTATACCATATCCATTGATAATGAGGAAAACAGAGATATTTATGATATGTTTTCATATTACTATTGAAAATAATTGCTATATATTAGTATACAGTCTGTCCCAAAAAGTTTTTTACAAATGGAGAAAAGTTTATCTTACATTTCACAAAAAAAAAAAAATCTTGATAAAAAGCTCTGCATGACTTGTAGATTCATAATCAAGTACAAAATTTTTAAAACATTGGCTGATATACAGGAAAAATCAAAATTATGATTTGGAATGAGAATAAAATACGTTCTAACTGCAGTGGAGAGCAAAATGTTCATTGAAATTGTTATTAAGTAGCATTTGACATTTGTTGACAGTTATTAGATATTCCAAAGCACTCTTATCTAGAACGTGTTTAATAAGGACGAGTAACACAAAATCAGGCGCTTATTATGAACGGGATCTTACGATGTTTCGTACTGCGCATTAATCTAACAATTGCTGACTTATTTATTGAAATAATCTTAGAATTTTTATCTGGGAAAATCACTTATCTAATAATTTTTTGCTACTTAATAACAATTTCAATGAACATTTTGCTCTCCACTACAGTTTGAACGTATTTTACTCTCATTCCAAATCATAATTTTGATTTTCGTTGTGTATCAGCCAATATTTTAAAAATTTTGTACTTGATCTATGGATCTACAAGTCATGCAAAGCTTTTTATCAAGATTTTTTTTTGTGAAATGTAAAATAAACTTTTTCATCATTTGTATAAAACTTTTTGGGACACACTTTATATTAATATATAAAAATTATTTTCATTAGTAATATGAAAACATATCATAAATATCTCTTTTTTCCTCATTTTCAATGGATATGGTATAAAAAAACATTTTTTTCTACATAATTATCATACATATTGTTTAAACAATATAAATCATTTCGTCCCCGCTCCAAAAAGTTTCTGATTTCAAATAATATAAAAAAACAAAATTTAAAAAAAATCATCAAAATCGGAGCTGTTCCTGAGGACTTCCGAAGATTGCCTGTTTTATGTATTCATTGACGCGACTATTAAGGTACTTTTATATGTAAACTTCGACTATGGCCACAAATATTTTACAGGCCTTGAAACTCTCAAAATGTTTCGACATACTTTTTTAATATACGCCAGCTTGCTACGTTTGGCTTTGCAAATGGGAAAGTTGTACGTGCATCAAAGCTTGTGCAAACTCTTACTTAAAATGTGGTTTAATGAAACAAACAAGTTAGTTGGTGAACGTTCTCTTAATGTCGTCTAAAAGCCAGTTAATAATTACATAAGGTGTGGTTTTTATAAGTCTTTTTAAGCCGCACTCCGAGCAGGTAACTGGCCTAATAATAATAGTAATAATAATTAAGGAAGAATGCCCTTCTACAGAGGTGACGACCATCAAAGTTGGCCGGTGAGCGTGATATGAAACCAATGCGCTACCTATATTGTTTGCGATTAAGGCACACGTTCAGTAGTATTTTATAACAATAAACATCTTCATAGGGGAATATCTATAAGTTAAACAATTTGTAGTTAATCTTCTTCGAAGTAGAAGGTGACAACTACGAGAATTGTTTAATAGAAACACGTATGGATCACGTAGACACGGCTTGGCCATCATGACACATGCACTGCCGATGGTGACTATAGTTATTCTTACATGGTAGTGGTTTAGTAGTGCAGAAAATTTCGACAAGGAAGAGAGTTGACTAAAGACTTCGATTCAGGACATGTTCGAGTTGCAAATTTCAGATGAAAATGTCAAGCGTTTGGAAAGTGCTTTACGTGCAAATAGACGCATTAAAATGGCATACGTTTCTGAAATGATACGCATCAGTGTAGAAAGTGTTCCTTCCATACTCCTATTATCACAAGGTTCATTAAAACAATCACTAAAGGAGCAACGATTCATTCGGACGTGGAAGTGCAGACTGCCATTAGAAAATAGTTTCGTCAACAGCAGCAAGAATTTTACTAGCACGGAATCTGTAGGTCAATACAACAGTGCGACTCATACCTTAATATTAAGAGAAATATTTTTAAAATTGAGTTACTAGATATTACGCTACAGCCTCCATGCGTGTTGCTATTGAACAATCCTCGTATAAAGTCAAACTAAAATTAATACTTATGGTATTATACACCTAAAACTATAATTTAATAAACCATAAGGACAAATATAGCTCTACAACACAGTTACTTGCGACGCCTATTAAAAAAAAGATAATGTAAACATGCATCCCTTAACCTCAAAATTCCAGAAAGAATTTTAGTAAAGGTTCATCAGTAGCACACAAATGCAGTAATAATTTTAAAAGTTCTCTGCTCTTTCGTTGGCAATAGCTGAATTATATTTACAAAACTGAGCGCAACTCAAAAGTTAACGAAAATCAAAATCAAATTCGAAGACTTAAATATGTATAATCGGTGCTACTACTTGAACATTTCGTGTAATTTATTCGAATCTTTTGCTTACCTTTTACCAGATCCTTATGTTAAAAGCTACGTTATGGACACACTTTATAAGGTAGTACCAATTTAAAGTTTTGTTGTAACGAGAGAGCAGAACGTCGTCTTTTATTTCTAACCGAGAATTTTTCCAATTTTTTGTGTTTTGTTATTACATCTGTGGTCCCATCAACTGATTTGCATTTTAATGAAACTAAGTAATAGATCTTTGTAAACTAATACACGACAGAAACAAACATTCTTTGGAGATTTATGGACATATTTATGTAGCTTCGATTGCTTTGTAGCATATAACAGTGATTTATATGCAAAGTCGACTACGTAATTTGGAGCCTTTACTTCCTGGGACTGCAACCCAACGTACACATAATCATGGCAGCTGAAATACTCAATATTTGTTACAGTCTCTATGCCCTCGATAATGCTTCATTTACATTTCCACAGCATATTATACGCTACACCAAGTAATGTCTGTTTTTCTCTGAGTGTTCGAATCACTTAAATTTTACCATTTAAATCATACTACTGGTCTTTAAACTTAGAGTAAGCGGTTGATCTGTCATACTTTTGCCCCATACGTCGCGATTCTGTCAAAGCTAGACTTGCATAATATTCTTTACTTTTACTTCTTTTCCAATGCCATTAAAGACTATGTACACTTACTTACTGGTTATGGATTCTATGTCATGTATTCTGTTCTATATTTCGCTATTAGCACATGCAGTCATATATTCAATATGTTAATATTTCTAATAATACTGAAACTGCAAATGTACACACTTGGTAATGCAAATTACATTATTCGTAAAGGAGAAAACACAGAAGTCGGTCAGATTCGAGCTTGCACTATCGGACTGAATCCGATTGCTACTCAGACGTTTTAACCGCTTGCCTAATAACACGCACCTAACGTATTTGCTTATCGTTGTGTTATGAAGGAGACTGTGACGAAGTAAGGAGGTATTGCCGATCGCGGACGAACTGATCCCGATCGTTGACAGACGCAGATATGCAGACGTGCAGGCACGACACGCCTTTGAATTGATGAGCTCATAATTAAGTACAACAAAAATGAGATGGCGTGAACAGAAAAATTAACTACTTGAAAAGAAAAGAGACATATATATTCCAAACGTCAGTTAATGGCCAGTTCTACAAACCAAGGATAAAGTTATCCAGGGACTAAATACCCTAGAAACGATTAATATAACAAAGGAAACTATGACAATTATACATTGCATAAACAAATAATCTAATTATTCAACTGCTTTCACTTAAAGCCAATAGTCTCGTCATTTTTAAATTCTAAAGTTTGAAATTTTTGTCGAATTTGACGTTATACTTTTTTTTGTGTCGTAACTCAAATAAGAGTTAAGCCTGCGAATTTTATTTATTTATATGGTTAACTAATTTTTACGCAGATAGTATTCTGTCCTTTGTTAATACTATCTGATTGTTATCTTTAATTACGGGCTCATCTGTATATAAGAATACGTTTACATCTCGAAGAGGGCTTCAAGTGAGTACCTGACAAGTTGAATTAGTATTCCACCATTTTTTTCTGATTGCTACTGCAGTTCACTTCTTCATCACATCTTCATCTTCACGTTCAACTAAACCATCTTCATTATATAATGTTTGAGGTTTTCGCGGTTACTCGAATTGTCAATATTAGTATTAAATTTCGCCTAGTCCGCGTCGCCGTTGTAGATAAACACCCAGCGTTTATTGGCTTAATGTGCCTAACACCTTGTGAACTCAAGCAAGGGTTTCTGTAACGGTTATGTTTTTTGTTGGCTCGTGAACTCTTACAAGCCACCCATGGTTTGGTCCGAGTTATTAGAATACCTTGTGAACAAGGCATATTTGGCCTTTTTACTAGGTGTACATCCATATAGACTCTATTCTAGTCTGTACTTTTTATTTCAATCTCTTCTTGTCCTTCTGGAACAACTATCACTTTAAATAGTAGCCAACTTCTTGATTGGTGTAGGCAATGGTATCAAGCACCTACTGAACCTCTATATACTTTAACATCTTCTGTATTCATGCTTATGTGTTATTTGGAAATGATGTAACCTATAATAGACTTCAGATACGCCATTCAAAACTTTAAGGTCATATCCTCTGCCAATATCTGTTTATCAGCGTCAAACCTAGCAAGAAGCTCATCTCCTCTTTTGCTTCCCATTCAAGTGTTGACATCTTCAACAGCAAGGCTTCAATATTTTTGTTTATATTTCCATTCATCCTAATAGGTCGTCTTTGATTTTAATGGTTACTAATTCATTCCAGTTCTTTCCATCTAGTTTATCATTTGGAAGCTACAATAATTTTATATTTAGTGTTTACTGTCTTTTACTTGGGGGGGGGGGGGGGTGATTGGCGCTGGCACTTTCGCCGCAAGATTAAGGATCACAGTACTTGCATTTGGACAATGTATCTATTTGGTAACAATTCATCGCTAAGGATCATGACCCCTTAAAGAAAAATAACAGTACGGACACCCTAATAGTGTCAGGCTCTGGACATGGGTAGGGATCAGGCTCTAGTAGATCCCAGGTTGCGCGGGGGGGGGGGGTGCTCCCGTTTCATTGAGGAATAAGAGTACCTTAGGGATGTCAGTTACCGTACTCAGAATGTGTGAGTCGCTGTGGGTAAAGGTAGACACAAAATCAAGAGAAGCGGGCAGTTTGTTTCAGCGAGTTTGTGGTTCATTTATACTAATCAGCTCAGATTGTTCATTAAAAACTGAAATTATATAGGTATTTTAAGGTTTTTTATATTATTATTATTATTATTATTATTATCGGCAAGTCCAGTGTAGCGTTAGGTATTGGACTGAGTTAGAATATTTTTAGAGCATTTGATGTCGCATTTTCTATTATCTGACGGTATTGTTACTACTCAGTATTTCATATTTATGAATTGAACCCAATTAAGCATTATTCTTTCACTAAGTTTAAGAAAAAATACATTAGGTTCAATAGGAAACTGTAAAACGTCAAAAAGTTTTTGATAAGGTATTTAAACACGTATTCATTCAAGCTATTATCCCATTAGTAACGTTCAGGAAACTTTTGATTAAATGTAGAAAGTCTTAATTAGACTAATTGAAATTGTGCAGATGCATACGCTGCCAGTGAAAACATTTATTAGTGCTATGGTAGGTGGCAGGTAGTGCATTTTCATAATAATCGAAAATTGTAGTGCCCTTGTAGAACAGCATATGAAATAGAAATATTACTAAAGTTACTATACACCAATATATTTTAGAATACAAATATATCTTTAAAATTTTCGTTTGGTCGGTAAAAATTCTTTATTTCAAAGTGAGTATGAAGATTATAATACAAGTCAATTTAATTTCCGATAAAATTATAATTTATTAATTTGTAACATTGCAATAAATCTATTAATGCATTTTATAACACTTCAAAAATCAAAAAGCATTTTTACTAAATTAATAATTAATTTTTACGTCTTGAAATTCAGAAATGCTTTTAACTGATTTGGCATAATCTATTTCATGTTATTCAAAAGCTTTTCTGGCATAACTACCGATATTTCGACAGTAACAATTTTGAAACCTGTAAACTTACTTGGTTTATTTCTTTTGCAATATAAATAAAATCTGTAAAAGGCTTTACCCAGAACTTCCCTCGTCAACATTGTGAGACAAAATAATCTCCACGTTTCAGAACAAATTAAATAAATTTTCAAATAAACAAAACGTTACCGGTGGTCGAATTTGAACGGCAGGGGGACCGCGTATTCAGCCTCCACTTTTTGTGAGATTTAGCAAGGGACTGGGCTATTTCTACCTGTGCCACGGAGCACTGACTCTTCGAATTCCTGTGTCGCAGTTATATTTAGTAACGCGCTATTTTGTGCCTCCTTTTTGTATCATATAACATTTATTTTGTATCTATTGGCTCCCATTTTTGGAAGAATAAAGCATGTACTATGTACAAATTATTACTTGTATCTATTACTAAGTTAAATAAAAAATAAAAAAAAATATTTTGTAAGGTGCCCACCCTGTATATATTTATTTGAAAGAGTTCACAGTTTCCTTCCAGGTAGATGTATAATGTGTGTGCAAAATATTGTCTTCCTCCGACAAATAGTTTTTGAGTTATACCGCCAACAGACAGACAGACAGACAGACGGACAGACAGACAGAAGTACAGACAGATATATAGACAGACAGATATACAGACAGACAGATATACAGACAGACATACAGACGGAATTGGGAAAACTTGTTTTTCGTCATCTAGGGACTCTGAAACCTGAAGATCTGGAGAAATCTCAAAAGGTGATTTTTTCGTGATTACAATACGTGCCTTGTCATTCAGACGAGGGAAGTAAAAATAAGCAAGGTGTCGGGTTCTTGAAAATGACGCTATGCCAGCAAAACTTCTTTGATTTTTTTTCTAAAAGTGCAAACAAAAAATATTTATTTATTCAGTTTCAGTGATCCTACTGCAGTAGCTCCTATTAACGATCGTAAATCTGTAAATTTTGATTAATATGCAGAGGTTTTCCATCATGAAGTAGTGATCGTCGAAATGTTGGTTCTCCTGGCCTTTTATTATGCCAGAATAATGCAACTGCCTTAGAAATCTTAGCCATAGGGTTTCTCGTTGTCTAAAAATATTAAAAAACCATACGTGGTAGATATTTCCTGATGCTAATGCAGCGGTTGCTGAATTTCAGCGAATGTTTAACGACCGTTCAAAAACAGAGTTCTCTGCCTGTTTCAAGAAGTGGTTTAAAAGAGAACCAACTAAACGTGGCGATACCTGGAAAAATAATACCTACTCTCGTTAACCATCAGAATGCCATGGAGTCACTAGAGACCCCATACGCTCTTTGGAGGTGTATATGTTTAAAGTCATCTTTTCTAAAATTCTAAAAAAAAATTACTTTAAACAGAACAGTATTCATTATGCTTTGGTGCAAGCCATATTTTGTAGGATATATGGTTTAAAGAAATATTAAAAAATCTGGTGTGATACACTCACACAATTTTCTTTTACAGTGATCTTATATTAATTAGGCAAAAATTTTATTTTAAATTTTTCAGCATTTGCCAACAATTTTCAATAATTGCAAATTCTACAAAAACATTTCAAAATAGAGCATTAGATCAAGAAACAAATTTTCAGTAGAAATATAACAAGTGCTTCAATATTTCCATTGGGAAATTTTTTAAGCACGCTTTATATTTTGATAGAGAATATCAGGAATGAAAAAACACAGTAAAGAAAACATTTTTAATAAAACAATTATTAAACTAATATCTAAGTACTAATAGTTTACGGATTTTTGTGATGAGAGTAACATAAGTGGAAGTTTTCCGGTAAATTTCCGATTATCAATTTTCGCCGTAACCATAGAAAATTTCCAACTAAATTTGCATAAGGAATATTCTCTCTGAAATTTTAAGCTAAATTAAAAAATGTAATAGTATACAGGGTGTTCTACTTCAAATAGGAGTTAATACAAAAAATAGAAAAAAAAACAAAAGAAACCCATTTTATTCAACTGGAAAATTACCTACTTCGCACCAATACACATTAAAAATGTAATAAAAATGTAAAGTTTGAAAAAAAATCGTTAAAGCCGTTTTTGAAAAATTCAAAAAAAATTTGAAAAACCACAAGAGCAGACACCTACTTCCGGTTATGCGATTTTCTTCAAAAGCTTGCTGTCGCATCTACATATTACACAAAACTTATATATGGAAGTTTCAACGCCATACCTCTTTCCGTTTTTGAGATATTCTGTTCACAGGCAGACACACAGACAGGCAAAAATATGTTTTTTGGGTTCAGGAGACTCTAAAACGTGAAGATCTGGTGAAAAATCAATTTCGAATTTTTGGGGTGAATCCAATACTTCCTTTATTGTAAAAGAAAGTAAAAGTTACATGTAAAGCACTGGGGTTAGTGGTGAGCCCCAGTACTAAGTGTGGTGATTTGATTACGCGTGTCTTTTTTTCCGAATTTCTGCCAATAGAATGGTTTTTTCAGTTACGTATGAACACGAATCCTAATTGCTTCCTCACCAGGTTTCAGTAAGCCCGTGGAGCTTCATCCAATTTCTTACTTTACGTCCGATTTTAGCTTCGTACTTCCCCTATTTTTGATCGTGTATAGTAAAATCACTATTCTCTGCGGTTTGAGTGTTTTGCTCAGTTATTCGGTAATTATTGCTGGTATAAGTTCAGTTTGTATAGGTGCCAAGGGTGCGGAAGATACATTGCTAAACTGGTTTGAAAAATCTGAAAGTGAATGTAAAGGTGACAAACATGCTAATGACAATTTATATTATGATGGCGTGGAGGCTGTCCTTGTATTGCAATCAAAATACGACTTCGAATATGTTTCAGATGTAGAGCCTGACTCCAATGGGTATGACATTTAGTATCATAATTTGGAGAAGAATGGCTTACTTGATGCGTAGACACAATTTCTAATGGTTTTCGTATCTTTTTTAGAGCCAATGTTATAAACTGCATTCGTGCATGGGTCAATACAGAAAGGAAACTAAAGCATGGGAATGAGTTTTATTGGTGTGCTCGTGTTAACCGGGGTTTATAACTTTCACAACGTAGGTATTATTAATCTGTAGAACGTTGAGGAAGGACGAATTATATTCAAGATAACTAACTATAATACCCGACTTTTGATGATGCCGAAGTTAGAAGACAGAATCGTGGTACAGCTAAATTAGCACCGATTCGAACCCTTTTTGAATTATGGCCAACTACCCTCTAAGACGTATACATACCCTATGAGAACATATCGGTTGACGAACAGCTGATAACTTTCCGCGGTAGGTTTTCTGTTAAATTATATACCTACCGTCTAAACTAGTAAAATACGATATAATGTATTTGGGTAGGCGTTTACAATTATTTCCAGATGATAGAGGTAAAATAGGTGGCCAGTGTGTTCGCAATCAAAGCAAACGAGTCATTTTAGCAATGCTAGAGTGATTGAGAGAATCAGGGAGGAACGTGACCACTGATGTTTTTTTATACAATTCTGAATTATTTGCCTCACTAACGTTCGGCTAAATAAGCTTCAGCTTCGTCACATAAAGTATCACCTTTACTCCTAATAACATAATCTACTATTTGTTTTAAATGTCACTGTGCAGCCTACAAATTGTCGCAAACCAATTTTAATCACGGTATCCTATTGTTTTTAAAATGAACTTCAAAAGAAAAGTCTTCATCGCTCGAAAAATTACTCATGGACGAATTGTGGCACCTCACGTACTAAAACAATTGTAAACTATGTTCTCTAAATTAAATAATGATTTTTTTCTACTCCTGTAACTAAAATGCCATTTAACATACTAACATACACGTCGCTAAGTGACCTTTTAATCATGCCTTCATAACCTATGACTAAAGAGCCTCTTAGTCATGAGCTGAAGTTGGCAAGGATGTTTTAGTCATGGGGTGAAGTTAGGTTCAAATAGTATTTGCTTTATTAGTCACAGCCAAAACTAAAATCAAGTTAGTTTTCAACCGCCACTTTGACGTTTGTCAAGCATAAGTTAACCTAATATAATAAATGTCAAAATTTTAAAGAAATAATATGATGTTATATTCTCTAAATTTGTGGTCGTAGAAAAAGTATAGTATGCAGCTCGTTTTATAAACTTATTAGTCACTCTTTTATTAAACACTCGCTCCGCTGCGCTTCGCTCGTGATTAATAAAACTCGTGACTAAAATGACGTTTATAAAACTTGATACATAATATACTATTAATTACAGTTTACAACTTTTTAATTTTTTAAAAGCTGCTATAGGAAATGGCAAATATGGTACATCGTTGTAAACCTCTTTTATTGTAGTTTTCAACCTTTTAAAGCAACACATATTGTTCTATTTAGAAAAACATAGCTTTCAATTGCTTTAGTACGTTTGGTACGATGATTCGATCATGAGGATTTTTCGAGCCACGAAGAGTTTACTATGCATTTCTTGTTGGATTTTTAATGATTTTGTGTAAGTCATTGTCTACCTTAGCTAATTGTTCTTTATTTAAAAAAATAATGACTTGCATAATTTTAGTTTAAGTACGCTAGCATAAAGCACTTGTAGTGGTGATTTCAAATGTCTAAAAATATACGGGGTGTTTCTTTGAAAACAACAACGTCGTGTCTCACTAAGCAAGAAATAGGAGGCCGTGATGTAAATTGATTTATGACAATTTGCAGGATGTATACTGTCATTTAGAATAAAAACTTTCTTTAATAGCTCTCTGTTATTAACGAAGTTAGGAGCTGTCCAGCGAGTAAAAACATTCTGTATAATAGTACCTACTATGTAACTAACTTAATTTTCCCGCACAATTTTATGAGAACTCTCCATTAACAAAAATAATAAGAACAGAACAGAATAGATGCAACAGTAATATAAATATTCCGGAGGCAGGATAGGTAAAAGTAAGGACATAAATATTTCTTATGAGAGCCAGTAGGGGATTTAATTTGAAAATTGAAAGAACTTGATGCGGGACTATTTTCCATACTTTCCAGACGAGAAAGCAATTTTTTATATCGTAATCCCTTAAAAAGCGCGACATAAGCTATGCAATATATCTTTAGATTTTTTTCTTTTGGAATTAGCTTAAATTGGGAGAAGATCGCTAAGATAAAAATGACAAAATAAAATAATTTCGAAACTGTTATACGTTAGGCGTAGTTGTTTAAAATGTAGCACTCAGATGTCTAATAATAAGGTAATTACTATATAAATCTGAATAGTAGCAGCAAGGTATCTTGTTAGAGTGGTGATCTAATTAACTTTATTCTGAGTCAAAAATCGTTCATTGTGAGATTTAAGAAATACGAAAGCTGATTTAGTAACTTTATTTTTCATCAAGAATCGTGGAGTCAAGTATAAAAATTCAACTTTGCACAAAAGTATAGCGTTTTAATCGAATTTTTCTTATAGCACAAGTTAACATTTTAATCTAGAAAAATTGTTTCTATTTTGGATTCTAATTTTGACATATATGCGTTGAAACGTTTCCTACCACTAACTTTTGCATGAAAACATGATGAAGACTATATATTAGGGTCGGGAAATGAAATTTTATGCAAATTACTTTAAAGGACACGAAATTCGCTTGTTCCAATAACTCAAGATTTGTATCGCGCAGTAGGTGACAGGTGTAATTACCCACCAAAATTAGCGTTTTGACTAATAAATAAACCCAAAGAAATAAAGCACAGGAAAGATTGAGGCACTTAAAGTGACAGATAAAGATTTAACAAAATGCTTCTCCCTCATTCAATGTTACCGAAAAATTGATTCAGTGATGGCTATCTTGGATTCGAGCGTGCATAATCATCTGTTGTAGTGCTTTTTAGGGAATATAGCAAATCGCCCTGCTACATTTTTAAAGCGTTAAGCAGCCATAAAGTCGCTAATTTGGTACAAAGGAACTGAGAATCTGCAACTCCAATTTGTATGTCTGGTGAGTTCTGCTTTTTGCCCGCCTAAAAATTAGATTCCAATTCTTTTTACAAGAGGCAATTAAATCATCACGTATGAGCGGTGACACGTTAAATTAGTGTTGCTCGTTATCAGCTATTTCCGCAAGTTATTAGCTAGGTTTTTGTGTTATGTGCAATACTGAAAATGTTGTTATCGATTTGCAAGTCACAGGGAGTGTAACTATTAAGTAAAGAATGCAGAACAAAAATATTATTCTTACTTGTATAGTTAAACAGTGGCGTGACCAGAAATTTTGTCTGGGAGGGGGGGGGGAGAAAAAACCAAGATTGGCAATTAATAAATATGATAAAAAATAAATATAATGAAAATTCAAAGAAAAACTATTCTTAAAAAGAAACTAAACTGATTTTAAAAAACCTACAATCCGAAATCAAGTCTTCGTTTCTTGGATTTGGCCAAGTCATCAATTACTTCTTCAATACTAACAGGAACTTCTCTGTGAATGTTAAAATGTGCTAAACCATTTAACCTATCTTGCCCTGTTGTGTTTCTTAAATAAGTTTTAAACCTTCTTATAGTTGAAAATGTCCTTTCGTTAGAATCCGTCCTCACAGGAAACGTAATACATATTTTAAGAAGTTTAGTAATATTCGGGAATAGTTCGAGATGTCTTTCTCTTAAGTAAACTAATGAATCTATTGCACTTTTTGGCCTTTCGGTGCTTTCATTTAGTATTTCTTTCCAAAGCTTTACCTCCCCTAATATTATATCAAAGCTGTGAGCATCGAAGACGTGTTCATAAAATATATATATATCTTTCATAATTTCTCCTCGTCGACTACATTCGTTTTTTCATTTGGAAATATTACATCAAAACTTGCTAAAATGTTTTCATGTTTCAGTAGTCGATCTGTGAGATGTAATATATAAAGGAGTCTAAGAAGTGTATAAAAACTGCACGCCTGTAATACTCTTCAGGTGAAAAAAAGGTACATTTTCCCGTTGCGTTTGTCTGGAGGTAGTTCGAGTAACTGTTATCTCAACGTTATATTTTTCGCATATTTTTACTGCCTGGATAAACATTTGCTTAAATTCATTTTCAGCATTTTCTCGAATGTTACGTCAAGTATTTCCGACACTTTTTGCAAGGGCAATAGCGCTACCTAAGTCAGTATTAATTGTTTGCAAACATTTGCATAGTGGCAAACTAATGGAAAAAAATTTAGCAAGTATCTGTAGTGTTATCTAAAATTCAATGGTTAAAACTACTTTAACTAGTGTATACGCACCCGAGGAGGCATCTTTATTGCACCAGTTTTGTATTTTGTTCAAAGAACTAATAGCTACTTCTTGTAATTCAAAATATGTCAATATGTAATCATGCCTCTCCACCCATCTTGTCTGACACAGTTACTTCAATTTTTTTTCTTTGTATCAGGACACAATACATTAATTTCTGTTTGGAGGACATGCTGCCGCTTCGCAGTTCTAAAAAAATTATCAACTTTTGCTAATGTTCCCATACAATTTCTTATTTGATAGACGGTGCAAGCATCGGATATCGCTAAATTTAAAGAATGCGAAGCACAGTAAACATACAGAGTACAACTGTGTTTGTCGCGCACGTAGGCCTGGACGCCATGAAATTCACCACTCATAGCTGACGCACCGTCATATCCTTGTCCAATCATATAGTTACAATCAATATTAAGGTCTTACAAAGTAGTCAAAAGAACATTGGCTAAATTTTCTCCAGTCATACTTGTTACGGGAATAAACTTGACGAAGTGTTCCTCAACTTTCAAACTAGATTCATTAAAAAAACGTAAACACAAAGAACATTGTTCAATACCTGAGATATCAGTCGATTCGTCAGCCGGGACAGAGAACAATTGTGTGTCATTAATTTTATCAACTATTTTCCGGGTTATGGTTTTGCCGCATGTATAAATAATTTCGTTTTGCGTTTTTGCACTTATGTTGCATTTTGGACATAGTTTCCAGGTGCTTTTTCAATAATTGGTCTCCACAACGTTTTTGGCCTTGGGGGGGGGGGGGGGGGGGTTGGCGGTTCAACTCCCGCCGGGGTGTTGAACCGCCGAACCCCCCCCCCCCCCCCATGGGCACGCCACTGTAGTTAAATCGATATCTGATAAGCAATTTAATAATTATTTTCATAGCAAAGAAATGTCCACTGCTAGAGGTTTTATTTTTTACAATTAACTGCAAATTGTCTGTCTAAATCAAGAAACGTTCATATTTCATTTATTTCTTAAAAGAACTAACGTTATAGAATTAGGGTGCAAGTTGAAATAAAAACTTTGCCTGGGTTGTCATTTTATATTTCATAAAATGTATAGCCTTAATCTGTATAAGCTGGATTTAAGCAGTATTTTCCGTTTAATATTAAATTCAGAAAAAAACAAGTGGGCGACATTTATTGACATAGCTGTAGGGTATCTTTTGTTCAAAATAATAAACATGCGTCATATTATTGCTCTGAATAAAGAAGACTTCTGTACAAGCTGGTAATTAATATCTTAAAAGTTGTCCGTAAATGTTCTTGAATTAAGAATTCACTCTAGTTCAATCGCCGTATGTAATTGATATGTAGCTATTACCCTCATGCTAATTTTTCGAATTACATTGAAGACTATATAATGCTATCCCAGGCTGAAATAACTCCTGTACTGATGCATGATAGCTTTAAATATGATTATATTGATAGGATGGTGCATTTTCTTTGATAGTTACTACTTTAGTACAGAGAATATATGTAGAATGAAGGTCCCAGTAGTAAAAGGGTACAAGTTATATATCTCCAATGCTACAATATATATGCACGATTTCATAATGTTTGCAAATATGCATTAAATCTACAGGCTGTCCTGTTCTCGATGGTAGTCTCAGGTATTATTAAAACTAACGGAAACTAAATTTAGTATTAAGACATTAACTTCTGTGTTTTCTTCAATTATACCGGGTGTCCGTTCTCAAAGTCGAACATAGGCGATTAACATTGTATTGCACGTTTTTGCCGATTCCTGCTCGCCAATTCAACTTACAGGGAAGGTAATGGTATCAATGGAAAGATAAAATTATTACGCATCATATGATACCAATAATAATATTCAAGATGCGATTTTTATTTTAAAATACTAATTTAAAGCTTGGGAATTTTTAAATATGCCATGCCATGCTTTTCAAGTTTGATAGAATTTGTCAGAAAAATTGGTAATTAGTTGGAGTAAATCAGGTATTTTCTGTCAACGTCTGTTAAAATTATCTACAGAAAAATGAATTACTTCAAGGAAGAACGAGTGAATGCACTAATGTTAATTGCCTATGTTCGACTTTGAGAATGGACTCCCGGTATATAGGTTTCGTATTTATTGCTATAAAATTAAGCTGCTATAGCGGTTTTCTTTTTTTTTTCGTAAAAACTTACACATTTATGCACAATATGCAAACTTTACATTCAAAATTATTAGTTTGTTTGTCTTTTCAAGTTATACCAAGTGTTTCAACCAATTTCTATTACAGTCACCTCCATTCTAACGTATCATTAGTAAAAAACCAATGAAGTTTTTTGACTGAAAAGTAGAGTGTAGATCCATCCTTGCATTAAACAAATTAAAAAAATAATACAGAAAAACGAAAGTTTTTAATACCAACTAGTATTTATTCATACGTACAATGAATTATTGGAAAATTTCTTGGGCGATTTACCTTTAGCAGAAATATGAGGCTGTTGGTTCAAGCAAGATAAATAGCCAGTCCATAATTATTCAGAAATCGTGTATTTAGTAGGACACTCGTACTTTGTTATAGCCAGCTAGATCTGCAGACAATGCTCCACTGGCCTATTTTTTGGGGTAGATATTAAGAATAAGGTGTATAAATCAACATCTAGAAACGTAAATAGCCTTCAATATAGTCTAACGGAAACTACATTTCAAAGTAGATACTTTTAATTTTTCCGGAACCTACTACACCAAGTAGCACTTTCGTTAAAATACTAAAGTATTTACTACAATTTGAAGTACCAACTTCTTACAGCAGATACTTCGATTTCAAGAAGAAATTTAGTATTTGCTTGACGTTGGCGAAGTTGGTATAATAGCAGCTGTACTGAGCTTGCTACGGTAACTTTTGTTTGAAAATGGATGGAATACGCAAGAGAAAAATATATAATGCAAGACGACGCTACAATGATGATATTTTTTTTCATTCATTCATAATCTATAGCCTCTTTTACCTTTCGGTGTCGAGGATTTAATATCATAAAATATTCCGGTAACTTAATATAAGGTATAACTTGATACGAACCGATAAACAGATCAGATCAACAAAAACAATGTACGTCGCCACATAAAGCGGCGACAGTACAAAGGGCCCTAAAAACATCTGTTTACCAAGCCGTCGCGATCTTGCACAAACAAAGAGAAAATATATCTATTTTCAAAAAACCTCGTAGAAACATAAAACAATAAAACTAATGGCAACCCCAGCGAAATTTTAAAGTGCAGCAAAGTGGCGCTCATAAACTTTATTGGAACCGGCCGGCCAAGAAAGGCGACAGCAAGCGAAATACGCCTCACGTATGAGCAAGAGCGCTTATACTTAAAAGGGCACATAAAAAAATACACCGCGGCCCCGGAATACCCCGTGTTTGGTATCAAACGAAAGGGAAAACCACCGCTAATTATTAAAACAATCCCCGAATCGACAGCAGCAACACACGCCGAGCGCGCCACATTTTCCTGGAAGCAGAAGCACCATTTTTAGCCCGAGTACAAGCCCGAATTCTTAAAATCGCCGGGGTAGGCATGCAGATCACCCACCGTCCGGCAAGGGAAATTAATACCAACGAATGTATCAGCATTGCAGATTGAATTTACTTAAATTAAGAAATTTTCACAAAAGCAATAAACTAAGACAGGGTTGTCTAGTATCAAAATACGGGGAAAAATTAGACGAATTTTTTTGAAACAAGTATGAAATTTGAGCCTCAAACGGTCAACGAGCGCGCACGCAAAAATAACGTGCGCGATATATGCACGGGCATTGGGAAAATTATTTCATTCGGCGAGTTTAGCGACAAACACCCTCATATCAGGTATCAAAAGGACCGCCGTTTCGCGAGCTATGCCATGCGACACAAATCAGGTCGATAATTGATCGCGCCGCGCAATTAAACGCGATAATTCGAAATGCATTAAAAACGGGCCAAAACATCCCTTCTACCTCGACCAATGGGCTGCGAGATCGCGTCTGACAAAGTACTGGCCCCTTTAAATAGTCGGACGCTGGCAGTAGGAACTCACTCAACCCAGGAGAGTCAGCCAACAGCATCCAGCCTTCCAGGACCAGCTAGCAGCTCCAGCCTTCCAAGGATCTACCAGCCCCAGCCCTCTCCAGAGCCTATCACCTTCGTTGGACATAGCTGGTTGCCGCATCTACTGGATTTAGCTGTCTACCGCATCTACTGGACATAGAGCCTGCCGCATCCACTGGACTTAGCTGTCTACCGCATCTACTGGACATAGAGCCTGCCGCATCCACTGGACTTAGCTGTCTACCGCATCTACTGGACATAGAGCCTGCCGCATCCACTGGACTTAGCTGTCTACCGCATCTACTGGACATAGAGCCTGCCGCATCCACTGGACTTAGCTGTCTACCGCATCTACTGGACATAGAGCCTGCCGCATCCACTGGACTTAGCTGTCTGCCGCATCCACTGGACTTAGCTGTCTGCCGCATCTACTGGACTCAGAGCCAACCGCATTCGTTGGACTTAGAGCCAATCGCCTTCGTTGGACTTAGAGCCAATCGCCTCCGCTGGACTTAGAGCCAACCGCCTTCGTTGGACTTAGAGCCAATCGCCTTCGCTGGACAGAGAGCCTGCCGTCTTCGTGGGATTTGGACACGGAGCCACTTTATCCGCCGGCACCGCCTCCGAAGGACCACACCAGCTTCCAACTGCGGATGCCAATCCGCCATTTTCTTTTTCTGTACATATATGTTACCTAGTTATAAGCTTATCTGTATGTTAGTTAGTAGTGTAAATATAATAAACTTTGTTCCAATCAAATCCAGTGTCTAGCTGAGGGTAACGCCCACCATCCTCTTCCGAAACCGACGCCATTGAAGTAACCCTACCGCTGAGCTATAAACCGAGGCGTGTTAAACTTTTCAATCATTTTTTAAATCCCTTTTTCTTTTAGGTTCAATAGGGAACACGTATCTTACCTAGCTAATACATTTCTGACAGAAGTAAACGAAACTAGAGGCTGTGCGCTTAACATAGCTAAAGATGAGTGGGCAGAACATCATGCAATACCCAATGTTATGGGTGCAATTGACTCCACTCGCATTAAAACCTTACGTACATGGTGACGAATATATTAACAGAAAAGGAGTTTCTTCAATAAATGTACAAGCCACGTGTAACAGTAGAAAAATGTTGACCAGTGTTGATGCAACATGGCCTGGATCTATCCACGATTCTAGAATATGGTACAATTCTTTAATCTACTCTATTATGTATAACAATCAAGAAAGAGTTTGTCTTTTGGGTGATTCCGGATATGCTGTAACTCCTTGCATGCTTACACCATTTAAAAATCCGTCAACAAATATTGAAATATATTTTAATAAAATACGTGCAAGAGAACGTGTTATTATAGAAAGATGCTTTGGGCAGTTAAAAAAAAGATTTCCAATTTTAAATTATACAATCCGATTAAAACTGATAGAATATGTTGATATATTATGTGTCGATTTATTTTAAATAATTGTGCCAAGTTTTTGAACGATCCATATGAAAATTTTCAACAACCTGCAAATTCTCGAGCAGAAGTCAAAGTGAGAAGATGCTACACATTTTAAAGCAAATACTACGAAATAACGAAATAAAAGTAGATACTACAAGGACTGTAGTAAATACTTCGACGTTAAGCAAATACTAGCGGAACTGACCAGATGATTCATGATGGAGCAGATACTTCGAAGTAAATCCTTAAAATTGTAGCATTAGCATCTACTTCGTTTTTATTCATACCACCAATTGTAGCATTTAAAGTAATTCAATTTCATGCAGTTAGATAACATCGAGTTGGAGGACGTCATCTGCTTCTCTACGTCTTGTCTACATCGCATTCAAGATAAATAGACATTTTGCAATGAATATAATTTTATAATTCAGTTGTGTTTCCTTTTTTATATCGTTTGGCAAAAGCGGCATTTATAGTTAGGTGGAAGAACAGGGTTGCAGCTTTGCGAATCTGAAGCTCGTCCGGGTTAAATAAATAAAATAATTTTGATATTTTGATTATACCAGTCCCTCTAACTTCAACCAATGAAAAACGGCAAAATGCATAGTTACGCATATACTAACTTTTGATAATGTACATACCAACTGTGATAATCAGATACCCTCCCGACTAATAAGTGATAGTCAAATGACTTCACAAACATCGCGTTATCTGATGACAGTACAATTGTCATAACAACCACATTCACTGTACTTTTAATATTTAAAAATAAACTTTTCAAACGTTGTTTATTGACTCATGATATAATCTAGCCGAATGTAACTCGTGTCTTCTTGATTATCAAATCATTTCTGTTTCCACTCGATATATTGTTTTAGGAGACCAATGAAAAACGGTAAAAGTGCATGGTTACGTATGTACAAACTTTTGATAATGTACATAGCAACGGCGATAATCCCAATAAGTGATGGTTATACGTAATAGCAACCACAGTAACTCGATTTTTAATATTTATAAATGAACTGTTCAAACATTGTTTATTCACTCGTGATAGTCGAATGCAACTCGAATCTTCTTGAGTATCAAATCATTTCTGTTTCCACCAGATATATTGTTTTAGGCAATCACGCTCGTCCTTCTGATAATCGAAAAAACACTAGTTGCATTATATATGATTATGTAGTGTGTGATAAATAAAGCCCTTTATTGTTATTATTATTATTATATCACCAACCCTAGTTCTTTGCCGTATTGTTTCATTTTTAGCATGCCTCTTAAAGTTAAGCCCAACACAGAGCCTCCATAGCGCGTTCAGCAACTTGAAGCTTACAGAGAAGCAACTGATAAACGTTTAGGTATGTGTAATGCGTAATGCAAAATCATGTGTCGAGATTGATTAGTACCAAATTAAAACTACACATTGTAGCATTTACGAATGGGGCTCCTAGTAACTGGTTTAAGAACTTATCTAATTTTAAATTCCTGAGAATATAAGGAAGTTACAGTCACGATACCCGAAATTTTGACTGCACTTTCGCTTAAATAGAAAATAAATTCTTCCCTTCAATGTTATGTGAACCTGCATTCGGACAGTCTCTTGTATATGTAACGTTTTTCCCTTGTCTGCTGCGCACCCCTGTCATCTTTATCTATTTTTCCAACCAAATGTTGGTAAATTATACTACGCTTTACAAGGATTTTTCAAAATGTTTTAATATTTTTATGGGGATATAGCAGTCTTATCGAAAAACTCGATAAAAAATTGCTCAAAATCACACATATAATCGGAATTCAAATTGCAATTGAATTGTATTGTTAATAATGTCATGGCGCTCAAAAGCGTTATGAACTGTTCACTCATTTTAGTAACTCTTAATTAAGTGTAAGTAATTCTATAGAACAAGTTAAATAATAATAATAAGGACTTTATTTTCTAGCTACTACGAAATAATAAAATAACATTAAAGAAAGATTTATGTTCGTGGGAAATCTATATGTTGCAGTTCAAAGAACAGCAATCGGTTATTTCTTCAATTGCAGCCTAGAACTATAAAGCTCATATTAAATCGATTGTATAAATGTAAACTTAACCGTTTTTTTACAAAATCTCTAGTATTTTTCAAAACGCCGGCATTTTGAACAAACATTGAACATCTTGCGGATGAATTTCAGTCATGTCGCAAAGTGCCTTGCTGGTACTAAGCAAAATGAATAAATAAATACTGGATAGCGCAAGCATCTGCACTAGTGGTTATATTTAGTTAACAGGGAACGCAACCCCGGTAAGTCACGTAGCAAGTAATTTAGAAATTATTTATTAAGATCTCTCTTTGCGGCAACCCGTTTCTTTCAATCAACATGCAGGATAGAAATATACAATATGTTTTTGCAAACCATAAAAAACAGTGGACAACCAAACACATGCATATATAAGAAAAACGATTTGTGGTTGTTTAACGATGAAATATGTTTCTAAAAAACATTTACTCAACACTAACAAACACACTGTGTATAAATACGTCGCAGATCTAATCACAAGGCAAGCTAACCAAGATAAACCAGAACTAAGCTACAAACAGCATCTTAATCATAATTTTTTTAAATGGTAAATGGTAAATAACAAGGGTCCCAAAATATATCCCTGCGTACGTATTGTTCTTGTGCGGTTTAATAACTACGAATCATGTTAACCGAATTCGTGTTTTGTGGTTTATTGTTTTGAGCATAAGTAGATAATAAATCATCCGTAATATTCGATAACGTAGTAATACATCTAGAATCTGATTTCATAAAATATTGTCCTTATTTGAATAGAATTACAATTGGTGAGGGATGACTTTTTCTAAAACTTTTTTAACACTGGCAATACGATAGTTTGACGCAAGTCTTTATTTTCTTTGAGTTAGATATTTTAGGTATAGGAACAATACCTCACATTTTCGAGTGGTTTCGGAATATGTTTTGTAACAAACAACAATTTAGAATGTAAGTAATGTACGGAAAAAATGTAGGACAACAATATTAAATAATTTTTATATTTAACTGATCATAGACTTTTGCTATTGTTATCATTGATACATTTAGCCGTGTCAATAGTGGCGATGTTGAAGAAATGTGTAAAGCCTTTTATAAAAATGCAATAATTCTTTAGTATCGTTATCATTATCAGAAGTCGGCTCAATGAAATTACTATTAACTATACATTAAGATTTTGTACCTCACTAGACAACTGATTATTTTTCGACGATGTACTTTACAGTTTTTCAGTTAAATTTATTGCACAGTGGACTTCCTACTGCAAGGCTAAAATTCGAGATATAATATGCTCGTTTTAAAGTTTTTATAGCTCGTGTGATGTATGAATTTCAATGCTCCGATAGTTTAAAATTAATAAATTTTGCAGGTGCCTTATCTCTCAGTTTCAGCATCAACTATACATTATTGGTTATCCTTGGTACACAAATTTTAGTAATTTTGAAGGTTTCTATAGAGTCATGTTCATTTATCACATGCAGCATATTTTATGTAAAATATTCTAGTTTCTTATCAATGCTTTCTATGTAAAATATTTTTTCAATAGCGTCATTTGTAAACTATATTTAAAAGAATTAAGAGCAAATTTTGTAACTCGTAATAATAAATCTTTTTAACTGAGATAGTTTTGGAATTGAAGATATAATATTAATATGTGCATTCCGCAAGACTTCAAAATTCATCCTTTTTATACAAACACTTATAATGCAGCTAAGCCTTAAACTTAGATAATAAATATTTAGTATGTATAGTTTTCACACTAAACTCAAGTAAAAGGCTTGGCAACCAAATTGTTTCCTCAGTGTAGCATAATATTATATTGAGCTATTGAAATATGCAGAGTATTGGCGGTGCCAGTAAAGGGAAAGAAAATCGTTAGTGAAGAAAAACGTGTCTGATATCAATCAACGACAACTTTATGTTTTATTTCAAAACATTCGCTAAGTATTTTCTTCATGCTCTTATTTGTATTTTCAAAGCAGTTGCCTGAAGGTATGGAAATATATTCGCCTCCGCAAGCAGCATTGAACAATTTCTACTTTCTATTAATTTTTATCGAAGTTCCCATCATCAATTTTTGTTTTTAAAATTTTCCGTCGTTGTGGCCAAAACAGAAATAATATGTTCGACGTTTACTAGAGAAAATTGTATAACTCTAGGTAATAAAAGAATTAATGAGTTTGTGATTACTAGAGGCTTTTCTGTAAGGCATTCCTTTGAACTGAAAAGAAAATTCTGTTTTAATGAAGATTATTGGCCGAAAGAATATTTCATAAATACAATAAAACGTTTATGTAGGAGATTTTTGTTATAAGAAAATTGAAAAGTATAATGCGATTTGCTTGGCAATAAAAGCATTAGTCGCCAAGTGCATAAAATGTTGAAAATAAAATCAAATTGTTTTCGAGCAACTAATTCTTTTAATAAAACATCTTACGTATACACTTTATCAAAATGTTATCTAGCATTCACAAAGTAGGTGGCGTTATTGACGGTCGGCATAGTCACAACATCATACATAATGCATTGAGTTTAAATGGGGCAAGGTTTTGACGAATCACTGTAATATTTATCTGTAGTTGACCTGACACTGATGTAGAGCTTATCCGTGGGAAATTATTTTGAAAATTGAAGTGCTTCCTTCAAATTCACTGACATTTAGGTTTAAGCAATTTTTATAACTCAATTTTAATACTTTTAATGATACTAATTACCGATTGTCGTCGTTGAAGTTACATTTTTGTGATTATTACACCCAACTGTCACATGACTGATATCATCCAATAAGAATCATATATTTAAAAAAAAATCAACCAATCCAAAACTGATTAACTTATACGCAACTTCTCAAGCGATAAGTTCTTACATATATTGCAGACCAATCCAATTTGATTATTTTTAATCACGTGACTCAGTTTGACAAATCAGACCACACTTGAAGTGAAAACGACCCTAGGGTGATTTTCAATCACTATGGAAACTACCTAATTAAATTTCAGTAGTATCCTATCACAAGTTGGTGGCACTGTAAATCTAAGTCAAATTCGAGGTTAGCAGGTTAGCTTTTCCGTCAGTCTGTGTCAAAACTGACGCAAAAGCTAACCTGATAACCTTAAATTTGACATAGACTTCCAGTGCCACCAACATAATATTATAATGAAGTGTCAAATTAATTTGTCAGAAAATGGCTAATTTATTTAAGAACTTATCTTTCCGAATTCACCGCGGCCAGTGATAAATCCTTATAATTTTGACAAATAATATCCCTCAAGTGCGTTGCCTTTAAGAAATAACCCTCGGCTTCGCCTCGGGTTATTTCTAGGCAAGCACTTTCGGGTTGTTATTTGTCAAAATTATTGCGGGTGATTATCACTGCCCTTGGTAAATTATAGCTGATAAGTGCCTTAGGGATGATTATCGACCCCGTGGATGGAGTAGAAGTAGAAGTAGAAATGAAAGAAACAAGCAACAGTTTTTTGGAATTATTTGTCAATTTTAAATCATTATTCGTATACGGGTTTTGTGCAATAATCTTCAAAATTTAAACGCGGGGGCATACACATAATTTTTCCCATGCCAAGAATAATCGTGCTGGTTACTCTTAGAAAACTTTCATTGCAACCAGCTCTCGGCCCTTGGCGTGTGCAAAATTATCAGTAAGTATCTCTTGCCGTTGTTATATTACTAAAGATAAGTTCTTACGTATGTACAGTCGTGTGCAAATAAATCTGGGACAGTGTTTTTTTCACATGCAGATTCAGTTAAGAATTGAAGAATATCTCCATGGATTTCCTGCTATCAGAAAGAGTTACATTAAACTTTAACAGGTACTGAAACCCGTAACTCTCTCTGATAAGAGGAAATCCATGGAGATATTCTTCAAATTCTTAACTGAATCTGCATGTGAAAAAAACACTGTCCCAGATTTATTTGCACACGACTGTACATACTTTGCCAATAAAAGTACTGTATTTTTGACAAAGGGCGTAATTGAGATTAATCCGCACATACTTAAGCTGCAAAGATGTTACTGTTAATTATCAGTCACCACGATAACGACCATAACAAATCAAATTTTAAAATGAAATAGTAACAAATAAAATTAAATATTGAATTGGCAAACTTTATATGTCAACTTTTAACAAGCAGCTTGCAAAATAAACTGTGAAAAATACGTTGTGGGAGTGAATCGTATGACAAAGATAAATAGATAATTATTGGTTCTCAATTTATCTATAACCCTATATCTCCTTATTTTCCTGAGGCCGTGATATATTCTTATAATTTTGTCTAGCGATACACCCTCAAGTGCTTTGCTTTTAAGTGACTACGCAACGGTCATTCGGGTTACTAGCCAAATCTCTTTTAAAACTATACGCCCGTGGGTGTACTATAGCTGAGAATATAATTCGTTGAAATTTGATCCAATCATCTTTTCTTAAATTTGTACCATGTATTTTCGATTTGATACAAACTAAGTTGGTTTTGGTTCATCTCTCAAATTCAATAATCTGGAAATTACCGTTAAATTTTTGGCATTATAAGCATTATAATAAACAAAAAGTGCGTTGGTCCCCAACTTGCACCATTAACATTGACAGTGAAATAAGAAAATAGTATTACACCCTTTATGGTGTATACTTTGGTCATTATATTATAATTATTAAAGTGGCCAAGGATGTGATAGTAACAAAACGGAAAATATAAAACTATAAAATAATAAACAAACGTGATAAGAACCAGGTCAACACAATATAATTAGTAAGTGCTTCTTCATTAACATTTAAATATATCAGCAACCCAATTAAGTGCAGTACACACCTCAACATCCAAATATGATCACATATGGAGACCCAAACGCACCGATTTCGTATTTTCAAATGCCACCAAACATTTGTTTCGCAACTAGTACCTATACAAGCACATCCATAAAACGCAACACTATGTAGCTGTTAATTAGTATGTAAAATACCCTCTAGTAATAAATACAATGGAATTACAAATCTCAGAATACCTACCCATTCAAATTTAGAGAAACAGTGACCAGTCTTCAATAAAGGAAGCAGACAATTAATACTAGTATACGACGAACCTACAACCTTAAACAAGAATAACTATTGACCCATAGTCAGTAACAAATTTAATATAATCTACTTTCAAAAGAAAATATAGAAAAAGAAGGCGGAGGCAAACAAAGTTGTGAATCTCAGCCTTCACCAATTTTTGTATCAGGTGTAGATATATGAAATCATCGTCCATTCTGCTTAATAAAATAGCCATATGGCTTCTATTGTAAGTAAAATGTGGTTCTGATTCGGGAAGAATGTCTGAGTCGCAGGTTCGTATAATGGTATATTATGTAATTAGGAGTAAAAGTGATACTTCGTGTGGCGAGACCGGACGCGTTTGACTGACGAGCGTAAGCGAGTCAGACAAGTCCGGGTGAGGCACACAAAGTCACTTTTACTCCGAATAGAATATGCTATTTTATTTTCAAATTCCGAAACTACTATAAATAAATATATATTTCAAAAATATTATCGAGAATTGACGTCTACGTCAGTTCCCGACGTTACTTTTGCTCCGCCAGCGTAAAAGTAACCACTTTTATGCCTAGGCACAAACGTAACGCATTTATCTTGTCTGTCAAGTCAGATAAGTTGTCACTTTTATGACCTTTGCAAATATATATATATATAAATATATCTTTAATAATCTTGCCATTTATTTTTGCTAACAAACATTCACATGAGGTCCATAAGAGTACTTATAATATTTTGGAAATTTCCTAAAATGTTTATTATAATTTCAAATTGCTGGCAAAGGGCGCTTATTTAAAGTAGACCAAATTTTACTATATTTCTAAAGTTCGTTCACTCGAATGTATAAACGCAAGAAAAACACGTATAAAAAAAAGGTGTACATGATTTTTAAATAGTTACAAAATAAGTCTTAACTAAGGTTAAAAAATATATATGCACAATAATTTTGCTAATAAAAAAAATTCTTTCCGGTAACTAGATCCGCTCTCGGTGCTTCTGGTGGCCCGTACTTCTAACGCGCAGCGACTTCGAACGTAGTTTTTGAAACAGATTATACCCGATATTCGTGCTGGGGC
>OW679194.1:225770063-226072180 GCA_940337035.1 Agriotes lineatus | reverse complement strand
CAACACACATTACATTTGGTCATAGTTTGTTGGTGGCACTGTAAGTCTATGTCAAAGTCGAGGTTACCAGGTTGGGTTTTGCGTCAGTTTTGACCAAATGTAATGTGTGTTGCATACTCACCTGCTTAGAGCTGCGTACATTTAAGTTGGGCACCCTGTAAAGATCGTTTCGATGGGGTATAAGTAAACAAACAAATTTATGATACAAAAAATATATTTATGTAATATACACAAATACTTATGTAACACTGATATTTACAAGAGCTATAGAAGACAATTTATACATAATATTAACAAGTTAACGATGACTTGAGCCACTGAAAGAAAAAGCAATATTAATTATGATACTTTCAATATCGCTAAAATTATAATTACCTCGGCTAGACTGAGCTTGACATTTCCATTCTGTAGAGGGTCTTTCGATTCAAATATATCTAAAAGCAAAAATAAGTACCAAATTCTATAACGTGGGTTTACACGAAAAACTCACTAAATGCAACTGTTAAATGTAATATGGCAGAAACGAAATCTCCAAATCGTAAAGTTCCATCCTTACGCATATATCGCAAAATCAGGATCGCTAAAACATCGCTGCTCAATTGGAATCCGACTTCTACGATGGCATCTCTTAATCGCTCAGCCTTTAAGATCCCTGTCTTTTCCTTAGTATGGTTCTTAAATGCAGTTTGCCAGTGCTTAAGGCTGCACATCAAATCCTTGAAGTCATTAAATTTTAACCTTCCTGTGGCAGACGTCTGAAACAAGTTATAACATTTATTTAAAAAAATATAATCATATTTTAGCTTTATTTAACGAATAATAAATACTAATTAGACTTCTACATAAAAATAGTTCATCTATCTACTGATTTGAACTACCGGCTTCTAGTTTTACAAAGTTTGCTTAGCTCAATGAATATTTTAACTGGCTACTTATTTTACCATTGTGTTTATTATCAATGGTTTGAGGTGTCTGATCTGAAGAAACTTGCTATACCTAAGCATAACAATGATTTAATTTAATATCAAATTAACTTTTAGTTAAAACGCATAATAATACTACAATCGCTTAAATAATATTATTAACAATAATTGTATTGCCGTTTTTATGGATATGGCCGGTAATTGCTCACATCGCAAACTACTATTTAAATGAAATGTTGTGATTCTCATACATGTAACCTGGTAATAGTTGTTACGGTTACATAAAAATATAAACAGTTTCAGTTTTACTTTGTCACAACAAGAGATGTGTGTTTCATTACTAAATTTTATGTAAATATAATGACTGTGATATTATTGAATTTACAATTTCCAGAAGAATGAAAGGAAAATATCTTATTCAAGATAATTATTAAAAACCTTGCTCGGTCTGGGAATCGAACTAGCGTCCCTTAACTCAGCAGTCAGAATTCTTAACCCCTGAACTATGCAGCAGAAAGGCTCTGGAGAAAATCTACTACATAATTTCTAGAGGTGATTTGTCATGAAACATGCTGTGAAAATGCATAAGACGGATGCATAGTTTGTCTTAAAAGATATTTTTAAATTCAAATAAAAAGTTAGCAGCCACTAAATTTCGTTCTATTGAAAAGCTCAAAGGAGGGTATCAAATGTAGTTGCTAAGCAACATTATAGTAGCGTAGCTCGTCTCTGACTTCTGAAGTTCGTTTTGCAACAAAACTATACGTTTGAGACCAACACAGCACAGGAATTTTCAATGGTAATAACCCAAGACATTGGGAAATTGTCTGGAATTTCTCAATGGGTGGGGTGGGGTGTTTTACAAGGTTAGACCACTCCCTATAACATCAACCAAGGAAAAACGGTAAAAATGCATAGTTACGCATGTGCTAACTTTTGATAATGTACATAGTAACGGTGATAATCATATACGATCTTGATTAATAACTGATAGTCAAATACCTTCACAAACATCGAGTTATCTGCTGAAAGTACAATCGTCATAGCAACCACACTAACTGTACCTTTAATATTTATAAATAAATTGTTCAACCGTTGTTTATTGACTCGTGATATAATCTAGCCGAATGCAACTCGTGACTTCTTCATTATTAAATCATTTCTGTTTCCACTCGATATATCTCAAGAACCCACTAGTTGCATTACATCGTGTGCTAAAAAAAACTCATTTAGGGTAGGTCTTGGAAAGAAATATAGAAAATCATGTCTTAACTTAAGTCTGTAGGTGAATGCCAGATTGCAATTTGTTTACGAAAGCAACTGTCACTGTGACAGGTAAAAGTTTACACTGCATTAAGTTTTTAATTGTATCAAACAAAAAGGAAAATAATTTGGCATGTACACAACAACAACGAGTGTAATAATCATAACGGTCAATAAAAATTGTTTTTGTTAAGGGTTTTGTATATTTTTAGGAAAATAATTTAAGGTCAAGATGTAATTTAGTTCTCTCCCACTTGGTAGTTCATTTGCACCAATGGGTATATATCAAGTTACGGCAAACTTCAATTTGATCATAGCATGCTGCGAATGAGTTTTTTTTTTGAACACACTATATATTAGTATTTCCCAAATGAACGTTAACATATTAGAAAATAGTTTTATCAAGATACCAACGTATAATACCGATAGCAACGACATATAAACAATTGACATCTAAAAATTATGCTGATAAGTTGTAACAAATGTTGCAAACCAATCCAATTTGATTATTTTTAATTACGTGAGTCAGTTTGACATATCCGATCACACTTGAAGTGAAAACCACCCTAGGGTGATTTTCAATCACCATGGAAACTACCTAATTACATTTCAGTAGTATCCTATGACAAGATGGTGGCATTGTAAGTCTATGTCAAATTCGAGGTAAGCAGGTTAGGTTTTCCGTCAGTCTGTGTCAAAACTGACGCAAAACCTAACCTGATAACCTCGAATTTGACATATACTTACAGCGCCACCAACATAATATTATTATAATAAAGTGTCAAATTAATTTGTCAGAAAATGGCTAATTTATTTAGGAACTTATCTTCCCGAATTCACCGCGGCCAGTGATAAATCCTTATAATTTTGACAAATAATATCCCTCAAGTGCTTCGCCTCGAGTTATTTCTAGGCAAGCACTTTCGGGTTGTTATTTGTCAAAACTATTGCGGGTGATTATCACTGCCCTTGGTAAATTATAGCTGATATTTTTTTCACGTGGTAAAATTACTGAGATAATTTTATAAATCGGTGCTTGATTTGTTAAATTTAAACAAATAATCTTTCATGTCAAATGCAGAACTGACACGGTACACTACATAACTCCCTGTTCGTGGTAAGCAATTGTTTTCGTCCAAAAGTTTCCATAATAACATTAATAACATAATACGTTTTGACAACCACTGATTTTTGTGCCGAAACTACATTGAGAAATTTTCCACCATAAAATTTAACTCAATCAAATTTAATAAACTAAACAATTTATGTTTCATTAGTTTACAAGCTAAATAATGCTTATTTTTTCTAGGTTTGCTATGGCTTTAGTTTAATGCTAGTTTCAAAAACTCGCCGTGAGGAGCAGTATTTATCCATATGGATAAAAATTGATTCATTTAATATATTTGAACATAGAGAAATTTATTTATGATTTTCCTATGCCTCTGAAGCACTTCTAACGTATTGATAAACTGTGCTCTTTATTTATTGGCGAGTTAGTAACGCTTAAAAATGAGGTTATATACATTTTGATCACAAAAAGAGGCGGCAGTAGCCAATTTATTATTAAGTTTTTGTTGTTTTATCAATGGCATAGGATTACTAGACAGCTTCACCATCAATGTCTTGATTAAGTCTGAAAGATTCTTCACTCTGTGAGAGAGATTATACGCTAAAAATGTATACAGTGTGATTCATTGAAGAGGTTGTTGTCTTAAAAATAGACAACCCAAAATACTAATCACGGTATACTGTGATACCTGTATTCATATTGCAGCTTGAATCACGGATACTTGACTAATGATTTTCAGATAGGTTTGATAGTTTAGCGGAGCCCATAAACCAGCAAGTGTCAAAGTCAATTATGTGTATTGCTTTACGAAAGGCGCTAATAAAAGTGAAATTTCGAGGTGCAGCAAATGTGGGCGTAGGTACATTTTAGAAGTCGCTTTAACGTTAATTTTGATTTTTGTCGTTATGCAAAGAATGTAACGAACTTTTTTAGCGTTGCGCTAAACGAGATTTCTAAAAACGACAGTTCCCTTAACAGCAAGCATTTTGTATCAACACAACGGGACTTCCATCTACCCTTTTTGTGTCATGGACTAGAGGAAAGTGAGAGCAAACCCTTCCCCGGCGAACAATGGATCGTAATTACGAACGGAAAAAATGGGATTCTTTTGCCAGGTTATAGCTCGTGCCCGGGCTGGACAATCGTATTGTATTAAAAGAATGGGGAATCCTTTGCCTTGCACAAGTAACCCATATAAACAAAGTTACTCTGGAACTTCAAGCGTTGCATTTCCATCTGTCTTACGTCACTCTGACCAAGACAAGAGCGCGGGTCAGATTCCTCAGCTTCTAATTACCTAGTTAGATTTCGACGTTCGTTGTACCTAATTCGCTATTAGTAATTGTATTTTAAAACATATTGTTTGTAAGTTATACTTGTAATTTGTGTTATAGTGTAAATAAAAAGAAAGGTTATTGTTTTCCACATTGGGCTATATCGTGTTGAACTAACCAAATTCCTAAAATAGTTTAAATAACGTAACTGGAATAATTTTCTAAAATAGGATATTACGTTACAAAATCGGTAAGTGCCTTAGAACAAGCCGAAACAAAGTTAGAGATACGAGTCTCAAAGGGCCGAGTTTTACTGGTTTTTGAGGCCTCTTCCAATAAGCACTTAACTATCAAGTGTCCTATAACAACTAAAAATAGGTTGGAGCTCAAAAAATATATTTAAACTATTAATTTCAAGGTTAAGTAATAAATAATAAATGCCATACAAGAACTTTCAATTAATCCACCAACAAGAAGTTAGAAATTGCAATAGCCCGCGGTATGTATTTTGAGTTATGTACTTAGAATGGCAGACTCGTACTCTTTCGTGAATCACCCTGTAGAATATGCAGTTCTACAACTCTTGCAAAAATTGCACTTCTGTAAACATTTTAATCTATCCTGCGGCGTTCCCTGAGTTGTTAATAATCTTAACTAATGAACTATGCAGACCCACATAAAAAACAGAATTTCAGGAATTCAGGATATGTAGAAGTAGGTACATCCCAACTAGCACAAGTAGTCACTGGAACGTATCCGTGACTATTGTATGAACTTTAAAGTAATTTGTCACTAGTCAGGTGCATGTAATTGAAAAGTACCTATTACGTACACGCGACCAATATGGGGAATAATTTTTGGTGAGTGCAACGTTTAGACCACGTTCCTGGAACTTTTTCGGCTATGTTATAATAACGTTGTAGATACGTAGCGGCTACATTGTGTTTTGGTAGCTGCGACCTTCAAATAACCTTACTACCCTTTTAGATTAATGTTACTTACGTTGCATTGGAACGGATTTTAGTATACGTATGCTCCATACTTCCCTGATATTTCTTTTTTCAGTTTTCCTAACTTAGAAACTTAATCGAATATTTTAACAGTAATATCAAAGGACAAAACTTGAACTAGTTCCCAATGGGGAAAATTATTTTTTTAAGCTATTGTGCTTAGAAGGTTCATATGTTTTAACAAAGGCATCGTAAATTGTGTTCATAAAAATGTCGTATTTCGAAAAAAATAACTTTGAAGTTGTTTTAACTAATACATATTGCTTCAAAGTAATTGCTACTTGAGGATAGTGTGAAGGGAATTGCAAATGTCTAACTTTAAAGTGACCTTCTCCATAATAAACAGTTATTTTTTAGTACAAAGCACCAAAAGGAACTGTGTAGCGTCATTTTAAAGTTCCGGCAGAGTTGTAACTACCACAATCTGCCTCTTCAAAGTTCCCGTTACTACTTTATGGTTCTATATAAAACTTTAACATTTAATAACTATAGTTTTTAACCTCATATTTTCTTCAGATGACTGGTGTCGCACACAATGTTTTGCTTCATAATACAAAAATGTAATTTTACAGGGTTTCTAAAGTTATTTGTCTTTAAAAGCTTCATGTTTATATAAAAAGTCGTAGAACTTCGGTAAATTGTATCTTTTTCCTGACCACCCTTGCTTTTCTAAACAAACGTAATTATTTTTAAGAGTCACACTACGGAGTACTTTTCCATATCACTACACACAGCATGAAATTTCATCAATATTGGGTACTAGATGGTGAAGTTTACTTCATGGTCGATTTATGAGGTAACACGTAATTTATAATGATCGTGACAGTAACATTCCATTCTGCAGGTAGCGGAAACGTTATTAGCACTAATACATATTACTTACAAGTCGTATGACTTTAAAGGGATAATCATGAAGCTCTCCAGAACATCGCGTTCAATAACGAAAATTTTGGGACACCCGTTATTAAAGCTACTTGAAAGTAGTTGCGCTTTTGAAAGCACGTTTCAGTAGCATCAATTAGTCGCCGCTACCATCGTTAGCCACCTTAAAGTCCTTTAAACTTTAAAGTCGTCCTAAAGTTAACGACCACGTTTTTAATACCGCGAAAGCTACGTACAAGTCATATACAGCTACAAAGTAACCAGTAGCAGTAAAGCTACGTGGCAGCAACTGTCGATTTATCAAATAAAGTTATTTACACATGAAATTCATAGTTTCAGTGGCGGGGCTACGTAATACTTACTCATTCGAGGTTCGTGTCTCAGTTACGGGTATTTTGGTGCTAGTTGGAATCTAACCGCAATGTTTATAATTTTCATTTCCGAATAAATGAATGGGTAAACAAACTTGTAATACTTTTATCAAGACAATAAGATACTTGAAGCGTGATAAAAATTGTCCATTCCAGATTTTCGTACATTTGCGAGGCCAGCAAAAAACTTCAATATTAAAAGGCAGATCTCAAGTAGGTATTGCATTTACTTTTGGTGGTAGATTTTAAAATGTAGTTTTCAATTTAATTTCTAGTAATGCTTTAGATCTTATCAAAAGAACAGATAAAAATCACAAAATAAAGAAGATGCTTGAAAAATGAATCATGACCTTTCTCTGAACCTTATATATTTACTATACTAGAGATAGCAATATAAAGGTCATTCAAAAATTGTAAACTATGTCTAAAACCATCTATTTAATCTATAAAAGAACGCTTTGTTAGTAACTACACATTTTATTATTTCTTAAATATATAAATACTTACATCAAACGTCAAGATCACCTGCCTGCAGACTTCCATAGATGCACAACTTTTAATATAGTCGTTCGGTAAACAAGCATCAAGCAGCTCTTGTAATTCAAAAGCATTAACAGTCCTATGCTCATCTGCTAACTGCAAAAACACAGCTTCATACTGACTAAAACTCTTAACATCTAACACTGCCGGGGCTTTAACAATTGCAGATTTGATCAAAGACGGAACTGTATCTAATAACTTCAGTTTCAGGGGTTTATTTGAGTATACCCTCAGCGTAAATCCAGACTCTTGCCCAGGTTCAAAAGTCGTGGGCAAAATTAAATAACCTCCTTGCTCGAGCTGACATCTGTGGCTGACCTGTCTACTGTTGGTGTACTGCGAGTTCACCAATGATTTGTTCTTCTTGTAGAAGACCCGACCAAGCGTTTCCGTTGTACTTTTTGGTAGCGAATAAGCCGTGAACCCAATAACCTTGGGCTCCATGATGCTGTGCTGGTTGAGCGACACTATCACCTCCTCCATTTCACTGAGAATGAGATGCAGCTGCGGGTTTATGTGGAACGTGTCGGGGTTGTTTCGACAGCCCCCCGCTGTAACGCCTTTTTGCCAGTTTCCCTGAAAGAGCCTCATCTGCCACATGTATTTGTTGTGCAAACTGGGCTCGTCTCGACTAGTGTCACTATCCAGGTGCACGACTTCCAAATGTGTGAAGGTTTTGATGAAGTCTGAGTATGACATCCAGAATTCTCCTCGGCAGTTCGTTGCTTGAGCCTCTCTTGTTCTGGGGAGATATTTCCGACCATTCTTGAGAATCGCCGCTCCAAGATCCTGAGTATTCTGGAGACAGACTTAACGGGTTTCTTAGTTGACCAGTTGCACTGCTTCGCCACTGAATTTTTCCACCTAAAAATTTAGAAAGAGTAATTAGTGACACGGAACGTGAAAGGTACTGTGGACTGTATAACATGGAGAAGTTTGGTGTCTTTTTAAATAGTCTGTAAGTTATTTTCGGTAGCTATTCTTAAACTTGGATCCCATACTGAAGATAAGGTGGATGTATCGGACTCTTAAAAGCTGCTTATTGTCATCCCAAATTTTCTTTAAAAAATGTCATATTCAAATCTATAATTTTATTAAATTAAAAAATATATCTCAATATACCTGAATGGCCAACACAGGAGAACAAGAAGAAAAAAATTAAGGAGAAGATGAAGGAGACGAGAAAAATGCTCTCAGCTGCTCTACGTTATCTTCCTCTTATACGATTGTTTTCAGAAATAATGTAAGTAGAAATGGACGTAATATTTCTCTAAATCCGAAATAAAAAATGCAGGTATAGATGGTAAAATGTAATATGGACTGACTATTAGATTAGATTAGATTAGATTAGATTTCACGACTGCCTTTTGCTGGCATGCGCACGTCAGCCCTTAGGGCTTTTTGTACTGTCGGGAGTTTTCAAGTTAGCAAGCCGACATCCGTATCTTTTACTAGATTTGCAATGTCCCCTACTAGCTTGCGGTTGTCAATAGAGTTAAGGCTCCAATCGAGTTGGTGTCTTTTACGCTCTAATTCTGGGCATTCAAAGAGGATATGATAGACTGACTATTAACGCACAGGTCACACGATCATTTTGTTGCATCAAATTTGTTTGTCAAACACGTTCTCTGACGTCATAGAACAATGTTTGGTTTATTCTAACTGGGTGGTGACTCCATCAAACTTGCTGCATGCAGTTGTTTGAATTAGCTGTTGTTAGTGAAGCTAGGGTCTGCTTTCAAGACGCGAGCTGTTAATTATTAATGTGTATTTTTGTTGAAGAATGGAAGAACAAGTCATCATCCTTTCGTTGGTAGGTTTAGGTCTAGCGCTGTATAATAAGAAACAGCGAATATCTAGAAAAGCGTTGACCCGTAAGTGACTACTATGGCGTATCAAGAACAAGGGATGTTTTCACTGGTGCACAAAGAATTTAAATTTGAAAATGTTGGTAACTTTAAAAATTATTCGAAGATGGAAGAAGAAACTTAAATATAGTCACAAGAACAACACACTGCGCAGAATCACGTCAGACAGTTGGACGTCCTATTTTTAGAGATGTTTGGTAAACACGATTGGTGACATCATAAATACGTTATCATTGGCGTTTGACAAACAAATTTGAAACACAAAGTGACGTGTAACCTAATGGACAAAGTAAATAATTAAAAACATCAGAAGTAGATCTCGTTAGTATTGATATGATTGAGGCTGGTGACTGTGGTACGGACACCTTAAACGAATACGAAAGAAAATATGGTCAAATGATTATCGGCTAAATTGCTCCCTTCTCAAATAAAAAACGGGGACGATCGAACATAACATAAAGTAGAAGTGAAATGCATACGGCCATACAGAAAACTACGCACAAGAAAATGATTGGGATGATCGAAAAGCATGGAGATTGGAATGAGGAAAACATGGACATACGTATGTATAGATAAATGCAGTATGTTAATTAATAACTTTGTAAAATATTCGTATGAAACTTTCAAATATTCAACAGTAATTACATAAGTGGTGATAATTTTAACTAGATTCACAAATTCCTCCACTCGTGAGATTTCTTAATAGCAACAAAGAAGAGTGCTAATCTACTTAAAATGATAAAAAAAAATATTACCACGAATGTAATTCGGCGTGATTATTTTTTAAACAGTCCTGTTGTAGATAGGGTTTGATGGAGCTTCCATATGTGCGCCCTGTTATTTTTAACAACTGCTGCTCACCTACTCCACTTTTAGCTAGTTGTGTTAAAGCAGAAGAACGATTTGAATAGTTTGTGAAAAAATTGCAGCTGTAATCGGCTACTAGCAAATAGTCAGTGTAATTTTGATGCTATTGGTCGATTTTAAAGTTTTTCTCATTACTATTGGCTGATAAGACTGTTTAAAAAATAATCTATAGTGTTTCCAATGATCGACAATTTTAATTTTATTTCGTTGATTTGGTGAGTGAATATTTAACGAATAATATTAATGTTATCTACTGTAAGTTAGCTTAGTGTTACAGTTTTTTTTAAATAGTAATAGCAAAAACAGAGAACGGAGGAACAACTAAAGACGAGGGAAAAAGGTAAATAGAAAACAAACAATAGTTATTTGTATACCGAGGCCGCGAAATGACTGTTGAGCGTACCGAAGAAGCCAAACATTTGGCTGGCGTGGTATTTATAACCTTTTTTGTGTACATTATAATCACAAACACTTAATTGATTATTTGTGCAACCGTGCCGAAAAGTTTACGGCTGCGAAATTCGTTTTGCAGCCGTTGTTATTAGTAACAAACGCGAAAACGTTTTTGTAGCCGCAATTATATTCGTAAAAATCAACTTTTCGGCACGGTTGCACAAAAACAAACAAAACTAACAAATCAGATAATCAAAAATAACGAAAATCCTGAATTAACAATAGCAACAACAATAAAATGATCAATGGCAAAGTAGAAGAACTAGTGGAAGAATCATACAAATAATGGACATAGGCAACACAAAGAAAAACGGAAATGGAAAAATCCTCAAAGATGAATATATAATTACCCTGGAAAAAAGAACAAAAAAAAAGAGTTGGAATAATAGTAATGGAAGATATAAACAAGAAAGTCACGATGTGGAGCTCAATATCATCTCATATTATAGACATAGGAATAGATATAGGAGTAAAACTAGTAATGATCCGAATATATGCTATACAGGAACCAAGATATAAGGAACTAGAAGAATTTTACACAAATTTACAAGAAACATTAGATAAACATAAAGAAAATTTAGACCACATAATAATAAACGGACACTGAACGGCTTGAGGAAATTTCGAGAAAAAAGAAAAAAAAATGGACTAAAATGATTAATATTGTATCCAAATCTGCAACATCAACTACACATTCGAAGACATAGTGAGAAACTTATCAAGTGCGATAGATTACAAAACACACACAAGAAACAGCTAAAATTATATAATCAGTCAAAATTTAAAAAATGCAGAGTTAAACACAGATCATAAATTAGTGACAACAAGAACGAGCTTAACAGAGCCAAAAATAGAGCTTGGAAAAGAACATAGAAGGATTAAAGTAGAAACACTAGAAAACAAAGACATTAGAAAAGAATGCTAACAAAAAATAACCGAGGAATTAATAAAATGGCAGCGAGAAAACTAAACCCCTACAATTAACTAAAGATGGAAAACATTAAAAAGCAATCTTATAGAAGCAACAATAAAAATATGTGAATAAAATAAAATAAAAACAATTACAAAAAACAAGGCAATGGAACGAAGAAAACAATAAAAAGTAAAACAAAAGAAAATTGCGTTAAAAAATACGTATTTACGGACGAGAAAAGAAGAAGACAAGGCAGAATACGCAAAAAGAAGAAACGAAAGATAAACGGGGCTACAAAAATCGAAAAAGAAAAGTTGCAAACAATTTGAAGAATAAATACAACAGCTTAATGGGGAAGATGACAGAGGATTCTGGGAAATGGTTAAGTTCTTAATCAAATAGAAACAAGGACAAAAACGGGACATTACACACGGAATCGAGAAAGTACTACGAAAAAAATCTCCATAAATTCAAATACAGAAAGAGAGGAAAGAGATAGAACGGGAAGAAAAGAAGACATACAACATGAAGAGTCACAAATACATATACAGGAAGCCAAAACAACAATAAAGAAACAGGGAAAACAGCAGAACTAGATGGATTTACATAGAACTATTTAACTACGGAGGACATAAAGTGCAAGAATGGACTAAAGGCAACAACGCATGGAGAGAAACAACGATTCCAAAAGACCACATAAGTATGTTACGTAAATTAATAGAATTAAAAAAAACTCAGAACTATACAGTGTATCCCAGGATTGATGTTACAAAAGGTGAGATAAACTAAAGATTAGGCCCTGCTTCGTCTGAAGAGAATTTTAAGAATATTTTCATTTTTTGAAAAAACAAGTTGGCCTTGACAGCAAAGCGAAAACTATTTTCTTTTCAGGTAAACTACCCTTTCTGTTCATGATACGGCAACATTTTACTAATAAAAGTTGTCCAGAATGATAAGTTATGGCTCTATACGAAATTTCAGAAGTTCTACGTATTTAAATTAAACCGTTAATAGTATATTATGTTATTAGGAGCAAAAGTTATATTTTATGTGGCGAGGCTGGACGGGTTATCTGCCGAGCTTGCGAGGCAGCTAAGTACAGCCGAGGCACATAAAGATACTTTTGCTCCGAATAACATATAGTATTTTTTCTTCAAACGTTTTTATAACAAATTATTTACAACTTTGTGAACAAAATTCGAAGAAAATTACTTGATCTCGTCAGCGGCAGCTAATATTATCTGCCGCTGACGAGCGGCAGATAAAGTTGTCAGCGGCAGATAATAACTTTATCTGCCGCTGACGAGCGGCAGATAATATTATCTGCCGCTTGGCAATAAAATGACAGTTTAGCATCATCAATCCAGCAGTATAATGCCATATTTTACTGCCGTTTGAAGAAAAAATTTTATTTATTGAAAATGACGGTTTGATCTAAGTAGGTAGAACTTCCTGAAATTTTATATAGGGTTATAATTTTCCATTCTGAATAACATTTTTTGGTATAATTTTACCGTATTATAAACAAAAATAATAGTTTACATGAAAAGAAAATACAATTTATTTTGTTAATCTAAAATAACAGTTTAATTAAGTAGGTAGATCTTCCTGAAATTTTGTATAGAGCCATAATTTATCATTCAGAACAACTTTTCTTGGCATAATTTTGCCGTATCATAAACAAAAAAAGGTAGTTTACCTGAAAAGAAAATAGTTTTCGCTTCACTGTCAAGGCCGACTTGTTTTTTCAAAAACTGAAAATATTCTTAAAATTCTTTTCAGACCAAGCAGGACCTAATCCCACAATATTTAAATAAAATTCAACAATTTTTAGTCCATCTCACCTCTTGTAACATCAATCCTGGGACACACTGTATTTTATCTTAAGCGATTTAGAAACAGCCTTCAATTATTTAGATAGAACAAAACTGTGAAACGTTCTTAAATAAATACAAGTAACTTCAACTTAATCAAAGCCATAAAAAGTTTATATGCTAAAGTAGGAGTAGTACAAATAAACGGAACAAAATCAGAAGAATTTGAAATTAACAAATGAGTAAAACAAAAAGAGTTACCGCGTCCATTGCTATTTATCATCTATATAGATGATCTATATATACAGGAGTATTAAAAAACTGCAAAAGCAAAACACCAAAAGCAACAATAGCTTACAAGGAACTAAGACTAATACAAATAGAATCGCTAATATACACAGATATTATAACATTAGTCGCAGATAAATCAGTCGCTTGTTGAAAATAATTAGTATATGCACGGATAAGACCGAAATAAATAAAACGGGAATATTAATAAACGTAAACAAACTAAAATTATGGAATTAAATGGGAGTAAAGAAGAGAATGACATAGATTTCACACGTAAAAGAATAACGCTAGAAGAGGTCTTCCCATACAATTACTTGGATGCAATTATCAGTAACGATGGAAGAATAGGCACAGAAATAGCAAACAAACTAAGAAAAACAAATAATATACGTTAGTTAATAAACAGAACACTTTAAATACAAAAAGGAAACGACATAAAAAAGAAACGGCATAGAAATAAAGGTTCGATAGGAAAAGAAACGAAGAAATGCATAACAACTTAAAATAAAACCAATAACGCAAAAACTAGTGAAAGAATAACTAAATTGGAATTGCACAATCCAGAACAATGAGTAACGAAAGAACCATAAAAAATTCCAACAAATAAACATCGGAAGAAAAAAGAAAGCAGCTAGACCAAGAAAACTACTGAAGAACATAAAAAAAGACAGGCGAAAGTGATGGGAAAACAACAGAAGAACCATAGAAAATAGCGCAAAGCAGACAGGAATAACGGAAATTGATAGACGCAAGCTACTCGACGCCGTAAAGGCATTAAGGGATTGAAGAAGAAAATAGTTGGCAGCACATACTTATTAAATATAAACTAAAAATATATAAAACAAATAACTTACTCTTTCAACAGCATATAGTCTGTAGTTCGTTCCTAGTTGTATTCCGTTGGGCATTTTTTCAGTATGGGAGCGTAATTGAATATTAGGGGGTTGCAACGCACAGGTGATAATAGTGGTCATTTCCAAAAATTTGTGTAGGAGCCTCGCACAAACCGTAGCATCCTGCTTAATAGGTATACTCTCGGTAATTCCCCCTGTTAGATCGGCTAACCCGTCGAGCAGTGTTCCATATTTTAAAGCTTCGTATGAACCATGTAATCTGAAAAAAGACACAAAATTATAACTCGATCTCAGAATCAATTTAATTTTTTTAATTTTCCTCAATGCACAGCAGTGGGCGGGCACGTTTATAGGAGTAGGAAACAAGCATAATATATCAATTTTGTTATTATTCTAATTGCTTAATAAGCATTTGGACAGCCTGAATACAAAATGCTCAATTGCGAACTGGCAAATTAATATTCATCAGATTCGATGACTTACTTAGAGCCGCACGTAAATCCTACACAACGCTTTAGCGAGTTAAATAGCAAGTGTCCTATTTATTTAATAATATGGAAAGAGCGTTCGTACATAATCAAGTGTGTATGTAATTAGCCCAAAAAGATGCAGAATTCCTGACAATGATTGTTGCTCACTTCCTACTTACATACATCTCGCATGCACCTGTAGTAGCTTTCTAATTTGCTGCTAATTACATTTAACGAGAAAATTGAAATTGTTTGCATTATACAAAGCGTTTAGACTCGTAATTCAACCATATTCTATATTATGTAAACAGCGATGCAGGAAGGAGGTATGTGGAACATAAATTACAGTTTTTACTATATATATTGTTTTTAGTGAAATGTTAACAGATGTGAATATTTTAATACATTGCAAGTTCCACAAGTGGCACACAGTAACGTTATATTTTCCATTGAAATTAATAAATGAAATAAAAGATCTTAGACCAACAAAGCCCTGTGTTTTTTGAAAGGTGATGAAATTGCATTCAATTTCTTATAATCGCTAGGGTAAGAAATTAAAGGTTATATACATATCTATGGTGGAATACTAAACGAACAACGAACAAAACACAGAATCATACATCTTAAATAATGCACAACACTACAAGCCGTGTTAAACCGGCAAAAGTACCAAGACTTCATTCAAGGGTTTACTATTTTCGTGTTTTTGTAAACAAACTTCCCATTGCTTTTAATAAGGATATTATCCCAGAAAACAATTACTTATTATGCCTATTGATTGTGTTTTTTAAACACAAGTACATTTCATTTAATAATAAGGAGGGTTCATTACTGCCTTACTGAATGCGATCCACAGTCGCCTACACGCTTTGTTTAGTATTTCTGTCATAATGGTCTACTGTGCAGCAGTCTTACATTTTAAATGAAGCATACGTCGCGGGCTACAGCTAGTATCTTTCATGATCTCAAAATACCTTCAAAACGTCGGTACAAATTTGGAAGTAATAATTAATAAAATTCATTAAAAAACAAGTACACAGAATTCTTAAATCAAACGTTGAAAGAAATAGAAACCACGAAAGAGATTATTCTAATCGGAGCTGTAGATGCAGACCACAGATCAAATAGTAAGAACTTATAGAAAGGAAATCCGAATTCAGAATAATGAATGGGTTTTTCAAACATAAGTGCATATATACAGGTTGGTTGTGAAAGTTCGGGATATATTTTACCAGCATTAACCACATAAGGAATAATGACGATTTTCAAATACTTCTTTTATAAAGGACCAAATTAAAAAGTTACGGCCCTGTAACGTTGTACAAGAAAATTCGATTTTTTTTGAATATGTTAAAACTCATCGGAGATTTATTTTTAATTTTTGCAGGGTAAATTAGAATTTTCTAATGTCAGAATTTTAGAGTAATTATAAAGCTCTAATTTGATATAGAGCCCTTTATAATGCAAGCAGACGCATGTCGCACAAGTTGCATAAAATCCTGCATCACAGTACTTTCGCGTTTACATGTTGGTGGCCATGATGCAACCAAAACATAGCCCTACAATGTCAAACATTTCAGTCGCTGTGGGTTATTATATTATCTATTCTCGCTGTTCTAGCTTCTAACCTCGTGTTTGAGTTGCCAGCTGTCTTCGTTTTCCTGTGTTTTTTTGCCTTTTATGCTTTGTATCAAATGTATACACATTAACGTATTTTCATTTTCTGAAAAGTAACTAATTTTTTGAATTTGTCGCTTTTGTGATGTGATTCAATATAGCTGACAAGCATGCTCGTATTATAGAGGTGCTTTAATTTGATAAGTGACGTTGTTGGGGGTTTATGAAATATTAATGTCACGTTTTTTCAAAACACTCTGTGTCATATTACGCAAGAAATAGTATATTAAAGTATGAGTGGATAACGAGGCGTAGCCGGAGTGCTCTAAATAGAGCAAGTGTTTTAAAGACCAGTTATCCACGAATACTTTACGCTATTTTTTATTATACCTGCAATACTGGAAATAAATTACTCACTAAAAACTTAGAAATCATTTTTGTCGTGATGAATCGAGAGGGCATAATAATATTGCTACTATAGTTACGAGAATTGTTTATGTTTTTGTCGCGTCCGCGTCCATTGTTGCATTCAGTCGTTTCCTTGACAACTTTTAAAGCTCGGCGAGCTTTAATCACCTGTTTTCGCACGCTCAGACGTGCTTTAAACGGCGATTCTGATGCAGGTATAATAAAAAATGAATTTTAGGTAGAACAGTTCTCCTGATATTTTTAGTTAGCTAAACATAGTTGTAATGGAGATTTAAAAAAAATAATATGACATTTGGTACAATTAGCAATACCACACTGGAAGACATTTTGAGCGTACCTCAAAAACGACTATGTTGAGTTAAAAATGTCAAAAGAATTTTTTACGTAAAATTAATTTTTCCTCTATAATATTACACAGAATGTTTAAAAAACACACTCAACATTTTTTTTTATTGAATTTTACAGAGCCGTAACTTTTTTATTTTGCTCTTTAAGAAAACATTTATTTGAACAATATTCACTATTTTTTTTGTAATCAATGCTGGTGAAATATGTCCCCAACTTTCACGACCATCCAGTATGCGCATACCGACATGGGTACAGCATACAAGCGGAAGTAAATAATTGATTGTCTCATTGTTAAATAACAAACCAAAATAAATATACGAGTATTTGACGTAACAGCTGATTGTAGAAGCGACCACTATCTAGTTAATTCAAGAGTCCTTTTAACGTTTTGCAAAAATATAATACACTAAAATAAACGTCAAGAAATATAAATTAGAAGCATCAATTGATAAAATCATAAGTTCCTAAACTAGACGAGATTAGATCAAAATTGCATGAGCAAAATGAAAATCTCCTTCCTTCAGAAGCTGTAGATATTATATTTCGTTTAACAGTACTAACATCTCCCTGCATACTAAGTATATCTATGATGGAAAAATTATAGAGTTGCAGAAATGGCAATTTATGACGAAGTTGTACTGATTGCTTCCTTATGAAAAATTTGATCTACATGTACTTTATATGTAATTTATTGATATCCAGACTGTCCAAAGTGAGTTAAAATAACAAAAAATAAATTGTATTATGTTATACAATGACTCTAAGGACATTTCTATCTAAAACGAAGTATAAGGAAATCACACTGCTGAATCATTTACATGGCACAAAAAGTCCATTACACTTAAAGAATTTGCTTGCTAACTCTAGTTAGCAACTCTGGGACCTGACAATTTAAACGTTTTTTGCTAGTGCAGGTGTGGAGCATGTTAACAATTTAAGGTAGCAATGTCTGCGATTGACCAGTAGTCCAGCATAACAGTAAGAGTTATGCAATTTTAAACTTTTCATTATTATAGTGCAATAATTGCTCTAATAGGCAATGGACGTTTCCGGTATACAGCCTGTTTTAAACGAAGTGTGCACTATTGCTAACTTATTTATTATTCGACGTACGATATCGGTTAAATTAGCAAACTAGTGGCATTTTTTCTGTTGATTAGAATGGCGAAAACAGAAAAACAATTGAACATCGCCTTCTCGAGAAATTTGGAAAAGTTTACTTTTGTTAAATGGAACACCCTGTATATTTTTATATAAAACGATTGAAATTCGTGATCTAAACATAAAAGTTCCTATAAGGTGCGGGCCTAAAACTGAAAATGGCCGAGTTATTCCAATTATTTACTTTTAGACGAGGTGGCTGTGTATCCATAAAATAAAATTTATGTTTAAATAAACATTGTAAATAAATCTAAATAACATCATTTATTAGACAATTAAAAATCTGGTGTGATACACGCACACAACTTCCTTTTACAGTGATCTTATAATTAGCCAAAAATTTTATTTTAAATTTTTAAGCATTTGTCAAAAATTTTCAAAAATTACAAATTCCACAAAAACAGTACAAAATAGAGCGTTAGCTCAAGAGACAAATTTTCTCTAGAATTTCCATTCTCATTTCTTTAAAATTTTATCTCTATTTAAAAAATTTAATTCAAATAACCTTTTATATTCTAAACTTTTGCAAAGACTGACTACAATGCTTTACCAAATCTTTTTATCGTATTGATCATCAAACTATATCCACTCTTATGATATCATAACATAATACATAAATATACGAGAGTGATGCCCAGTCAAAATGAGAAATCACTTATAGACTTAATCTTAATAGAAAATGGAGACAGGAAAGTAGTGAAAGATGTAAGAATGAGCAGAGGAAGAGAAATAGGAAGTGATCACTTTTTAGTACAGATTACAATGAAATGTCATGAAAATATGGCAACTACGGTAACTCAGAAGGAAAATAGCATGTATAACACTCCTAGTATAAAAGTGTACAAGCTTTTACAACCAGAGATAAAAACTAGATATGCAACCATTCTAGGAAGGGGACTTAGTACCACAGACTGGAAAGGCACAAATAAAGTGGAAGCATTGTGGAGCATGCTCAAAACATTCATGTTAAAGGCAGCTGAAGAGGTGTGTGGTAAAACGTCGAGAAGACACAAAAAAAGTACAGCATGGTGGAATGAAGAAATTAAGGTAGAAGTCAGAAAGAAAAAGAAACTTTCGAAAATATACTTAAGTAATAAGACGGGACAGAACTACCAAGCACATAAAGAACAAAAAAAGGAAGTTAAAAACAGGGTTACTGAGGCTAAACAAAAAGCGTGGGAAGAGCTTGGAACTAAGATGGAGATGAACAGCCAAGGGAACTCAAAACTCCTTTATCGCACACTTAAAAACTTCAGGAAAGAGAGTGTGGGTGGAATTAAATGCATACAAGAAAAGAATGATAACTTAATAACCGATAGTAAACGAACAGTAGAAAGATGGCGAGAATATTTTACCGAAATATTGGAAGGAGGTGTAGACTTAGGGATCCCAAGTAATAATGAAGGCAATGGAACAGTAGTAAATGATAAAACAACATTAGAGGAAGTAAATGAAGCAGTTAAAAGCTTAAGAAATGGAAAAGCTGCTGGAAAAAATAACCTTAAAGTCGAAACGTTCAAAGGCATGGGCAAAAAATCTGGTGTGATACACGCACACAACTTCCTTTTACAGTGATCATATAATTAGCCAAAAATTTGATTTTAAATTTGTAAGCATTTGTCAAAATTTTTCGAAAATTACAAATTCTGCCAAAACGGTACAAAATAGAGCGTTAGTTGAAGAGACACATTTTCTCTATAATTTTAAGCTGAATTCAAAAATGTAATAATATACCGGGTGTTCTATTTAAAACGGGAGTTAACAAAAAAAAATAGAAAAAAAACAAAAGAAACCCATTTTAGAAGTATTCAAATGGAAAATCACCTATCTCACATCAATACACATTCAAAGTGTAATAAAAATGTGAATTTTAAAAAAAATCGTTAGAGCCGTTTTTGAAAAAATCGAAAAAAACTGAAAAATCACAAGAGTAAACACCTACTTCCGGTTATGCGATTTTCTTCAAAAGCTTGCTGTCACATCTACATAGTACACAAACCTTATATATGAAGTTTCAACGTCACACCTCTTTTAGTTTTTGAGATATTCTGTTCACAGACACACAGACAGACAGACAGACAGACACACAGACAGACAGACAGACAGACACACAGACCAATGAAAAAAAATATGTTTTTTGGGATCAGGGGACTCTAAAACGTGAAGATCTGTTGAAAACTCAATTTCGAATTTTTGGGGTGAATCCAATACTTCCTTTATAGTAAAAGGAAGTAAAAAACAACTTACTAAAAGAAAAAACCTATTACTAAAAAAATTATTTTATAACAAATGTTCAAACACATCTCCACATTTTTGAGCTCTCTTAAGCACGGAATTTGTTGCCTTTAAAACAGTTCGGCCATCAATAGATGCTACAATGCGTCTAATAATATTTTTTAGTTCATCCAAGTTGGCGTATCTCATTTTGTAGATTTCGTCTTTTACATAACCCCAAAAGAAAAAATCTAATGGGGTTAAGTCAGGAGATCTTGGTGGCCAACGAATCGGGCCATTTGTTGAAATCCATCTTTCTTCAAATAATCTCTCTAGAATTATTCGTACTTCGTGAAACTGATGGGGGGAAGCTCCATCTTGTTGAAAATAAATGTTTTGGCGAGCTAATAGGTTCAAATCATATAAATATTCTTCTAATACTTCAGACAATACTAAATCGACATATCTTCTGCCTGTCAAAGAACCTTCATAAAAAATTGGTCCAGTTATCTTACTGTTTATTAATCCACACCAAACATTAACGCTAAATTGTGTTTGTGGATTTCTAGGATTATTTAGAAATACGTTTTCCTGTAACCAGTAGTGCATATTTTTCGAATTGAACATGCCCCTATTTGAAAAATTTGCTTCATCACTCCAAAAAATGCGTTTCAATAAGTTTTGATTTCCCCTATTGTATGCATCTATTAACCATCGGCAAAAAGTAAGTCTCTTTCAGCATCTCCAGGCACCAACGTCTGAACCCGTCGATATTTATAGGTGTGAACTTATATTTTTTCAAAATTCTCCAAATCATAGATACATTCAAACCACTGTCCCTTGCTGCATCTCTGGTAGAGTTGTCTTTATGACTTTCGAAATAATCCAAAACGTCTAATTCTGTGTTTTCACTTAAAATGAATTGTTTCGTACTTACTGCTTTTTAAAAACTGTTTCATTATTTCTAAATTTTCTATAAAGCCTCAGGAAATATCTTCTGTCCGGCAAATTACGTTCAGGAAATCTTTACTGGTAGTGTTCCAGTGCTACGGAAGTGTTTTTTCGACAAACAAGATATGCCTCTAACATATCACATTTTTCTGAATGAGTAAACGGCATCTAAAAATTATAAATTCTACAAAAACGGTACAAAATAGAGCGTTAATTGAAGAGACAAATTTTCTCTAAAATTTCTAAGCTGAATTCAAAAATGTAATTAATAATATACCGGGTATTCTATTTAAAAGAGGAGTTAATAAAAAATCTGGTGTGATACACTCACACAACTTCCTTTTACAGTGACCTTATAATTAGGCAAAAAATAATTTTTAATTTTTCAGAATTTCTCAAAAATTTTAAAAAATTGCAAATTCTACAAAAACGGTACAAATTAGGGCGTTAGTTCAAGAGACAAATTTTCTCTAAAATTTTAAGCTGAATTCAAAAATGTAATAACATACCGGATGTTCTATTTAAAATAGGAGTTAATGAAAAAAAAACAAAATAAACCCATTTTAGGAGTATTCAACTGGAAAATCACCTATCTCACACCAATACACATTAAAAATGTAAAGTTTGAAAAACATCGAAAAAAACTGAAATATCACAAGAGTAAACACCTACTTCCGGTTAGGCGATTTTCTTCAAAACCTTGCTGTCGGATCTACATAGTACACAAAACTTATATCTGAAGTTTCAACGCCATACCTCTTTTCGTTTTTGAGATATTCTGTACACACACAGACAGACCAATGAACAAAAACATGTTTTTTGGGTTCACGGGACTCTAAAATGTGAGGATCTGTTGAAAACTCAATTTCGAATTTTTGGGGTAAATCCAATACTTCCTTTATCGTAAAAAAAGTAAAAATCTGGTGTGATACACGCACACAACTTCCTTTTACAGTGATATTATAATTAGTAAAAAAATTGTTTTTAGCTACACTACCACATTATACCCTTGTCTCAGGCCATGTTTCTTTATGGAATGAAGTGCCCGAACTTAACTTTAGTACATTATACATGGTGTTTTAAAAATACGTTTAGATATTTTACCCACTTATAGATTTCATTAATATAAACAAAAAATCCCCAAAAAAATAAGCATGGTTCTGAGAATGCGCATTTCCGAGATACAGGGTGTTAAAGTTTTAAAAAACCCAGTTTTAAATTCAGGATCACGTTTTGACGAGCTTAGATTTAAATAATTTATTTCAGGGGCGGTTCGATTTTTTTTAAATACTTTAACAACCTCTATTTTGGAAACGAAGCATTTCCAGACCGGAAAATCACCTATATCACATCAACATACATTAAAAATGTAATAAAAATGTAAAGTTTAAAAAAAATCGTTAGAATCGTTTTTGAGAAAATCGAAGAAAACTGAAAAATTACTAGAGTAAACGCCATAGTTATGAGATTTTCTTCAAAAGCTTGCTATCGCATCTAAATGGTACACAAAACCTATATATAAAGTTCCAACGTCATAACTCTTTTTATTTTTGAGATATTCTGTTCACACCCACACACATGCACGCACGCACGCACGGACGCATCCACCCATACACACAAACACACACAGACCAAAGAACAAAAACATGTTTTTGGGTTCAGGGGACTCTAAACCGTGAAGATCTGTTGAAAACTCAATTTCGAATTTATTGCAAATGGAAGTAAAATGCGTATAAGTAGCATAAAATGCGTTTCAAACGCAAAAAACGAAAAAGGATTAGGAAGCTTTAGCAGTGTAGGGAAACTGCTATTATAGAAAGATCATGTCAGAGAAGAAAAATTCACATAATTATTATCTATCCAAAAGACTTGTGAAGTATCACACTGCTATCAGGTTGGCATAATCCTATCTAAAATATTCTTGTTACTTTGATTTTCGCAGCAATCAATTTAAAAAACTTGAATTCGTTTAGCGAATTTATTACTTTAGTTACTTGTGACTTGGTTATTAATATACCTATTTGCATTACTTTTCACAAATTCATTTTTTATAATTCTTCAATTTCGATATCATTTTTAACACGTGCTTATAGTAACTTAACCTCACTTTAAATATAACTATTTTTGTCACTACATCCAAGGTACAGTGCGAAAAAGAACATAATTTCCAGGTACACCTAGGAATATTTACAATAATTTGACCTTGAAAGTAAACAAGTTTCGGGCATGGATCATATCGACAACATACTAATAGAAATTCTTATTGTTATTATTCAAATGCTCTATTAGAGAAGTGAAACAGATCTCACAATCCGCCAAAGCCTCAAATATAACTTTCGAAACTAGATATTCATTATTTATAGTGCACGGAAGTTCGGGTATATTTAAAATTAATGTAAGAAAAAGAAAGGTATGCATCGTACCTATTTTCTGTATTAAGATATATCTGAATAACTTGTACAGTGATTTGATTGACCAGAAATTCCTATATAATTAATATATCACAGTAATAAACTAGTAAAACGAAAACTAGAAAGATAACTAGAAAACTACATTTTTATGTATATAACAAAGACTATCTAATATTTGGAAGCCGACACCCCAAATGTACTTTTGAAAGATTTTGAGGTTTTCTTGATGTCAACCGACCGAGCATCGCCAAAGGAAGAAGCGAGGGACTTCCCAGTTGCCTTCGTGTGGAATTCACATAAGAGTCATCCCAGTGACCACGTAATTGAGGGCGAGCTTAATACTCAACATAAGCTCTCAGAGCCTAACTTCCAGATAAATTAATACCGAAAATGTTTGCAGTTGCGCGATAAGCGTTCGCGCTCAATTGTGGGAAGCTTTCGCGAGCGCAGCGGAATGTATAACATAAATAAATAATAATAATAATAATACGTACGCGAATTGAGAATACGAGTTTTCATATACAAAAACCGTCAGTAGGCTTTTAAGGACAGTTACTTGGGCGCATTTTTAATCTTGTTTACATGTATCTGCGTAGCAGATATAATTGGTCTGCCCTTGTTTAAATGTAGGTGTGAATAGCCACAAGCTATATTGCTCGTAGATTGTCCACTCGTATGTTGTTTTCTTTATTGCCTTTATCTGTGTTTCAAAATAAATGTATTTGTGTAAGAAAATTGGCTTTTCTTGTACATGTGTGGAAAGATTGTGTACACGTGCAGACCACCTTCTTGTTTTGGAAAATAGTGATTGGTGGTAACCACGACTGGAATATTTGGAAGTTTCATGCATAATGAGCTAGCTAGGTGATCAAACAAGGAAAATAAGTATTGAAATATTAAGGCGTACGAAACGTCTTACTTAAGTTAAACGTTCCGGGGGAGGGGTGCAGCCAACGCATCGTTACATGTTTTTTTTTAATTTTAGAAAATATTATCTCAAAAATTTACAAATTCAAGGTCGCACTGTTTTTATATACTAGTTCAGAATTTCATTTTCTATCTAAATTTTCCATGAGGGTTCCTTGTGATGACATCGTTGCTAAATACTCTTCTTTTTCCTCTTATATTAGGCCAGTGGCCAGTTCTAACCATGAAGTCGTGGTTCTAAGAACCGTATTTGGTTGTAAGCCAGGTAGGTGGCTAGCCTCTCTCGTCGAAACTGAGGAAGAGTTTCTTTGTTAGGGGTGACTACAGATCCTTAAACTTTGACTAGACATAATTACAAAATTTATTGTGGTTCACTTTATCTGGAGAAATCCAAAGTAAGGTATAATCAAAGATGACGCATTTTTAAAATGGTGTGCCATAGATAATAGTTTGTGGAAATCAGTGAAAATGTAATACTAGCGCAATTCCTTTAAAAAATCAGGAGCTTCATCGCCGGAAACACTATTGTCAGCGAATTTGTAGGAAGATGAAACAGTTTCTTTAACTGTATTTCTATGTTAATATCTTAAAAGGCAGAAAATAATGTCATGTATGTGGTCGTGCCATGTCTCGAGAATTACGTCCAAAGCGAACACTTATACTAGGCGGCATAAAAACTACTGGACGAATTTTATAGGTACGAATACATTACTGCCAATACTACCACATATTCAATGCTGGAAATGATAATATTAAAAATTAAAATTTTGAATTTTCTTAAAAATTTGATTTTTTTTAAAGAAATGTTACTTTCTGGTCCTGGTCACTAAAGTTCTACTTTCGTAGCTAGCAATCAGGTAGCTCGAACGATTATTTTAGTTATTATCCCTGTTTATAGGGTTAAAAAATTCTTTTATTTATACGGTAGTAGAGAAACTTCTTAAGCTGTGATAAGCTAATTTTTCCTGATTAAAATTTATATTGATGCTTGTCAAATACCAGTTTTTACCGATCTAACTAGACGAATCGGTTTTGCTTCTATGTTATACAAAGTTCGACAGCCTTAATTTTAAATGAATTAACTAAGCGTTCAATTATAATGACAACCTACATATTGTTATTAATTTATCCATGAATTCGTGGGCTGCAGAAAAGCGCACCCGTTAGCGAAGGCCTTGGTTCGCACGGTGCATTAGTATTGCAGAAATGTATCACGCAATCACCTTTTTAAATGTCGGGAAGCTGAAGTTACCGTAATTGAATTAACTGTATATCGGCGCATTGTCTGAGAGCAAATTGGAGCGCGTACCAATTCAGAAGGCCGTAGATGGACCGTTATTCTCCTCTCCGGGTGCATTTCATAATTATCATTGCCGAGCGCGCCAATTCTTTTGTTCGGAGCTGTGTGAGCGTGAACAAGTTCGGTGACTCTACCGGAGATACCTCCAGATTTGCCCAGCAATTCGCTTCTAGGAATTCCTTGTCTCAGCCGCTTACGAATTTGGGTTAATTGGGCAAGTCCGAATTCTTTTTAAACAAGGCATATTAAAATCCCAAATGTCATTTTCCCACTATACCAGATGAGGAGGTTGTGGTTACTTGGACGTCTTGCAATTTTTGACAGATAATTGCGGTTTACTTGTTTTGATGCAGTTACTAATGTATTCACAAATTGAGATTATTATTTCAAGTTTGTTGTATTATAATGGTTATTTGTACAACTAGTTTTGAAAGTCAATTGCAAATTCGTGAAAAAAAGTTGCTTTCATACGTGTTGTACGCATTTTTTTTTTGCATGGTGATCTCTTGTAACTCGAAATTTAGTCGAAAAGACTTTCGGAATTCACAACTATCAAATTGACAATTCACAACTTCAATAAAATAGTTAAAAATGTTTACTTTTCTTTACGATTTTTCGTAAAAAAAACATGATGCTTTCTGCACGATTTTTCGTTTAAAAAGATGACTTTTGTGATCACTATGCAAAAAAATAGTACCAACACTGATTTGACGATTTATGAATAAAATCGTATCATTGAATGTTCTTCCAATATTCTTTTGGCAACCAAGTAAGTAGCGATTTACGTACAAATTACTTAATTAAAAGTTCGTTTCTACAAATTTATATACAAGGTGTTTGTACATCGCTAGACAGCTTGTAATTTACTTAATAATAGAAATATGAAAGAAAACTTGTTTTGTTTTAAATGCCAGTATTCAGCCTACAAATTGTCATAAACCAATTTAAATCACAATCTACTATTTTCGCATAGTGATATATGACTTTGGTTATTTAAATGGAACACGCCGTATATTTTTAGATATTTGAAATCAAAAAAATTCTTTTTCTACGATCACTACTAAAAGTAGGCCTTTTAGTACCCACTTGCTGAACTAAAGATGACGTTTTATAAATGAGCGTTCTAAAAGTGAAATCAGCTGTTTACTTTTAGCACTTGTGCTAAAAGTAAACAGCTGGTTTTGAATTTAGTATTTTAAACTGGAAGTGAGGTTAAAAGTTATTCTAGTTACTTCTTTCGTTAGAGATAAAGTGTTTTTAAATAATTAAAGCATTATGTAATGAATAAAGTAAAATGTGTACTATTATAATTACCTTTGATAACTAACTTTGACAGCTACCTGCTACAGAAACAGTAACCTGCGCCGTCACGGCCATCTCTTTACTATGACATAAATTATAACTGTCATAAATAAAAACCTTTTGTTAAATCGACATTTATGGATTAATAACAGTAAATTTAAGGCCGCAGAAAAAATATCGTGTGCAAACTCGTGCTAAAAGTGTTATTGCACGAGACATGAAAAGTATGAAACGAAGCCGAAGGCTGAGTTTCATAACATGTTTCGTACATAAATACTTTTAGCACTTGTTGCACAATAGCTATTATGATTAGCATGTTTAAACAAAAATGTAATATATTATTTTTGGGAATTAAAAAAAGATAGCCAAAGTAGGCCATGACAAATCGCTAACAAGTGAACAAGAAATGCAAAACAAACCCCACTTGGCTCTAAAAGTTGTTCATAACCGAATTATCGCACCAAATGTACAAAAACAATTGAAAACAACGTTTTTTTTAATGGAACAATATGAGTTTCATTAAACAGTTGAAAACTACACTAAAAGACCTTGCAAACGATGTACATATCATATTCGACATTTTGTTTAAAAGTAGCTTTAAAAAAATAAAAAAATTAACAATAATTGTTAAAAAACATAGTTTTCAATTGTTTTAGTACGTTTGGTGCGATAATTCGGTTATGAACAACTTTTAGAGCCAAGTGGGGTTTGTTTTGCATTTTTTATTTAATTGTTACCCATTTGACCTATGGCCTACTTTGGCTAAATATTGATTTTAGTTTAAAAACATTATAAGTTCAAACATATTCGTTTAAGCATTCTATCATAAAGCACTTTTAGCTTTGATTTCAATATCTAAAACTATACGGGGTGTTCCATTTAAAAAATCAAAGTCGTATATCACTACGCAAAAATAGTAAGGGGGTGATTTAAATTTGTCTGTGACAATTTGCAAGCTGCATACTGGCAATTAAAAAAAGCTTTTCGATACTTTTATTATTAACGAAGCTACGATTTACAATCACCCTGTATACAGGGTGATTTACTAGCCTTTTTATAAACACTGGCAACGGAAAATAGATTTAATTAGGTCCGGAAAAGCGTCATATGGGAGCTATAGTCCTGAGAAGGGTATATGCATTAAAACCACTTTTGCATTTTTAAAATTAAATTGTACATAAAAAATCTGGTGTGATACACGCACACAACTTCCTTTTACAGTGATCTTATAATTAGCCAAAAATTTTATTTTAAATTTTTAAGCATTTGTCAAAAATTTTCAAAAATTACAAATTCCACAAAAACAGTACAAAATAGAGCGTTAGCTCAAGAGACAAATTTTCTCTAGAATTTCCATTCTCATTTCTTTAAAATTTTATCTCTATTTAAAAAATTTAATTCAAATAACCTTTTATATTCTAAACTTTTGCAAAGACTGACTACAATGCTTTACCAAATCTTTTTATCGTATTGATCATCAAACTATATCCACTCTTATGATATCATAACATAATACATAAATATACGAGAGTGATGCCCAGTCAAAATGAGAAATCACTTATAGACTTAATCTTAATAGAAAATGGAGACAGGAAAGTAGTGAAAGATGTAAGAATGAGCAGAGGAAGAGAAATAGGAAGTGATCACTTTTTAGTACAGATTACAATGAAATGTCATGAAAATATGGCAACTACGGTAACTCAGAAGGAAAATAGCATGTATAACACTCCTAGTATAAAAGTGTACAAGCTTTTACAACCAGAGATAAAAACTAGATATGCAACCATTCTAGGAAGGGGACTTAGTACCACAGACTGGAAAGGCACAAATAAAGTGGAAGCATTGTGGAGCATGCTCAAAACATTCATGTTAAAGGCAGCTGAAGAGGTGTGTGGTAAAACGTCGAGAAGACACAAAAAAAGTACAGCATGGTGGAATGAAGAAATTAAGGTAGAAGTCAGAAAGAAAAAGAAACTTTCGAAAATATACTTAAGTAATAAGACGGGACAGAACTACCAAGCACATAAAGAACAAAGAAAGGAAGTTAAAAACAGGGTTACTGAGGCTAAACAAAAAGCGTGGGAAGAGCTTGGAACTAAGATGGAGATGAACAGCCAAGGGAACTCAAAACTCCTTTATCGCACACTTAAAAACTTCAGGAAAGAGAGTGTGGGTGGAATTAAATGCATACAAGAAAAGAATGATAACTTAATAACCGATAGTAAACGAACAGTAGAAAGATGGCGAGAATATTTTACCGAAATATTGGAAGGAGGTGTAGACTTAGGGATCCCAAGTAATAATGAAGGCAATGGAACAGTAGTAAATGATAAAACAACATTAGAGGAAGTAAATGAAGCAGTTAAAAGCTTAAGAAATGGAAAAGCTGCTGGAAAAAATAACCTTAAAGTCGAAACGTTCAAAGGCATGGGCAAAAAATCTGGTGTGATACACGCACACAACTTCCTTTTACAGTGATCATATAATTAGCCAAAAATTTGATTTTAAATTTGTAAGCATTTGTCAAAATTTTTCGAAAATTACAAATTCTGCCAAAACGGTACAAAATAGAGCGTTAGTTGAAGAGACACATTTTCTCTATAATTTTAAGCTGAATTCAAAAATGTAATAATATACCGGGTGTTCTATTTAAAACGGGAGTTAACAAAAAAAATAGAAAAAAAACAAAAGAAACCCATTTTAGAAGTATTCAAATGGAAAATCACCTATCTCACATCAATACACATTCAAAGTGTAATAAAAATGTGAATTTTAAAAAAAATCGTTAGAGCCGTTTTTGAAAAAATCGAAAAAAACTGAAAAATCACAAGAGTAAACACCTACTTCCGGTTATGCGATTTTCTTCAAAAGCTTGCTGTCACATCTACATAGTACACAAACCTTATATATGAAGTTTCAACGTCACACCTCTTTTAGTTTTTGAGATATTCTGTTCACAGACACACAGACAGACAGACAGACAGACACACAGACAGACAGACAGACAGACACACAGACCAATGAAAAAAAATATGTTTTTTGGGATCAGGGGACTCTAAAACGTGAAGATCTGTTGAAAACTCAATTTCGAATTTTTGGGGTGAATCCAATACTTCCTTTATAGTAAAAGGAAGTAAAAAGTTACAGAAGAAAATGTATTTAATAAAGAAAGCGCACTGCAAGAAAAACAACTTTTGTTAGATCTAATTACGATTGAAGAATGTTTAAAATTATGTACGAAATAGGTAAAAAATATCTTAATGTTGCTAATAATACTGAAATAGTAAAATGAAAATGCAAATTACATTAATTTGCAAAAAAAACAATGCAGCCGATGGGATTCGAACCCACACTCTCAGAGGTAGTCCGACTGTGAGTCAGATGCTATACCTGCTTTGTTAATAAAGGATCATGTTACATCTATTTGTTGATTGCAGTATAAAAGACGCGATGATGACACGGCCGATCGTGAACGAACTGGTCCAACCGGTGCCGATGAAAACATGACCCAGAGAGGCAGGCACACCACTTGTTCATATACAGGGAGGAAATAAAGTAACACAAATTCGGTAACTCTAACGTTCGTTTTCAGGAATAAATCTCAAAGGGGTGTAGCGATTCAAATTGCAGGACGTATATTACTGTTATTTGCAGATTTCTATAACATTTGCTTTAAATGTATGACGTCATCAATATTTTTTAAACAACCACCTATATTTTTTCATTAATTTCGGTAGTAAGTTTTAATCTGTTTTCCATGGTATAATCTTTTGAATAGGTTACATTAGAAAAAAATGATAAAATGACCTTAAAATTCAAACAGTAACGATAGTTACTTGGGGTTGAAACAAAAGCCGATGATTGTATATTCATTTTTTATGTTGGAATCATTGTTAAAGTGAAAATGTAATCACTACTAAGTTTTTTGTTTTAAACCTAATCTAGAATTACTTTGTTAGTTTCATTCAACGTAACTTCAAATTTTATACTGTTTAAAAGCAAATTAAAACTTGCTATCGATTTTTTTTTAAATATATAGGTTGCCATTTAGCCAAAATTATCTTTTACAGCTCAATTTAAAATTGATAAATTATTTCTTTAAGAATTTTAAACATTTTTTTTAGATTTTGGGATTATTATTATCATCGAATTTTGCGTATGCCGCCCTGCATAAATTGTAGTTTTAAATTTGTGGTTAGGTTTGCACGGTTGCCAGTTAAATGATTAGTTGTAATTTAGGAACAATTTTAATTGGTCTTACGGCTGCATGGATAAAAGCATTTCCTCTAGAAATATTATTTATACGTTTATAATCATTCTTATTACGGGAAGTTACGGTCTCGCTGCAAATGGCATGATTTCAAAATTAATTTAAAAGTTTAAAAATAATTAACAAAAAGTTACAACAATTATTTATCTAATAATTATGAATATCTTTAAAGTACACATACGTAGTGAAGCTTCATATAAATTGGCATCAAATATTGAGGTACGAGTATATTTGATGCATTAATATATTAGTGCTAATTAAAGCATTTTTAACGTATTAATCATTGGTTGCGATTGGTAAAAGGCTTGTGCTAGTCCCACTGGTGTTGATGCTGGTCCAATAAGCAGCAGTGTTAATTCCATGTAGTTCCAATGTTTTCGAATTTTAAGCTTACTATCATCAGGTTTAATTGATACATATGCAAGTAGTATAATTTTGGTGTCAAATAAAGTATTCCATAGTCCGCTTCCATTACTTCACCAGGAGAATCTGATTCATCGTCTTTATTTGATTCCGAATGTGATTTATTGCGTAGAAGCATTTACAATGCCCCTAAACCATTTTAGTTGGTCCATGGCTCACCAATTGTACAGAAATATTGTATTTACACTAACATTTGGATGTAACGACATGTTCCTTTTCATATAAAATATTGTGTCCGTTAACCTTTTCGTGTTTATAATTCATTTATTTAATAATTTTGAGTAAAGTAATTCCAACTCCTTTAAATTCATATTTGTTTTTGCATCGGTTAACAGCCTATTCAAAGTACAATGCACATTTTTAAAATTATGTTGCCAAATTAGGTCCCTTAATATGTGGTGGGACGACTGACTTTGTGCGAAAGAACAAGAATAGTTAGAGTATATACTTAGTAATCGACTAGAAGTTCTCAAATCTTTAATCAGTTTTTAACATTAATGACTAAACGTTATAACAAAAATGCACAGCCAGACTACTTAACAGAAATTTTGCATATGTGTCTCTTGCCTTTTCAATTGTTTTAAATTTTTTATCCACTCTATTTCACTTCTGCTATATTTAATTCTGGGCCCATCGGTATATATTTTCCTGTTTTTAGTGATATATGCTTTAATATTATTAATATAGACAAATAAACTTGACAAATACTACATCTTAAAACACTTCATATCAATTAAAAGAAAATAATACTTGAATTCACTCAATGTAATAAAAAGAGCATTCAATTATTCCTATCACATTTTTCAAATTTATTGCATACTTCTAATGGTAATTAGTGTGTGAGAAACAACACATTTTATTAATAAGATCCGGATTTATATTTGTATTTAAATTTAGATCCGGTTAAACAATTTCTTCACTAAGGCCATGAACATAAAAGAGCTAAATTCGCAAAATATGACAACTGTGTATCTGAATAAACACATTTTTTAACCCACGCATTTTATTATTGCAGTTTCTCCTACGGTGTTAATTATTTAATTATTGTTACGTATAAACATTTAGAATCTTAATTGGCTTATTGTATTAACTTCTTAATACAATTGTATTAATATGTTTGTTAATTAATGTAGTAAGCTGAGAGACTCATTCAAATGCATAAATTAAACTATTTACAACAATTGGCAACATAATTAAATTTAAATATTTAGATATTATTGAAAGCAAGCCTGATCCACAAGAGAAACTCTTTTTCATCTCCATTCAATTGACTCAACGATTATTAATATATTAAATTATATCTTTCTTTATTATCCAGGATTATTAGGCTGCATTAAAAAAATTTAGATCTTTATTATGACATATTTATAGATTGATAAGCCAACCTTTACATTACAGTTATGGAAATTACTGTATATTTAGCGATGATATTCGTACGTTAAAGTAAAATTGATTATTTTTATAATTAAATATTAGAAGATATAAGAAACCTAATCAACAACTTTAAATGTGAACAAAAACTGGCTTAAATTACAGCTACTTTTACAAAAGAGCAATATATACAATAAACGGGATTTGGCCCAGCTACACCGGAGCTCAGTAACAGTAATTAATAATCTTTCAGTATACAGCCAATTTGTACGTTTATGTATCTCGTGATATTTAGTTTGTTGAATTCTAATAAGTTTAACTTAGGCGCTGCGTCGTGTGTATATGGCAGAATAAGTTTGATCGGTGATTTTAACAATATAATGAAAGTGATGTTTTTTGGCGCCCATGTCGATGACGGAACGTGAAGATTATTCCATTCGTGGCGTGGCACTTGAAGGAAACCGATTGTTTCCTAGCGCTGGCATATTGGGCTAACGCCCTAAAAGTTCTACTCCGTACTGGGTTCTGCATAGAAGCTCAGGGCCACGGACTTGGGTGTTCTCGAAGGCCTCGACGTAATCTGCGAGTCCGCAAGACAACAAGTTAAAATACCAGCTGCAAGTATCCACGACCGGCGAAGCATTCTTAAATGCAAAACCGGTTGGTATTTTTCTGAACCTTTGGGATTTGAAAGAATAAAGTGTTGCATCGTACTGCGTATTAAAACCCGGAGGCGATCTGACACCGCCTCGTCATTATTTCGACTTGTGAAGTCAATCATCAGCTCATCTCTTAAGTATCGTATTACCTAGCGGAGTTGGTGAATTACTGCGTGCAGGACCGACTCCAGGCAGTTTAAGGTGCGCGTATAAGACGGTTATTTTGATTTCATTTAATATTGTTTAAATATAAACGTATGTTACTCATAATTATTCTAGTTTGCTTGACTGATAAATTGGTGTAGGACTTGGCAATCGCTCTTAGTTTTTATATTATTAGTTAACACAGTTTGGCCTAGCAATGGCTATTTATTTTATGTGTATTGATTTATTGTTTTATTGGTTTGTATTCAAAGCCATTTTTTGTGTTACACTGTTTGCAGCAGATTTGCTTTTATTTGAGAAGAAGCTTGGTGTATATTTTTTGAGTGTTTCGAGCTGCACTAGATCGACTTCCAGAGCTTTCTTACGTTGAGTATCCGTAACCTGGACTGGAAAAAAGGTAAGAGTCATTTGTTATAAACTAAGCTAGCTAACAAAGAAAGAGCAAATAAGTATAAGAAATTAAACACAACAACGGGGCTAGCAAACTTACCGTTAGAACAATAAATTTGATCGTCAAATTCTGAGTCATTACAATGCATATATTGTGTTTTCATAAGGTTACGTCACAATGTCAAATGCTACGCTAGTGTTGAATAATGAAGGATATGGAAAGCGTACTGATACTGCTATAGTAGTCACATGCACCACGGGCATATTTTATAAATTTTTAATATTTGTAAACTTCTATCAAACTTTTCTGATACCCAATCTTTTCTATCTATTTGTATTGGAAGTTTTTCATCGGTTAAATTCCAATAAAGTAAAATAGAAAATAAAGGCATAATAAATTGCAAGTGCATCTTCTATGTATTACAGCTATAATAATTTATGAATGTTATTGCGAAACGTATTTTTATTTATAAAAAAGATAATATTAATTTATCAGAAAATCAATATCCAGTTCAACAACACTGAGAATAGAGTGCATTTTTCATTTTCAAGTGATCGCGGAATATTCAACGTGTAGAGAAGCTTATACGAGGTTAGATAAATATGTAAAGTTCACAAATTAAATAATCCCGTTTGAAGTATTCACATTGGAATTCGATGCCCTAACACCATACTATTTTCAATTTTTCTAGACATTTCCCCAAGGCATTTCCTTTTATACCTAATAGATATTTTGTTAAACCATTCGGGAGGTCGTGGGTTCGATTCCCGTGACCGTCTACTCTGATTGAGGGTTTTAGGTGGTTTTGCTGAGTCAACAGTACGTTCTCTGAGAGGAGTGCCGGGGTAGTACTTCTCCACCTTTTCTGGCCTCTCTTCCATTTTCCACCCCTCCTTTCTCTCAACCATTCTGAAATTCCCGTTATTGGCTGGAGAGGGACTCAAGGTCCCTATAGCAGCCCGCCCCTAGTCGGGTGAATTGAAATGATCCTGAACCTTTACCTTTTTTACCTTGTTGAATTGTGCTTAGTGGGGTGTATGACCTCAGACGTTGTGCTTTAAGATATTTTTTTTGAGGAATAAAAAGGAATAGAAAGATGCCACATATTCTAGTCTAGAACAAGAGACTACCATTGAGGTACCTCTACGTGCTCAAACATTTAAAATATGTTGAAAGATGCTACCTCTACGTGCTCAAACATTTAAAATATGTTGAAAGATATTTCAATATTTTCTGATATCTTTCTAATCGTTAAAATCGTCTTTGAATTGGCTAAACCATTCAAATATCAGTCACAGCTTCGTAGTTGAAAACAAAAGCAGAAGACAATCCTGTTATAATACACTGAGCCTTTTTGATAATTATAGAGCAAATAACACACGAGACACATGATTTATTGTATTGATCAAATCTCGTATGTGTTTTTTGTATAGAAGTTGCTTCTGTTTGTAACAGTTTTTACTTCACATTATAACTTACATGTATTTGACAATCATATGCATCCATGTTACATAATTATACTCTTAAGCGACAACGACTTTTGTAGGACTGTCAGTCAAAAAATATTGGCTTGTCAATTATTTTGATATTGAAATGCTCTCAGCTATTGAATGCTAAAATCTAAATTCTGCCAATCAAGCTCACTAAAGCTTTCAATACACCAAAGCCATCAATAATAAAAATGAGGAAGTGCTGTGTCGACTCATCGAAACTACTTTATTTTGTTGCTTTATGGTTCGGAAACTCAAAAAAATCATTTAGCTGATCATCGTAAATGAATAACGACCCATCAAGCAATCAACCTTTCAGCATTGCTGTTTTGAACTTGCGATTACACCAGGCAATAACAGCTAATGATTTGTAGATGCCGTTAAGCAGTGTTAAAGTTCACGTCACTTACATGTGATTGATGTCGACAATTGATTTTTTAACTCGCAAATGTGCCTGACTTGGCAGTCCGTTTGACTTTTAATTTGAAAGCTCTTGTTAAAATACTGATATTCTATTGCGTTGATTTGATTTATTATACTATTGTATTTTTAATACTATTCTTACATTTAAACGACGTGTTAAAACAGTTATATAATCAGTTTCGGCTTGGTACTTTAACACGAGTAACGTACTTCTAATGTTTTATTTTTAAGATTGTCTAACTTGTGGATTCGTATAAATTTATATTTTAGTCTATGGTATATTTTTGTTTGTAAGTTGTGACATTTAAAATATGTTTATTGATCTTTTAAAATACGTTCAAACTAGATGTCCCCGATGTTATTCTTAAAATATTCAGTAGCTGAGTTCGTCGCCGTGTATTAGAGTACTTCAGTTACTATATAGGGTGTTTCAAAATGACTTGGATCAAATATAAAGGTGCTACTTTCGAGCAAAGAGTAGAGAAAAAATCATAAAATTATTCATTTCAAAGATATATTGGATCAAAGAATTAAATATTTGTATTTACGTCATTTAGATTTACTTGCAACTGTCAAATTAAGTAAACTTCTATGTAAAGATGGTAATCAGGTAGTTGGGCATATTGTGACCTCTTCAAAAAGTTTCGTAATGTTTAAAAACAACATGTTATTATGGGTGACCGAATATATTTGTTCTCTATTGAAGAATTGACAGATATTTTAATTTATGGAAAAGTTCGCAAAAATTCCGGAGCAGTAGTTTGCACATAGGTGGAAACATATCCAAATCGACGATTGCCAAATCGGAAAACTGTTGTGGCAGTTGAAAGACGAATTCGAGAAATAAGCACTGTTATAGTCAATACCAGTACCAGTACTAGAAGACTGCTAACACGTCTCCAAATTTTTGTTGCAAGCGTATGGGGAACAATTATAACTATATCACTGTACATTTGTGGAAGATCTGGAACGTTCACATTTTGTCAAATGGATATACCTCTGCCGATGGTTAATTGCTGAATTGACACGCGCCCCAGTTACAGAGGAATCTTGTTTTACCAGAAATGCAATAGTAAATTCAAAACACTTGCAGCAAAGGCTTTTCAACTAACTCACGGAATTCGTAATACCCCATTCGGGACTCAAAAAACGTTGCAAACAGCTCAATCCACCGAAGAATGTCGACATATGTGACTGCCCATTGCCTGGAAAGCCTGGGAAACCAAGCAGTTAAAAGCTTATCACAATCACATAAAGCAGGTAAGTGGTCAGTACTGTATAAAAAAGTTTGTAGGGTTGCATACTCTGCTGCCATTACTCATGATCATCATTTATATTCGTGAAAAGTTGGTGTGGACTGATTGGTGACAATTTTATCAGCTTTTATTTTTTACTTTCGCAGCTTATAAGCTTGCAGGAGTAGGCTATTTTAATTCTTTTGTAAGACGTTCCTGTTCAACGTCGTCGGGAAATGTGATGCGCGAACACATTTTTTTTCGACTTGTAGCTGACTATTTGAATACGACTTACAACGGCTGGGTTGATCGTAATGGCCCTGTACCAGGGCTAGCTCGGTCACCTGACCCAATACCATCACTTTGTTTGGGGGTGCATTAAATTACTTGTTTATTCGTCGTAATCGTCACTACATATGCATTAAGAAATAGCATAACCGAAGTTTGTGAATCAATCAAATAAAATCGTGAAATGATAAGACGTGCCAGATACTACATAGCAGAAGAAGGAAGAAAGATTTGGACCACATACTTATAATTTTTTACGTTGTACTGTAGAACAACAACCAAATATTCTATTAAAAAAAAATTCTGTAAAGGGGTTTACATGGAATTTTCCTCGCGCGAATTACATCAATTTGCAAATAAAAAATGTGGTCTGCTGGGACTCGAACTCCGAATGAAATTAATATATTTTGAGCTCAATTTTTAGTCTGTTGCTCGGGTCTGCAACTTGCGGCCGCTTGTTCAACTGAACCACAGCCGTGCTTGAATTGTACGAGTTTCTGCTGCATTATAAAGACACCATACTCTTCTGTCTCATTTGTTATGTTTACCCTGTATGTGTTAGGTCTCATTTTCATCAAGGATAAAGCCTGACCTATTTGCAATTTATAACTTGTATCTATTTCTCAGTTAAAAAAAGACGCTCACCCTGTAATAATTTCTCCGACATTTTCTCGGTTTTATGTCTAGTAGACATATAACATGCATGCAAACTATCATCTTTCTCCAACAAATAGTTTTTGAGAGACAGACAGGCAGATAGACCTAAGGAAGAGACAAAACTTATTCTTCGTCATCTAGGGACCCTGAAACGTGAAGATCTGAAGAAATCTCGGAAGGTGATTTTTTGCAATTACAATTCTGCCTTCATCTTTTAAACGAGCGAAGTAAAAATATGTGATGAAAACAAAACATCGGCCTATTAAATCATAAATATTTTAAATACCTTACAGGTCTATTACGTTTATTTTCTTATTTCTTGTTCTACACTAACGCTTTTATATTTCTTTGGTGTAATTCTGAAACACCCTATATATAAAGCGAGATTTTTCATTGAGTTATCTCAGACCTAAACAAAGAGAGAAACGGTTAAATGGGCAAAAGTTTATGGTGTGGTTTAACGATACTACTATTTTTCATAAAAGCTCTGTGTTTAAACTTCAATAAATTATTTAACATCCAAATAACAATAATTATAAACTAGTGAGTCACCCGAACTACGCTTCGGTTCGCTAATTTAAGAGAGATTCACTAATATAAATTTAAAAAAAAAAGTATGCATCGGCCAGGAATCGAACCCGGGTCGCCCTCATGGCAGGCGAGCATACTACTCCTGGACCAACCTGGCTCGTTTGAATAATGCGCCGCTATAACGATATCTGAACATAGGCGATCACTCGAGCTAACAGCACACGGCCACAGCAGCTGTCACACCGTAGCCGACGGCGACAGAAGCTCCGCTCCACTGCTTTAATTAATTAAATTAAAACTTTTTCGTACTTTTTTTGTAAATATAAACCGGCCTATGATCTAAGTCTAAAAATTAGCAAATTTTTAAGCCATCATACAACTTAATCGGTCCAGTATCTTCGGAGGAGATAGCGAACAAATATACAAACATACAAACAAAGAAAGAGAGCAACGATTTTATGTTATAGGATGTAAGTTTATTTCCAGATTTTCATCTACACTCAAGCAACTTTTTGTGGTTATTTGACTATAGATTCCAGGAAGAGAAATTAAATAAATTTCTGAAAGTTACTAAGCCTACATGTTAATTTTTACACTATTTTGGAATTGAATGCTAACTGAACTTTTTAAAATGTGGTTTATGAGAACTCTAAGACTATTTTATGTATGATCGATCAATAATGTGCCTATTATATTTTTTCTTACCGGGGTAAAGCAAGTATTTTTCGCCCTCTGGCGATAATACTCTTTATTTTCCACTGATATATTATTTTTTCTTTATATCTGTGATACAACGTATATAAAGCAGTCCATAACGCCCTAGGACGTAAATAGCGGGCATAGTGATAACGCCCGCTCATTCCCTCTCACAACGAGCGGGCTCAAATATTATGCCCACTCTTTACGCCCTAGGGTGTTATGGACTGCTTTTCAGGTTTTTCAAGCTTTCCAATTTATTTACATATTGAAAGTGGAATATAAAACGTCGCACGCATTTCAGGAATTACTTGATGTTTATAGCCCCTGGGCGACTTACAAACTCATTGCCCTATAACGGGCATAAACATCTTCATAATGCCCTTGATACATAAATAACTATTTTACCAATGTGAACAGCAAGCTTTAGAGATAACAAACTTTACAATTTCCATGTCAGATTATAATATAAACTTATGACAACAACAACAATGACACTTAGCATTCTAAAGCTTGCTGTTTATATTACTTTTGCTTTCCATTGCCAACCCTTATGTAATTTCTTTTTGAACACAGGGTATAATCCGAATCTCCATTTTTAAATAAAATTTCGATAACATACAAGTTTTGTATGTACCTCAGGCGTAACCAGCGTCTTTGGTCTTTGTCTTGTTATAACCGTCGGTGCATCGAATTTCTTGCTATAATCCACGCCAACGGCCAAAAATTCCTGTTTTACATTCGTGATACATACATACATATTATACCATTCTAATACATAAAAAATACGAAACCAAATTTTCTGTTCCAAGGATAATACATTTCCGATTCTATGTGGTTTATGAATTGCACAAAGGCTGACTTCTAGTGTTTGTAATATTATGGTTTGAACACCTAGTAAAGTGTAGTGCAAACGTGTGATTTTTTTGCAGTAATAGCTTCATGAAAATATTAGTACCATAAAAAATTGGTACAAGTTTAAAAATTAAAATAGTATTAATCAGATCCATAAAATGTCCATTCTATACAGGGTGGAGAAAAGAAGTCGAAGTGATTCAAGAACAAAGTACATTCAAGGAAGGCGAAAGCTTAATAAAAAAATATATGCTAAGAAATTAATAATAAGTAAGTACCTATATATAAAATTGCAGTAATCTATGTTAAAAATATGTTTTTCTCATTTAAAATATTAAATTTTCAGTATAAATAAAAGCTATGTAGGATTGTTTTGCAGTAGAGAGGTGATACACTTTGAATGAGAATTGTTGTTTGTCTGGTAATTGATTGGAATTATTTGTGCATTTTGAAATCGACGCTAGTACCGAAAATCACCGAATAATGTGCTTACAAATTAAATCTACATTTGGAAAAGATGGGACTAAAAAGCTTGTGCATTATTATTTTTTAAAAGGAATTAGCAGTATCCAGTTTCGAGTATTTTTATAGCTTCTAAATTTAATGTAAAGCGAATAAAAGTTAATCATCGCTTTGCATCGTATGGTTGGAAAACTCAGGGTTACCCTAACAAGCCCATTTCGTAACAGAAGAAAATTAATTCCTTCGCAAACTACCAGGTGAGCGATTGTGTCGCCGGGGCATAGTTAATACCATCTGAAGAACAAGGCAAACGCTCCCTGACGTCACGGTCTTGCAATGTCGGCTAAAGTAGGTAGTTAATGGCAGACGTGTAAACTGCACATCATAGCTGCACGTTGACTGTTATTATCGAATTGAGCTTTTTGTAATAGACAAATCGCTTAATGCCGTCGTTAGTAATATGCGTGCAAGTTTGCATTGTCAGTGTAATGGTGAGTGGCTAGCGTTTTAAAGCACTTACCGGTAAATAAAATAAATATAATGTATTGCAAGTATTTATAGTGTGTTAAAAAACTCATTCAGGGTAGGCCTTGAATAGAAATGAAGATATCACATGAAATTCAACTCTACTCAAATTAACTTGAGTGTGTTTTAAAAGGATCTCACTTTGAACAAGCTATGACCAAATTTAAGTATATCGTAATTTGAGTAGAAGTGAATTAAAGGAGATACATTCATTTCCATTAAAGGCCTGCCCTAAATTAGTTTTTTTAAAAGGGCGATATGATATTTTGTAACTAGATATTTTGATTCCTGGGTGTTGATGCAATAATTACACAAATTTCTTGTAATAATAATTCGTTGGCTACTACGGTAGAAGAAAATTACAGTTTAATCGTGAAGTTAAGCAACATAATGCGGTTGCGATTTTTTTTTGTTTAATTATAATTCAGTGAAATAGAACAATTTTTAAATGTTATATATCATACAAAATCTTGTGTCGCAGCTGGTGTTAAAATTTATTACGGAAGAGGGCTATTAAGTTCATTTTATTGAGTGCCAATATCATAGCGAGGAAAGAATAGCAAACATTGTAATTAATTGTACAACCAACACTTTCATTAAAAATTGTTGCGGTAAAATTAATAATAATCGGTTTAGCGAAAGAAACAAGAGTAGAACAATAAGTGTTAACAAATAAATGAACCAAATTTCGAGTTTTCTATTTCTTACGCTACCTATAAGTATTAAAATTCAAAATTAGTTTCTACTCTGAGACTTCGTGTACCATTACAAAGAAATACTAATGAAGTGGGTGGTATTGGTATAACTTATCAATCCATTAATCTCTGATTATCGATCTACTAGACCCATTACGCAACAAAACTCGTATTTTGGATTCTAGATTGTGAATAATTATCATTATAACAAACATGTTGCTACTAATAAAACATGCAAAACTGAAAATAAATTCCAAGGAACTAGAGAATGTTATTAAAAAATTATCTCACTCGACCTGCTGGTGATGATGATGTATAAGTTATTTGAAGGTTTATTTCCAAATATTGTGATTCATATTTTGAGATAGATAACTATGACTATATTTGGGTATATTTTTAAATCCTTAAAGATTTCTTACGAAAGTTTGCTTTATCTGGCAAAATGGGAGGCACTTTACTCTTTAACCGATTCTAATTTTTTGATTTTGCCAATATAACCTGGATTATTTCAGTCTCTATTGATGTATCGACATTTTATCATACTAACAATTTAATACAATTGTATTAAAACTTCACTTTTCTTCGATTTTTTTTGTTAATATTTGTTCAATAAATACACAAATGAAGTACCTTTTATGTAATACTTTGTTTTCTTGAATTATGTAATTTACCAATCAATCCATTGCCTAAAGCATGATTGTATAATAAAACATGTTTATTTATTTGTAACTCTAGCACGCACATATTTTATTCGTAATTGCTTGGATTTAAATTCCTAGCTTGTTCATAATGTAACGTGATGTAAGTCTCTCTATTTTATCTCCAAACACCAACAAGGGCTATATTTACTCTTTTAACATATATTTATTTAACCCTACCAGAATTTTATCTGGACTGAATTTTACAACTACATCGGTGTACCTAAGTAATGTATTTTCATCAGATTTTTCTATTATTGAAATTTTCACCGGCACAGGGAAACACGAAGAGCTGTTTATGTAAAAATATAATCTTTGCTAACTAGGATATGGAATTTACTGAACTAAAAGTTAAAGAAACGCCACAGATATAAACGTGTAGCGCATTGTAACGTTTTTATGTTGTTTGTATTCCAGTCTTGCAAAACACACATTGTTCTACTCTACTTCCTACCGACAATAAAATAAGTTTACGTGTTACAATTATTACAGTAGTACGCGTTTTAGATCCGTAATAACGCGCCTTATTACTTATTAGCGTTACATAAATAGCTTTAAAAAGCATGAAATTGATTAGCAAATAGTGTGCTTTTTGTTTTTCCGCAGCGAAACGGTCTGAAGACGTTTATACGCCTGCGGGTTTCGCATTCCAAAAATTAGCCAAGCTAGAAAGCGCCTAAGCTTTAAACGTGTTAAGCTATTTGGTACTAAATTTGGCGTAAAATCCCTGCACGACTTAAATACAGCACGACTTAGAAATAAAACCTAGTATAAATCCGCTCGTGACTTGATATACAAACTCCGGATTAAAGCTTCCTCGGGGCAATTTTGAAGAAGGCTCAACGGTGCGTTCACATGAAAAATTGATCGTACAGAAGATTTGTTTTTATCAAAAAGTGATTAGTTTACAAGCAGAGTAAATAAAGATTTTGGCGGATATAAAATATAAAAACAAAAACACACTACAGAAAGACAGTCCATAATAACATAAATTAGGTATAAAATTCTGTCACATTTCAATACAAGGTTTGCTGTTGTATAACTGGCGTGGCAGTAATTATTCGGTCGCAAATTACCTTCTCAATGCCGGTTTAATAAACGGTTCAGAGAAAGTTCCACCGATTCAGTTTTTCGTTCACGACACAGGCTTCACGCAGTTCCTGTAGCAGTTTCAACATTTCAGGTTTTCATTTCAGTAACTCTGAACGTAAGTTTTAAGCCTGTTATCCAACACCGAGATTTAAATCCGATAAACTACTCTTGCAGCTATTGAGAGCAACATTTGTTACAGAATATTCGCATGGTCTAAGTAAAACGGTTAGCATGAATATTAAAGCTTCATACTATGATCTCGTATTGCTTTACTCTTTACTTGATCTCATAGCGTTCTTTCTATCATAGTTCTAGATGTCACCATTTCATCTACGTAGGGTTTTTTTATTTCTAATGTGTGTACCTTGGTCTCTATGGCATGCGTCATGCCTGGGGGCATACATGTGTTCCTATTTTTACATACTACATCCCTTAGACATCCTGCAATTGATACTATTTTATTTGTTTGATGCCTTACTTCTTGTTTAAGGTTTCCTTTGCTTGATACTTCCACGCCCAGTGTAACGGGAACTAGACCTGACTCGCCTGAGTGTGCTTAGAATAACAAATTTTCAATTCGAATTCAGAAAAAAACCCTCTACCTGTTATCAACTTCCACTTTTTAGTGAAACTATCGAAGCTGGTTTAGAAAATACACTATATCCCTTTCAGCCATGAATTTTCATTTTTGTGTAAAGATTGTGAAATTTGGTGAACTTGCAGAATGAATTTTTTGAAATTTTTTGGCCTTTTTGATTTTTTTTATTACGCCTTGTTTTCAAAATACGAGGTGTGCCCAAAAAGGGATAAGCACAAATCAAACTGCACACTAAAGGTCTAGAAAATTACTGTTCGTACGGCCACAACACTCTAAAAAACCACCAGAGAAAATATCAACACTGAATTTCGCTCAGAACGGTTGATAAATAAATCAATCTTCATGTGGTTTGCAATCACGCTCAAAGTTAACAAAATCGAAAACTGTAACAACTATAATTTCCTTATCAAGGGTAGATGGATGCACTAATCAGTTCAAATGAAACCAACAGGTTACAGGTTGCTACTGTATTACTTACAGTCAGATCTATAAGCAGTTAAAAAACAAAAACTCTGATGTACTACATGTAGTACACGGTGACTGAAAGGGATATAGTAGCAGTCTTTCTTGATGTGGCCTCAGCGTTTGATGAGGTATTGCTCCAACCACTCAAAAAAATTCACCATTGGTAACCTCAAGGCAACAATTTGTCATTCTTAAAAAGTATTTTTCTTCTGTTAGGGTAAACTCTTTTAACTCTAATGTTACAACTATATGAGCAGGAGTAGCTCAGGGAAGTGTCTTATTATTTAATATTTTCATATTGGACATGCCCGAAGTGATAACAACTTTAGCAGCCTTCACCGATGGCATGGCCATACTAGCACACATACTAACCAAAACCATTTCATACCTCCAGCACGCCACTAAAAAATTATTTGTGGTTTAGGAAGTGGAATATTCGTCACTTTACGAAGGCTCTCATATATGCTCCTGAAAACATACCTTATAACTCAAAAAAATCGGCTTCAAAATACCTTGGCGTCCATCATGACACAAGATAAAGTTGGAATTACTATATTATTCAAAAGTTAACACAGGACCATAACCGATTAAGACAATTGTATCCACTAATAAACAAAAAGGCACATCCAAAACCTGAGTGCACCATACTCATGTACAAAACCCTATCTAGGTCTTTAACGCTGCATCCAACGCCAATGTGGACATTACATCTAAAACCAACTTCAACAAATTACACAGACTCCAAAATAAAGTGATGAGAATAGCCGTCAATTTTCCATGCATACAAGATTAAAACAACAAGACAATGGATAATACGTAGAGAAATTGGTAAGCTGCAACATCTAATGCAACTAATAAAAATCTTTACGAAGCAAATATGGCAACCATATAAGTCAACGAAACGGTATAGTCGAATTTTAATACCGCTGCTGGAATCAGACAGGGCTGCATACTGTCGCCAACACTGTTTAACATACTATATAATGAGAAAACTACTAGAAAATTGCGAACGAGGCATATCAGTAGTTGGAAGAAAGATCTGCAACCTTAGCTATGCTGATGATATCGTAATACTAGCGGAAAACCAAGAGGAATTAGAGACTATTGTGGAAAAACTAGAAGAAACCAGCAACCAATATGGCCTGGAAATAAATATCGCAAAAACCAAATTAACGATAATAAATTGGTTGAACAATAACCTATCACATATACACAAAGTGGCTAATTACCAAGTGGTGGCGAGATATAAGTGTTTGGGATCCATAATAACAAAGGTGAATGTGAACCCGAAATCAGGAAAAGACCGGCGGTGGTAAGAACTGCAACCACAAAACTTTACCGAATATGGAAAGACCAATTTATTACAAAATAAACAAAACTAAAACTATTCAAAACATTAACAGTCCCAATTGCTACCTACGCTTCAGAAACCTGGACACTAAAACAAGCAGATCGCAGAAGAATCGAAGCGTTCGAACTTTGGTGCTACCGCAGGATATTACGTATACCGTAGACAGCAATCGCACAAACAAATCTCCTCAAAGAACTCAACATACAACACCGATTATTACAACTAATTGAGCAACAATACTTACGCTACTTTGGATATATAGCAAGGACAGACGACACAATAGAAAGATTAGTAGTAGAAGGAAAAGTAGAAAGACGGCCATCCACAGGACGCTCACCTACACGATGGACATCTGTCAAAAGACTTTATCGGCCAGGGACTGTACGGGTCAATACAAATGGTGAGAGTTAGAGATAGCTGGAAAACAATAACAACCTCCATACGACCATGATGTCACCACACCCTCGACGAAGTTAAGGAGTGAAGAAGAAGAAGAACGACAAGACATACTACGTTCCGATGGCGAACATAATTAACATTTATAGTTAGTGTACTATTACTTATTTTAGTGGGGCGATATAAATAATCATATCGTCATATTGTAATTAGTAGATATTATGTAAATATATTATCTCTTCTAAATTTTAGAAGCTGATATTACCAGCTTAACATGAGTACAGGTCGAATTTTGTTTTTTTTTCAACAGGGGTTGTCCTTACCCACGACTGGGTAATAACGTAAAAAATCTCATTGTTTTTCAACTAGCTGGCAATAACAGATAGTAAAAATAATTAATAAAAACGTAGCGCGCTAAGAAACGCCTCGTTACAATTTCACTGCCAAGGAAGAGGCTCTCTAAATGTCCAGTTACAATTTGACTCCACAACGGTGGAGCTCGTTACACTAGGTTTTTGAATGACATTATTTATGCAATGGGTTGATTGTCTACTGCCAGTTTATGTAAATTTTGCTGTATCTATATTATTTCAATTAAATAAAATCCTTGTTTTTTATTACCCTTCTGAAGGCTGTAGTACTGACTGTAGCTCCCTTACGGCACTATTTCGGACCAATATAGAAAATATTTGTCTTGTTTTGATGATAACTATGACCCCTTAAAGTTTGAACTTTTAACACCGTGCTTACAGCTGTATATAATTTCAACGATTTTTCTACCACTGGTCTACTTGCTGATAAAGGTAACGCTCCTAGTAGTTGTTCTTCGGCCAGTGGTATGTTCCTTGTATCGTTTTTCTGTAATGCTTGTGAATAGTTTTAAGATGAGGTTTAAGAAGGTTATTCTTCTAAGTTAGATGGGTTCGCTTTTGTCCGATTATATTTGTTATATCTGTCGTAAAGGGCGGGAGGGAAGTTCTGGGTAAAGCCTTTTACAGATTTTTTCATCTAGCATTTCTGCTTATCATAACGACCTTAACGTTTGTGACTTGACTTCATTTGTTATAGTTGTCTATATAGTTGTACGAATGCATTTTGTTTAGAATTCAGTTCCTAATTATTTGCTTTAAAAAAACAAAACAAAAATTTTCACATCCACTTTCAAATGTTCTAGATGCATCATGTATATTTATGTACATTACTTAAGAATTTCCCGTCCTTGTATTGTGTTAATAAAAGTGAATGCTTGATGTTTCCAAGATAAACCTCGAAAATGAAGAGGATTATAGTAACTATTAAAATTCGGTGTTAGTAAAATGGCTTTAGAGTAAACTATTTAAGTTTGAAATTTTTATTTGACGCTTGTTATATGAGCAAATCCAATGTGCAATTAAATCAGATAAACACTACTAAACGAGTGCTTTATATCCTACTCTTATTATGCAACATATCTAGTAAAAGTTTAGGTATTTTAATACATTAAAAATACGGACTTACACTAGCACTGACGCAGCAAGATTTTTTTTTTTAAATTTAATAATACGCAGTGGTTTACTTACACTGTTCGTCAATGGCTACCTGGTGAAAGTTGACCGAATAAATTGAATAAAGCCGCTTAATAAGCTCACCCGTAGGTCTTTTGCATTTCGTATCGCAGCGTAAAGTATTACAAATGCTAATTTCGAAATCGCATTGTGAAATATGGCAAGGATTACCATGCGTAGCTGAAAAATGCTCGATGGAGTTGAGATGATATCGCGGCAATGGGAGTTATTTTTAAATTTATCTAGGAGCATATGTTACGCTAATTAAGTGGAGAAAATTTCTGTAAAACTATTAAACTTGAAAATTATGCTAATATTGCTGTTGGCCATGATTAACAGATTTGGAGAGATAAGAATAGAAATGTGTTTACTTTCAAAACTTATGAAAATTTTAGCTTCTAAGAGAGTTTATCATTATCACAAAGAAAATGTACGGTTCAATTGTTGAATAGTTATAATTTTATATAGCAGACCTTCAAAAGAGTTAAAATAGTCTTAAATGATAACATACAATAGCTTTACTTCACATTTTACGTAGTCAATTACAAGCAACTTTGAAGGTTATTCTGAAAAATTGTGTAAGACTACGTTATTTATATTATAAATGCGCAGACATTTATTTCTATTTAATGTTTACTCGTGAACATGGTATTTTCAAATGTAATTCTGAAGTGCGATTTCTTTTCTATTTGCAGATTTAGACTATACGTGTCACTCCTACTACGATAACTCATTAGTTGTCAATAATTGGGCCTGTCAGAACATAAAACTCATCTAAAAATCCTTGTTACTTTAAAAGTTTGATCCGACTTAATTAATTAAAATTCTACACAATCAGTGATAGGAAGATTCAAATCACTAAAAAATCAAGAGAATCTTTTAACCCAACAGTAATTGATTTCCAGAAAATACACCTACTCTATGTCCTAGTCCTATACATTTTTCCTAGGAAACCGAATCTCATTTTAGATTCAACGCATTCTATGAGGAACCTGTTTTCGGAATAATATGGGTACACAACATATATTTTATTTCACTTTAAACCTTAAGAAAAGGTTATTCAAATTTGGATACAATACAACTGGGTTATATATTAGTTTAAACATTCTGTTGATATAGTTATAGCAACTATAGTTGTTGTAACTAGATTCTAGCTAAAATATTTGTCACATTAGTGTCAGAAATACGTGTTATAAAAGTTACAAAATAAAATAATAGATTTTTTAAACTAACGTAATTTTAAAATTCCCTCTAAAACAATACAGATATTTTTTAGCTACAAAAGGACGACATCAGATGTGACTATCACTGAATGAGTAATTTTTTACTCAATTCTGTCTTAGTCGAACCACACATTGATAATTTTTTTCTGCTCATTCTTGGCGATCGTCGGGAAATAATTTCTTAGAAGGTATATGTTTCCATTTAAATAAAATATTTTGTCACCGCTGAACGCTCTAATATGCAATAGCACTAGACTAAATTACCGATAATCTTATAACACTTCAATATAAGCCGGATAGCAAGCTGTGAATACCCAAAACAGTCTCGTAATCAATTGCGTTCAATGGGCCAGCTAAGTTACTTCGGAGAGAAAAGTGGGTTAAATTAAGACTAAAATGATCCAAACCAAATACAAACGTCACCAACTTGGTTGTTCGACAACTCGCGAATCTAAGTTTGAAGATTCCCTTGTTAACTGACAATTGCAACTTGCAGTGAAGAGAAAAATCCAAAAACACTTATTAGACGCAGGCTTGTTGATAAGCTATAACATGTTATAGAAAAAAGACGCAAATGCGGCGCAACTAAAGTGATATTTATTTTCAATAAATTCAGACAACTAAAATACTGATTCTATATGTAATGACAAGGCAATTGGCGGCAAATTTAACAACAAACCCACGACGTGTACACGTAGTGTTCATAGCGTAACGTATGTATACACATATAAATCAACAATACATAAAAAATGAGTAAATTTGGCATAAACAGTAAAATTTAAATATCATAAGCTTATAAAAATATTCACGTTAATACATTTTGAATTGCCGCAAAATATTTTATTTAGAGTAAAGCAAGGTTGTGGCTTATCTGTTGAATCCAGCGATGTACACAAACAAAGTAAAGGACCAACACCGCAACTAGAAGCTCCAATCTACCCAATTCACAAACTCAAATATCGCAAATACATGAAACCAAATCTAATAACTAGAAAGTCAAATCTATAACTTCAAATACCAATAAATACAAACAAACAAACAACTCCAAAAAGGAAAAAGCCCTAAAACAAGAGAACGCCATAATCAGGATGTGCAACTTATCAAAAGACATCTATAAATGAGATGAAAATTGCATAAGAACAAATGACCTTCAATTGTTCAACGACTGGATTTACCTTAAGAACCTGCTATCTCCAGTAAATCGATACAATGATGTATTTCCCAAATTCCATCGTACTAATCCACCATAAAGAGAGGGAAAAATAACAGAGAAGCATTATTCACCAAATCACAAATTCCCATAACGGGTCAGACGCAACGCCAATTGACTATTTCTATAAATTGTTTTTAGCTAACCGCGGTTCACTTGGCAACCAAAACAAAACCGATCAGTGTGACGGAAGTTACTAAACGACCGTGTCAACACTTCGTGAAGCAGTTTATGCAATACGCCAAAACCCAACTATAACGTCTGAAAAGCTATTTGATACGAGATATCACGCACAGATTCGTTCAAATAAGCCAAACAATGCAACATTTGAAATGAATTGTCAAATAAATTCACAGTGGTGCAAGAGATACTGCTACTGTACTCCAATGCCAGCTGATAATCTTTAACATGTCAAAATGAACACACAATCTGACAGGTAAGCGCTGAGCTGCCAAACCTGATTAATCAACGTACACTTTGCTTATCAGACAGGTGAGTATGTAAATTACCAGAGCTAATTAAACGAACCTGCCTCTTTCAGAGCGCCCTATCAGAACCAGAAAAGAGCATACAACACGAGGAAGTGCATCTGCAATTCTTAACGTAACCTCGCGGCAGAAAAAAACACCTATATCTTTAAAATTCGCATAGCTAATAAGAAGCTTTTAGGAAAACTAAGGTGAGTTGGCTAACATTAGTAAATAAGGCAAAAAATTGAGGCTAACGTCAAAATGACCGTAACAACTTTTAAAGATAGTTAAAACAGTAATGTCCTTACTTTACTTTCGCATGCATTACAATTTATTAAAAAAAATCATGAAAAACAGAATAATAAAAACACAAAGTCAGTCTAGAAGTAAAAACATATTTTAGTAAATTCGAATTTAAGGTTTTATAGCGTTAATCTGTGAGTGAACTGGCAAAAGTATTGCATTTAAATATAAATGTTTATAGTAGTAAGCCTAATAAATTAGAAGGTTTTCTTAGAATTTTTTTGTAAACACCTGATAGTAATGCGAACTCAAAATCGGGTGTAAACTTGCAGAATATTTCGATAAAATAATAATATTAAGAATTGCCTTACATTCAGTGACTAGCATAAATTTGTACACATATGGAAACTTCGTACTATCCAATTACATAAATGCACTTTTCAAAACTTAAATATAATTTCGTGTAAGGGGGAGGTTCAAAAATATAAAATTAGCTCAAGAGTAAAGTATCCTAATTTTTCAAAATACACAAAAATGTTATTTTAAAAAGTTATTTAGAATTGAAAATATGTGTCAAATACAAAGTCACAGCCACTTACTCCTAGAAAGAAATGTCACTGGGTTTTAACATTGTTTTTCTTTATCATGGAAAATGAGATACAGTCAGACCTCGCCGTTCGCGGGGGTTACGTTCCAGAAGAATACCGCGAAACGCAAAACCGCGATGCGCAAGTAAACACATAAATGATAAGAACGGGGTTAGGTTCCATAAACTAGATTTATTTATACTATGCAACTTCAAAAACTTCAAAAATACATAAATGTGCGTATACAAACATGCAAATATGTACATCAAAACATATGCAAATACGTACATTTTCAAAACATAAAATATAAAGCAAAAAACACTAAAACAAAAAACATTAAAAAAGAATAAAACATACTGACTGCAACAAACAAATCAAGTTATAATTTTACAATTTATTTCAGGTCCGATTTGGTAATAAGAGCTTCAAAGAAATGGGCTGGATAAGTGTGTTTATTTCATTTTGAACCATAATCTTGTTTATTGGCCCTCAACTGAGGGCGTAAAATGTAGCCAAAATACTGAATCCTCGAATTTTGTCCATTTTGAGGACTAAAATGAAATAAAACGTTGTATGTACCACGTGCCTAATCACGATTATAGCTCTCGAGAAATTTAAAGCTCTCCGATTCGCGTCGAGCTTTAAACATTCCCTCGTGCTATAATCTATTGATTACGCCCTTAATACATAAATAACTATTACAAGTTCGTGATAAATAATGTTATTTAGGTGTTCATGACATAAACCGCAAATGTCTACCTTATTTACTTACGGCCGGTCTTATAAAGGTCACTAATCTGATGTTAACTTTAAATCGTTGTTAAAATAAACAAAAGCTCATCAAAACGTTGGCGCTTATGACATATTATTCATTACTAAACAAATTTTTATGCGGTTTTGTTTATTTTAACAGTGAATTAAAGTTAACGTCAGATTAGTGGCCTTCATAAGACCGGCCGTTAGTGTGTGAAAGTTGAAACAGTTAACATTGGCAATTCCATCAGCGAACGGCAAAGCAAATATACGCGAACGGCAAAGAAAAGGGAGCACAAAGGTGCCCCGCGTAAAATCAAATTAGCGAACCGCAAAACCGCGAACGGCGAGGTTTGATTGTATTTCAAAGTTAACTTATTATCGGATGCAAGAACGTACTTTCGAACTTGAGTATCGCTCACTTAGCACACTTTTTGTGTCCAACGTAAAGACACCAGGTATCTTCACAACAATGCAATTACAAACGATATGAACATCAAACACACAAAATAATAATAGGGAAGGAAACTTCAACAATTTCGTTCTATCTAACAATCTATTAATCCCCTATCTATATCTTCAATTATACGACTACAAGTAGTTACAGTATCCTTAGGATTAGACGAATAATATAACTGTGTATCATCTGCATACTGATGTTTTACATACACTGTCTTAAAATATTACAGAAACCCGGAGAATAAATAATGTAAAATAGCGGACCTAAAATAGATCCATGCGGAACGCCACAATTAATTTCTCGATAAGTAGATTGTTAAAAGCACTTTTGCGTTGATTACCTACAAATCACTTATCAGAAAGTCCACCTTATTAGATGTAAATAACACACGGTCAAGTACACAGAAGAGCATGTATGAAACGAGCGAAGAAAATTGAAGAAGAATCTGCTAACAAGGTAAGAAGAAAAGATCACTTTTACCCAATTATGGGTAATTTACATACGTTGGAGAAGCACTGCCTTAAAGGACAAATATTTAAGAACAATTGTTTTAAAAATGCATCTAACTCTTTTATTTACACTAAAATCTGTCAACCACTTCTCACGTATGCGTAACGTGTTATTATTTTGTTTTAAAAGGCGTTTACACAACAGTTTTGGAAATGTAATTGTGGGATTGCTTGCAACAGCCAGACTGTGTGAAAAATAAATTATAACAAATTATTGTTATATTTTTATGCGAATTCGAAGCACAGTAATGGAACAAAACTGTCGCCACTTCTTTTGTTCCGCAACAGCAACGGGGCTAAAGCTAGTTTTCCGCTAATATTTAAAAAGTATTTTTTCTTCATGCAGTCGTAACGATTGCTATAACTAATGGGGAATGCTCCTCAATGTGAGTTTTTACAGAAAATTAAATTAATACATTTTTAATTTATCAAATTTAGACGTAGAAATTTAAATATGAAGGTTGTTCTCTTAACTTTAAAGGAGTATTTAGCTTTTTTCACGGTTTGGCAATGATGCATTGCAACTGTTTGAAAGATGGACATGACTGCCATGCATATGAGACGTACGCTTTTTGTGTTAGAAAAAATAAAATATACTCCCTAATCGTAACTTGTAACACACGGTGCGTTTTAAAACATTGGCAAGAAATGGTGAATTTAAAAAGAAAACATACGATGAAAGTAATTAAATCAGCTGATATTAAAGTAACATTAAGGCGGAAGCCAGTCACGTGGCGTTGACTGTGGTTATAAACATGTGATTGTTGATCTCTCTATTACACACGAAATAGTATTTCGAGCAATGATAAAGCGTAAATGTTGCCAAATTTACAAGATGCCAGATTTCCCTTTAAAGCCTGAATTGGGTACTTTAATTGTCATTTTGGAAGCGTTAAAAAAATTTAAAAATGGCGAAATATGGAAGTTCGTATTTTCGATTACTTTTTAAATATCGTTATTGCATTTTCTAAAAGAGGATTACCCATTCAGTTGAAGTTCGTTCACTCAATTCCTTTTAAGCGCAGAGCTATTTGTAAATTTGGTCAGACATCTTTCAGAACGTGACTTACTTAGCATAGGCCTTTTCGAGGAGCCCGGGCCAGAAATGGTCGGTGTGTTGGGCCTGAAGGAATGCCAGCCTGCCATGGACGGTTGGGAGACGGTCGTCCACCAAAACTTCCGTCCATTCTCCGCACCACCATATTCGAAACCGGAAGACTCCTGCATACTGCTCGTTGCTGAACGACTGGTCTGCCGGGACCACCCTGTAGAATAGCCCCTTGCTGAGGAATAGGACGCCTAGGCATGATACCAACCATCGGTCTCCTGAAAAAACATAGTTGATGCTGTATTATCTGCCTGCTGGTACAAAACCAATTGTTTAAATTATAAAATTAAAGATGTGAATATGCAGGACGTTGCAGGTGACTTCTCAAGGCACCCTGTTTATTAGACATATACATTTGTAAACAGAGAAAATTGGCAACAGAATAGTAATGTACTTTTAGTATACAGGGCGAACTACTTTATTTTGCAAATGGAAAAAATCATAGTAGGTTCCAAGGCTCGCTTCTAAAACTGATTTTATACCCACACAATACTTACGTAGCTTATATCGTTTTGAAGTTTTGGCCATTTTGAAAATCTGAAATAACTGATAATTTTTTAAGGTACTTTTTTGAATAAAAGCGCTCCTCAATTTTAATTTATTCTAGCATATAGTATAATATAGTTCATATGTATGTTCGAATATAAAATTAGATTAAGAAAGATGTATAGAACTTACTATTGGTTTCTTTGCAACAAAAGGGATGCTTCGCAATTTAAAACCATCGAAGATATATAACTATGTAATACATAAACGTAATAAATTCAAAATTCATCATTATACCTACTATTATTAGCATCGCACTAATTTTAATGCAACGAACAATGTGCGAATTTTACTAAATACTGACGTCAATGCAAATATTTTCTTTAAATCATAACGTTAGAATGGTATTAAACTATTTTCCAGAAACCATCTATTCCTACATAAATTCTTTCACGTACAATACCTCGACTTAACATAAGAACAGTTCTCGATATTACCGAAGGTTTAATTAGTCATAAGTAACGTTATACACTCTTAGAAAATATCTTGCAGCAAAAAGTGTAAACTATACGGAATGCTACCTATATAATTATAAATGGCTAGCAAACGAATATTTCAAGTAAGAAATTTATTTTAGTTCAACTTCTAAGCGAACATTGTTGCCTCTCCGATTTTTATATAGATAATAAATTTAGAATTTAATTTTTTAAATTAATTAAACATTTCCTTCTATGTTACGTAGTTAGTTAAAAAGTTATTTGCATTATAAAAACTTTTTATGAACTTGGACTCATTTTCTGAACAAAGGTTGCAATTACTGGTCGAATTTCAATGTGAAGCGTAGTCCAGATTTGCGGATTTTATAGATAAAGCATTCCAGAAATTTGAACTAAGGAGGTTACAAGTCCGGGGCCTAGCGCAGCAGTAACTTCATCGTCACCGACGAGTTTTCCGCAATGGAACATTTCCGGCCTCCCCCAAATCACTAAGGTGGCGCCTAATAAGTAATGATAATAAACACCTGCATGCCTTTACCGATTCGACATTTATAAGCGAACACCTAAATTTTTAGCTTGAAACCGAGCCCATTTCTCACTGCAGCTAGTCATGTACTATGCAAGACAAAAAAACTGGGACAGTTAGTATGGTCTGTTATGAATGTGACTGCCTTAATATGTACAGTTGCTAGGTATTTCTAACTTAACTGTCAAATTGTTTAGACGTTGTTATGAATGTAATAAATGTAATTGTTCAAAGCCTTGTTTTAGCTAATCAAATTATGCTAAAATCTCTATCAAGAGTTGTCCCAGTTTTGTTTGTCTTGCATAGTATATTTTTCAGATGTGCTACAGGTAGTAATTCGTAGAATACTTCTGAAAACGTTGTCCCCTAATTTTAGAAACACCCTGTATAATGGCGGACGAAGTTGACTAACTGGACTTACTTCCTTCAACACAATAAATGGCATAGACTTTACTGCTAAAGGATGTTATCTGACGGTGAGCGGATGGCCCAGCGAGCGCATGCTCGTCTCTCAGGCGGCCAGCCTGGGGTTCGAATCCCGGCCGATACTATAGACGGATTTTAAAAATCGTACGCTCCCCGACTGCCACGCTAACATCTGTAGTAGTCGTTAACCCCTGATAAGGGAACTCTTCCTCAATTTCGACGGGCAAGGCTAGCCACCTACCGGCCTAAGGGCAAAGAGGGCTCATAGAACCACTTTGTGGTTATAACAGGCCACTGGCCTACAATAAGAGGAAGAAGAAGAGACTTTACTGCTACCGGATGTTATCTGACTCCGTTTGGCCTTCATGCGTTTAAATAAATAATTAAAAGTCACCCAATCGTGCAAATGTAGAAATATTGTTTATTTACTTTAATACAGGAAGTGATCTAAACCAAATAATCAAAGACAGATAGAAGAATTTGTCTAGAAGGGATGGTGCACAGGGGAGACTAGAAAAGGACCAGAAAAGTGAGTCTACTACCCAGCTTAGAAAAAGGTTAAAATTGGTCGAAAAGAGGCTAAATGTGGTAGTAGAAGGAATACTGAACGTCCGTCATATTTGTCTTTTTTATGATGGGCTTGTTAAATTAGTGTCGTAATAAAAAAGAAGAAACATAAAACTGAAGGGAAATAGCAAGAGACGTCGTCAAGGTTTGATACATTACGTATATGTATAACATTTTAGAGTTGTTGAAATGTATTCTTTATTTTTCCAGAATGCAAATTCTAGTTGGTCCAGTGATGGCAAAAATAGTTTTTTTACTTTCCTCGTCGAAAAGCAGAAGGGAGTATTGTAATCACGAAAAAATCACCTTCCGAGATTTGTACAGATCTTCACGCTTGAGGGACGACCAAAAACAGGTTTTCTCAATTCCGCCCGTCCATCTGTCTGTTTGTTTGTCTGTCTGCCTGTCTGTCTGTCTGTCTATCTGCCCGTCTGTCTGTCTGTCTGTCTGTCTGTCTATCTGTCTATCTGCCTGTCTGTCTGTCTGTTTGTCTGTCTGTCTGTCTGTCCGTCCGTCCGTCTGTCTGTTGGCGGCATAATTCAAAAACTATTTGTTGAAAGAAGACGATATTTTGCATGTATGTTATATGTCTATCTGGTATAAAACCAAGAAAATTTCGGAAAAATATATACAGTGTGAGCACCTTAAAAAATATTTTTGTTTAGTTTTGCTTTACCTGAGAAATAGATAAGTACAAGAATTAATTTGCACATAGCTCAGGCTTTACTATTAGCGTGTAAAAATGTGACCTAATAGATACAGGGTAAACATCACAAATTGGCCAGAATAGTATGGTGCTTTATAACGCAGCAGAAACTTGTCCACTTCAAGCACGCCCGTGGCTCAATTATTCTAGCGGTGGTGCGCGACTGCGAACTCCAGCGAACTATATTTTTACTTTCCCCGTCTAAAACTTGAAAGACTTTTTTATTGCAATGATGAAAGTAATATTTTGCACATAGCTCAGGCTTCATCATTGGCGAAAATGAGACCTAGCAGATATAGGGTAAACACCACAAATGGGACAGAGTAGTATGGTGCTTTATAACGCATCAGAAATTCGTCCAATTCAGTTATCCTAGCGACGGACAAGAAAATGGCTCGGAATATTCGCCTCGGAGCGCGGAGTTCGAATCCCAGCAGACTACATTTTTTTATTTGCAAATTCATTAAATTCGCGCGAGGGAAGTTCCGTATAAGCCCCTTTACAGATTTTTCTTTTTTACAACTCTATTTATCTCCAGCGATAAAATCATACAAAATTACAAAGTAGTTAAAGCGAATGTGTAAATATAAATTCGTAAGAATTGGCCATGGATAAAAATATGCCGGATGATTACTTGAGAGTGTAAAATAATTTATGATATAATATACTGCAATGTATTTTTAATGTAATGACGTGACTATTGCAAACCAATTGATTTGATGTGATAGTCGAATCATTGTGCAGTTGTTATTTAAACAGTCTACATAATTATCCCATTATATTTGTATTTGCTAAATCAATTACCTGTGATAGTTACACTACTTTTACTATTGTTTTTAACCATTAACCTGATGTACCAGTCCATATCAGACCAGATATGTCTTCTTATGTTCTTTGTTGCCAATTTCGACGTACTAACCTCACTTTTGTAAGTAAGCACATGTTATATTTTAAACAAATTTTTACAACTTTAAACCTTATTGTAGTTTGCCTTGAGAAAGAAATACAGCTTTACGAAATATTGGCTTGTAGAGAAGAGTTTTCCTTTGAATTGTTGCCCTGAGTACTGAAACCCAATTATTAACTATATTGTATCGAGAGATCCAAAAAATGCTGTTCCTCAGCAGGCTGTGGAATGAAAAGTCACGTCTTTACTTGTGTCAGCTGGAATCCACTACATAAAATCGTTGGTCTCTTTGTATCTTTGGTCACTAGCTTCTCCGACGATACTGGACCGATTAAGCTGTATGGTGGCTTAAAATGTTGCTAATTGTTAGACTTAGATCGTAGGCCGGTTTTATTTTCAAAAAAGGTTTTAATTAGATTATTTAATTAGCAAACTAAGCGTAGCTCAGGTGATTCATTATATAGCACTACAGCAGCGCGTCGTTCAATAAAGTTTCGTAGCTCAGTGGTAGAATGTTCGCCTGCCACGCGGGCGGCTCGGGTATGATTCCCGGCCAGGCCATCTTTTTTTAAGTTTATATTAATGAATCTCTCCTAAATTTGCGAACTGAAGCGTAACTCGGGTGATTCACTAGTTAAATAATAATGAAACGTCATTTTTAGGAGCAGAAATCTTTTAACAATCTGACAGATTCGTATAGAAAATGACAACTAATTATTATCTGACATAAGTAAAGACGTGATTTTTCATTCCACAGCCTGCTGAGGAACAGTCTTTTTGGATCTCTCGATATATTATTATCAACGGCAAATCCTTATATTTTTTTTATTAGTACAAAATTTCCGATTTTCATTACTATGACGCATAAAACGGCATATAGCAGTAATGAATTTTCACTATTTATATGCGTTGTTGTAGCGTATGCTGTTCTATTTTCTTAAATCGCAAAGTGTTTACTTGCCAGCTGTCACGGAATCACAGCTTTATGTTTAACAGTTAAAAAATTCGAAAAATTTAAAATAAAACTTGTTATTGGAAAACTCATATTTCTTTTCGCAAACTCAAACAGTAAATTGGATTATTTGGAAAATATTGTTTCTCTAGGCATTTTCAATTAAATGATAGCTGTTATTGGCTTTATTCTAATTATTTTGTATAAACAAATAATATTAGAGATATAGTCAGGATAATTGGAGGACGCCAAATTTGTTTGAGTTTTTCACTTTTTCCAATACCAGAAACTATCTGAAGATAAAGAAAATGCGAGCAATAAAATTCTCTATTATATTATACGTCAATCTACCTACGTAGCAAAATACTTGAACTGTCACATCCTACTAACTGAAATTTAATTCGCTACAAACACTTGACAACAAACCTCAATGCGAATTAGACACGCCAACCGGAAAATGATGAGCTAAAATTCAGGCCGTCGTTGATCCAGTTATTGTGACGGATGGAGAAAGTAAGTTGTGGCGGTTTGCTCATAACAGTAATTAGCCATTATCCAGTCTATAAAAGTAAGTATGGAAATGAAACTGAAATCGGCTGCAAATTGGATTAGGTGCTATTTGGGGCAGAACAACGAGCTCGTAATGCAAGAGGCTGATAGTTTCACGACGCAGAATGAAATTCCTCGGACATAGAGAGTGTTTCTAATGTTTTCAACTGTGAAATATGACGCACTAGAATCACTGTTCCAGTAGCTTTGCACCGTTTTTGTGCCATATTTTTTATCGCGGGTTTCACGCTTTCGGTCAATTCGAAACTAAACTTGAAAATCACGCACTTGGACACGCTTTAGATTTGAAAAAATATGCAACAGATTTAATACGTATGTACTGATGACTATTAAAGTAGTAACTTCTAACGATCCGGGGCCAGATTTTGGCATAAAGAAAAAATACACAAAATATAATCACTTCCGAATTACATAAAATTTGCAAATGCACCCGTATAGCATAAATGCTATCTTTTATTTAGATTTTGGAGCAAAAATTTCTTAAAGAATTTTATTTTTTCTTTACTGATACAAATATTCAATTTTCATATCACCACCATTTCCCACAACAAGCTCCAGTCACAAAAAATGCAGTTTTCATGCAGTTCGTTTAAAATAAAATAAAAGATATTTAAATAGAAGTCTTAAAAATGTTTCGTTTCCATATCAAGCTATACACACGAAATTAAAACTATTTAACAGGGGTCTGACAGACCCACATCAATATTCTTAAAATTATGTGCTGACTCAATTTGCAAGCCGTTGAGTACTATCACGACGCTTGTATGTCTTGAACCTACGGTGATACTAATTTATAAGAAAGGAAATAAAAGAGCAGCAGAAAATTATCGACAAACAAGTCTAACATCTATTACATTAAAGATCATGGAGAACATCACAGTTGAAACAATACTTCCTTTTCTACCATCGAATAATGTTATATCTGAAGAACAAACGGATTTTTACCAGATCATTCAATTGTTACAAATATGTTAAACCGCGTAAAGGATGGATACGATCACTTGACATCAATCAAACTGTAGACGTAATCTATTTGGACTTCTCGAAGGCCCAAAGAAACATCTTATTACGAAACTCGAAAGTTGTGGAATTCGTGTTTTTTTTAAGTGGGTTGATGTTTCTTTCAAATCGTATATTTAAAGTAGAAGTGGGTCACGATTTTGCACCACCAAGAAAAGTTGAGAGTGATGTCCCACAGGGCTCTGTATTGGGGCCCTTTTTGTGCTATATACATCGGGCATATCTAAGATGATCACAAACAAAATCTATGCTGACGACACCAACATTTCTGGAAATCGGTAACACAATTCAATAAGATTTAAACAGCATTTTTGAATGGTCTAAAATATGGTCTTAAATGCTGAAAAGTGTATTGTAATGTATTTAGGTCATAATAATCCCCGCCGGAACTACACTTTAAAGTAACTCATAATCCGCTTCTAAAAGTGTCATCTGATAATGATTTTAATTCTAATTAAAGAAGATTTAAAGTGGTTAAAGCACACAGAAAGATAATGCGAAAAAGCAAATTCTCAAACATTTCTATTTAATAAAGTATTTTCAAAACCAACTCCGGAGACCAAGGGAATGCTTTATATAATCAATTCACAGTGTTTCCTCTTCCCAGCATGCTATGTTAGGGAGACATTTTTGTTGGTAAATAACTAGACATAACAACATTGGGTTATGTTGTTTTCAATTTGTGGTGGTGAGTTTTGAAGACTTACACTGTTGCCAGTTATATTTTTGTCTCCTTCCATAAAATGTTCGCCATTTTGACATTAAAATTGCAACAATGCCAATAAATCATTTGTAAAAAACATCATGATTTTTCATGCATAAAACCTAATAAAAATATATGACAGCCTACAAACATTGTGAATGTATTATACCTATCTCGTTCATTCGACCTTTCGTCGAATTTTCATCCATATGGTTCCCCATACTTGCTCGTGATACAGAATTAATCGAGCGTCCAACGCCGTGCAACTAGACTGTCATACAGTGTTCTCAGACCATACTACACCACTCGCTTATAGATATTAACGATACAAGTTTGATTATGAGCATCTTAACGAAACGAGTTTCGCCAAGTGCCATAAGCAAACGTGTATTGTTCAATATTTTATCTTCATCAACAAATTGTGGTTCAATGTATTTTTTACCACCTTTTACAATAAAAAAGTATAGGATTCACCCCAAAAGTTCTAAATTCAGTTTTCAGCAGATATTTACGTTTTAGAGTCCCCTGACCCCAAAAAACATATTCTTGTTCATTGGTATGTCTGTCTATCTGTGTGTGAACAGAATATCTCAAAAACGAAAAGAGGTATAGTGTTGAGACTTCATATATAAGTTTTGTGTACTATCTAGATGCGACAGTAAGCTTTTGAAGTAAATCGCATAACCGGAAGTATGGTGTTGACCCTTGTGATTTTGCAGTTTTTTCGATTTTTTCAAAAATGGGTCTAATGATTATTTTCAAACTTTATATTTTTATTACATTTTTAATGTGTACTGATGTGAGAGGTGGTTTTCCAGTTGAATACCAGTAAAATGGGTTTATTTTGTTTTGTTATTTATTAACTCCTATTTTAAATAGAACACCCGGTAAGTTATTACAATTTTTAATTCACCTTAAAATTTTAGAGAAAATTTGTCTCTTCAACTAATGCTCTGTTTTGTATGGTTTCTGTAGAATTTGTAATTTTTGAAAAATTTTGACAAATGCTTAAAAATAAAAAATCAAACTGTTGGCTAATTATAAGATCACTGTAAAAGGAAGTTGTGTGCGTGTATCACACCACATTTTTTGATAAAAAGATTGGTGTAATATCCATTACCGCACTGAGTGCGTTAATATCTATCCATTACCGGTAATATCCAATACTGCACTCAGTGCGGTAATGAAGCTCTTAATAATACTGAAATTAACTTGGTTAATAGCCTATAACAACACCGGTGAAGATAATAGATATTAACGATACAAGTTTGATTATGAGCATCTTAACGACACGAGTTTGATTGCGAAAAACGAGGCGGTAAGCCGAGTTTTGCGGCAATCAAACGAGTCTTGTTGAGTGCCATAAGCAAACGTGTATTGTTCAATATTTTATCTTCATCAATAAATTCTGGTTCAATGTATTTCTTTATACAAAAAGAGTGCGGTAATATATATCCATTACCGCACTGAGTGCTCTTAACGATACTGAAATTAATTTGGTTATGAGTCTATAACAACACACATGAAGATAATAGCTATTTACGACATTAGGCCGGTAGCTAAGCATTTATGGCCGAGCTAGTACATTACGGTCGAGCCCGCCAGGGCGAGACACGTGAACTAGCAGGGCCATAAACGCTAATACCGACCGTGTATCGTATAATTTGTTTTATATACTAAACAATAACAAGAGCCATTTTGATTTGATTAAAGAATTTTTGTTTGTTTATTAAAATGCTGTGATTATGGTTATACGCTTAACATTACTGAAGTGTATTGTTGGTGAAGCTGTAAAATTTGAGGTTAGGTTTTGTGTCAATTTGTGTCACACTGACGAAAAATCTAACCTGCTAACCTCGAATTTGACATTTGACAGTGCCAGCAACAATATACTTCAGTACGTATAACACGAATCACAGGCGTTGCTAATTGCTATCGACCTAGGCCATAAAAACGTACCTAGCGAACTCGCTGCTAAGCTGGTAGATAGTTGATACCAGACGATACAAGTGCGCAAAGCTAGTCTTTAGTCACGAGTGGGGCAGAGTTAAAACGCGAGTGAGCGAGCGTTTGAAGCCCCACGAGTGACTAAATATGCTAATTTTTTTAAAATTTTGACGGATAAATGTTTTCATTTTATAGCAAAATCCATTTAAGATAGTCTGAACTATAGATAGATAAAATATAAGAGCAGTGGAGGATTTTAGTTACTAAATTAGTTCAAGCATCTAATGTGTGAACTTCGACTTGGCAGCTAATATAAACCTCGACTGCGTGTTGATCCATGTTAACTGTTTTTCAATGTTAAGACCATTCAATTCCTCGTAGCTTAAGTAATCATACGAAACTTGGAGCCTCTTCGTTCTCGAGACTGAAACCCAAAGTAAGTGTTTACGTACATCATCACAGCACAGATACTCAGTATACGGCTGTTTCTAAAATAATGGAACATACACTGCAGAAGTATTATATAAATGAAATAGGTATGATAAACCTGTGACCGCAAATTAATCCTTTCTAAGATATTAAGATTTAAAGGTTTAATGTAGGTAATTTAAAAAATAAATTGATGCTAACAAACTAAAGTCCTTTGATTATCACAGATGTCTAAAGTGTCTTCCTTACGACAAGTTACACGACTGTGCATAGAAATCATATCCGCTTTTCCACGAAAAGAAAAATTCACCATTGCGTTATTGAAACTGAAATTGACTTATTTCCAAATTTCAATAGTACACTCACTTGAATAACCAATTCACTAAGTAATTTTGATAAAATTATCCAAGTTTCCAAGCAACTTCAGGCATTCCATCATGATTTTCCAGATTTCATATTTCTTTAAAAGTGACTACATTAAAACTTTAAAGCTTAATATCTTAGAAATAATGCATTTGCCTGTATATCCAAAACACATATTGTTCAGAGTAGTTACTGATATTTTCGCACTAATTTAATAAAACTAATCATTGGATAGCTGTGCTGGTGTGGATACCATTAGGTACCAGTTGGAAATAGTAAGAGGCTTCAAGTTGCATAGCCAACAACTATATGTGTATTGTGAATTTATTTATTTTATTTTGTTAGTTGTCAAAATTGCTTTATATGCATCATTACTTAAATATTTTCTATACACGTTAAATTATTTAACCCAGCAATTTAAATACCAATGTTTACATACTTTCTGAATTTGTAAATTTCCCGGTGTATTAATTTTTTTTAAATAATTATTGAAGCTAGCTCAGTAATTACTTTTAAATATAAGAAATTCTCGTCGACGTCGAGCGAAGCTCTTAAACTATAGCAATAAATGACTTAATAATAATTTGCTTTCTGTTCTATCTAAACTTGCCCGTAAGGTGGAATTCTTTAATGAAAGTTATGAGTTGACAATTTAGTTAACCTCAGAATGGCTATAACACTTTTGGGATATAAATTCTTATTTTCTCCCAAGTAATTATTTACTGTTAATTATAGATCTGATTGGTTCTTTATTTAATCTTGCTTTTCAGATAGATTTTTGATCGGTTTTCCAAACTATGACGGTTCTATCCCTTTATGATGATCACGGCTACTTTGATTGCTATTAACCAGCTGCGGGGCCCACTCCTAACAAGTCCTTCAAGTTGCACCATAATCTCAGATGCTGGCACTCCCGATTAGGTAAGTAACAAATAATAAAACCATTTTCTGGTAGTATCAGTACAATTTATATTTAATCAGGTTTTATTACGCAAATTATACGATAATTTAAATTTAATTTATAAAAGCATTACACAAATGTACCTGTTCCAATTCACTTTGGGAAATACACTGTCCTTTCCTTAAAATAGCAATTTTTAGCAGGGCAATGTGTCTAGTTACCATTTTTTTTTTCATAGCAACCGGCTTAATTTGACTTTTAAAAGTTTAATGTGACATTTATCAAACTTAAACTAACTGATTATAAATATTATACACCATGTGAATCAAACATATGTTTATTCACGAAAATATGTTGAGCTCACGAGCACGTAGTGCGACTGAGATCATATCTTTGAGTTAATAAATTGTTAAGTCATTTTGCTATTTCAGATGCTTAATTGCATTTCACGCCGTTAGTTAGGTCCTTTTGGTATTTTGAATAGCCGCTTAAGCTTTGAGCAGCGCGCCCGTATGCTAAGCCCTTTTAGCTCTTTATTTGGCTCCATCGCCTAATTCCAGAATCACGATTTCGCACATAGCCTAAAAAGCAGTATTTGTCGTCGGTTGGAGCTCTCCTCTGATGGCGTTTTTCTGAATTCTGAATAGCACGCTGTGGCGGCGTGATACCAGCGTGGCCCGCATTGGTTTGTTTCATTTAGCACGCTGTCGCGGCGTGATACCAGCGTGGCCCGCATTGGTTGGTTTCATTTCATCGCCTTGCGATTCGCTGTGGTTTAGTCACGTGGGGGACGCGGCGAAGGTGACCTTTTGCCGACGCTTCCCTCAGTGAGTCTTCCAGAGCCCGTTGCAGAGAACGCTTGTGTGTGTGGTGGTGGTGATTCGAAATTTGTCGAGTGATCTTCGGCGTAACGTGGGTGTTTTGGAGCCCAGTTCCTGCTACTATTAGTGAGGGGTCGTGCCCCCTTCATCTCGACCTACGAGGATTTGGTTCAGCAGAACGAGTGAGGCCCCCATTATTTTCGTCGTCCCGTTGTACGCGTCTTGACGCGTCTCCCGTCGCCATTGAGGCGGTTATGCATTCACCCCCTTTCGCCGTTGTAACACCGAAGGTACCTACCACCTACGATTGCAGCTCGTCGCAACTCAGCTGTACCAGGCTCCCTCGCCGCCCACGCATTAAGGTATGTGCCTTTAACCTGATTACCGCTGTGAACGCGAGTGTTACTCATTACTATTCACTACTACGCTAGTGTATTCATTCAGACTGCAGACAGTTCAGGCCGTGAAGGCTACTGTAAATCGTCGCTGCCCTTGCATAAGGCAATGTGTATCTTTGTACCTATTCACTACTACGCTAATGTATTCATTCAGACTGCAGACAGTTCAGGCCGTGAAGGCTAATGTAAATCGTCGCTGCCCTTGCATAAGGCAATGTGTATCTTTGTACCTATTATTGCTGTTCACTAATGTTCAACAGCTGTCGTTAAGCTTAGAGCGCGCGTGCCAGCTGGTGCCCTTAATTATAGAGTAAAGTTAGATACAGGGCGACGCATTCTGCTACCCCCATTGTAACTCGAAGTGAAATATATGATTGGTTAGTTAAGGGAACTATTGTTTGTTTCGGTTTGTGCATGTTCTGTTACAGATAGACGCCCCTTTATTGTACGAATTATTGTACGACGGAACGAGGAAGCTGTGAGCGTGCAGGTGAGTGAGACAGCTGCGTAGTCGTGGTCGGATGGACACCTAATCACAATCCTTGCTTAAGGCAATCCCGAAGATGTTGTTTGACCTTGCCACTCTTGAATAATCTTATTGGCGGAGTATTTTTGCATGCTTCGCTCCCGTCTAACCGTCCAGGCCCGGTTAGCCGGGCTACGACAGGCTTGGTGGCGCCCTCATAATTTCGACATACCCCGTATATATTATGCCACAACGCGCTTGCCCAGAACGTATCGTGTGACTCACGCCCGACTCCCTGAGCGTTCCAGCCGTGGCCTATTAGCCTATTTCGAACCGATTTCAGAGCAAGTGTGTCATGTTTTCAGGACTGATTCCGTGGTGCGATGCTCACCTTGGGTGGGTGTCGTAAAGTCCTTTTTATACCGTAACAAAATGTTTAATTCACGTGGCGTATATATGGTTTTTTTCTATAGCACATGTTAAAGTGTGCTTTTATCAACTCAAAACAAAAGGTCAAGTTTTACTTTAACAGCAAGGGTAGATAAAGTAGCACTTTAACATCAAGGATAGATAAAGTAATTTAATTTTCTAACTTTTGTTTAAATTAAATATGACAGCTTCGTATTATCGTAGCAACCCAATCTAGCTACTGACATTTTGAAATTTGATTGACTGTCATTATTTTCTTTTGAAATTGTTAAAGTTCTAGCTATAGAAAAAAATATTGTATTATACACGACGATAAAGTTATTTCTATCCACTCTTGAATCATTAACGTCTCGACTTCGTCTCGACGTTAAACGATTCACTCGTGGATAAAATTTAACTTTATCGTCTTGTATAATAAATTACTATTATTCAATTTTGACGAAATTTTGAATAAAACATTACAAAATATTCAAATTAAGATATAAATTTGCCCATTCATCGTTGATTTGATCTAAATTTTAGTAATTATATTTTACACACTACAAAGAGAAATAATAATTGAATGTAAATATTTGTAGAAATAATAAAAATATGTTGTTCTTCATTGAATCGTTTTTAATTCTCTAGTGAATTAAAACACTTTTATTTCACTTGTAGATCATAGACTGTTTATGAATTTTGTTATGGAGTCACTTTAAACTGTCAAAATTGAATAAAATATTAAAAACCCAAAATTTTACTTAAAATCAACAACACAATTTTTGACTTACAGTGCAAAACGATTCTATTTATCACCTTTTTGTTCAAGCGTAGTACTTTTCAACAACGTTTGCAAATATACACAATTACACATGTATGTTAATTTTTCCACCTTTGAACTCTAAATTCTAGAGCTACACTTTTGTTCATGTCTGTAGTCTTGTAGAACAGAACGTTCCCGTGATGTTGGTTTTTTTGAAAATATTTTTATTACTTTTATCCAAATTGAATAAAAACATTAATTAACGTTTTTGACAATTACAAATGTATATTATTCTTTGATACAACATAACTCTAATTTTATAAAAAAAACTAATAGTGGCAATAAGATTCCATAATTGTTTATTAGTAGCTTCAGCGTACTTATGGGAACGTTTTGTCCGTCCGTCTGTCTGTGTGTCCGTGTGTCTGTCTGGATCGCCTGTAACTTTCGAACGGCTACAGATATCGAAATTTTGAAAGGGGGCAAAGTTGTTGCTAAGGTCCCGAGCACCTTCATGCGCTATTTGGTTTTGGCGAAAGGTCAACCGTTGGCGACCTATGTCAAAGGTCACTTTATTTTTCAATGGCAACATGGGTCATATGGGGTATCAATCGAAAGCTATGGTCAAGGGCTACATCTTTGCATATTGTCGCCATGCTCTGCGACGCCTCTGTGACCTTAAAACACGGTCAAAAAGTCGATATTCTTAATGTTTTCGCAGTGCTGAAGCTACTCTTTAGACCTGTACTTGAGCAGTTTATTGCATAATAAATTTAAAATTGCTTTTAAGTATTTTTCAAGAAACCACATAATAGAACAATACCCTACCTATTATTGTATTACGCTGAATATGTACTTTCTATATATTTATACAATAGAACTTGTGGCCAGTTCTCCACTAGTACAAGTTCGAGTTCCTAATATCGGTTGTTCTTTGAAGTGGTGTACTAAATCTCCCAAGTCGTTTACTAGTAATAATTTTTCAAACAATAGTATGTGGTTTAGAATTTTTGCTTTGCTATCCTTCCATGCAAAGATTTAAAATTGAGATTTCTATGGAAATGCGTATTTTAAAAACATTATCAAAAATGTCTGTCTGGACGTGCATAGTTAGGGGGTTACAGAATTTTAAATAAATCTCTCTTTTCAAAAGCTGGCCACACGATTTAATTTAATTTTCTGAAAATATAGGGTTGAATTTTCGTTTTATTTAGAATTTATTACGGCACTACCTTTTTAAATTTTAAAATAAACAATTTTTATTTCAGAAACCATTATTGATCATCGTTGCGATTTGTTTGCAAAATACATCATTTTCAGGAAAAAGAACATATTGAATGAATGGCTCAATTGAATATTAAGTTTGTAGTATTGCAGTATTCCATTTTGGAATTACGAAAAAACAACCTGTGTATTTCTGTAACATTGGTTGATTTCAAGAGGTAGTAAAACACTGTTGTTTAGTATGAAGTTGTTATTTAATTTTGTTTATCGCCCTGTACAAATTGTTAAATTGTAAAGCTTGGACGTCTGTATACATGGAGAGTCAGGGACAAAAGGGAAACATTTTGAGGATGTGTTTAGAATGCCAAAATAAGAAAAATAAACTAATATGTTCAAGTCCGCCTCTTAACCCTTACGAGTATATTAGAGGGGGATAAAAACTAGGGTTTTACTGAAAACTGGTAAAAGATATTAAAATGAAAACTGGCAGATATTTTCTATCAATAAGAAGGCGTATGAAAAAAATGTTTTTAATTTGTAGGTATGGCCTTAACGAGGTGAAATTAGCAACCCGTAATATATTTCATTATGTTACACAAGAACTATTGATTTTAAGAAACAACTTAGAGTATACAATTTTTTTAAGTGAATCGGGCTTCCTAGTACTTAGTACTTATTTTTCTGTATTAAAATTCTTCTTCTTCTAATAGTTCTAATGAACACATTTATACGGGTTGCTAATTTCAACCCTGTAACGCCATGCCTAAAACTAGAAGAAAAAATAAATAAGCCCTTTTATTAATAGAAAATATGTGCCAATTTTCAATTTAATACTGTTTACTTTTAGTCCCCTTCTAATATCTCTGGGTCTATCTAAGGGTTGAGAATCGGACTTGAACATATTGGTTTATTGTTGTTAATTTGACCTTCTGAACACATCTTCGAAATATTGCCCTGCATTAATGATCAAAACTCTTTGTCTAAATTTGTTAATACAAGCTTGAATGTTCTATTTCCATTCAATATTCTTGAACTTAATTTCAAAAATATGACATCGTAATAAGGTAAAAGAATATTGGAGAAGAAGAAGGTTCAATTAAAAAAGTTGTATGATCTTGTAAGAAAACCATTCTAATAACATGTATGGATTTAATCAGTCTCAAATTAACACATGAATTAATTGTAAGTATGTGCACTAACTTAAACCCTGATTGTGTTTTGCAGAATCACCTAAAACTGTATTTGACACAGCTACACCTTAAGCTCAGTAACAGTCATTAATAATCTTCCGCTATACAGCCTAGTGGTATCTTGTAATATTTAGATACAACTCTGTTTAGTTTATTTAAATTCAAAGTTATAATACGCTCAGTTTTCGCTTGGATATTGACAATATAATGGAAGTGAACTGAAACTAACCCTGCTGACAGCGGAAGATTATTGCATCCGTTGTGAGGCACTTGAAGGGAAGAGTTTGTTCGCTGCGAAGTAACTTTCAGTGCGAGGTGTTGAAATCATGTCTAGTATTCAAGAGTTTGTGCTTTAAGCCAAGTCTTATTATAGTTTTGTCCGCCAGAGAAGTAGCAGTGCTCTTACAAGCTGACAGCATCTCCAACCAAGAGCTGCACAATTTTAAGCTACGTGAGTAGGCCTAACACAGCTGGAAAATAAGTACATCACATACCTGTACGTAATTAGTAAAATTTGGTGGTTTTTTCGTTTGAAATCTGTAAAATAGCAAATTGCACCACGTTGCACCACCTCGCATCCCAAAGCACGTTTTGGGCTTAGCCAAGATTCATTGTGGCGACTTCTGACGTCAAGCGTCATATCATCGCTGGAGTATCCGATTTCATCACAAAACTCGGCGAAATATCGTGGGCAGGACCAACTTTCATGCAGCAATGGCTTTTATGCGATTTGATTTTGGCCTATAAGACAATCCTTTCTAAACGTATGTCAGTCACAATTATCCTAGCTGGTTTAACTGTTAATGCTCGTAGGACTTAGCAATCGCCCGTAGTTTTTATATTATAAGTATATATTATAACACCGTTTGGATGAGCGCAATAGAAATTTATTTTATATGTAATTCCTTTTGCTTTCTTTTTTATTTGTGTGTATTTGATTCCAATCTATTTTTATATTACACTGATTGTGACTAGATAGGCTTTTATTTGAGTAGAAGCTTGGGGTATATCTATTCAGTGTTTCGAGCTCGATTGAGTCAACTTCCAGGGCTTTGTTATATTGAGTGTCCGTAACCTCGACTGGAGAAGAAAGGTAAGATTTCTCTTGTAGTAAACTGAGCTAGCTGGCAACAAAAGAACAAATAAGTATAAAAAAGTAAACACAACGGAGGGGCTAACAAAAAATAAGGCCATTTTATTCGAGAAAGTTGAGATAAACTGGTCGTTTAATGGTACTAGTGTGAGTTCAATAAAGTTAGGGTAACCTTCTTTACAAATAATGTGTGATCAATTTCTTTTAAATTAAAAAGAGTATTATCTCATAGCAACTGTCGCCAGTTCTACAAGGTGTTAAAAGATCTTGTATATTTATTTGTATTATTTGAATAATACGTAAGTATTTTACAGTTATGACAACGCCCTGGTCCGCATTAAAGGTCATAACGCTTGTCTTTGATAATTCCTAACATTCACATTAAACATATAATTGTATTAACATGATGTAATTAAGTATTTCAGCATTTCAAAAGAAAACTCTTTTTATCCAGTCAATATTTCGGAAAACGTTATTCCTTTATCAAGGCAACTATTACTACTAAGTTTACAATCGTAAAGAAACAATCACAAAACAATTGCTTTGCTTGTATAAAAGTGAGGTTAGTAGTACTTCATAAATGGCAATACAGAAGAAAAACAGGCATATCTAATTTAATACATCAGTTTAGAGGTTCAAAAACAATATTACCTGATGTACCAAATTAGATATGTCTGTTTTTGTTCTGTATTGCCATTTATGAAGTACTAACCATACTTGCCTGTAAATAAAACAATTGTTTTTTATGATTATCTATAACTGTAAATTTTATTGTAGTTGCCTTGGTAAAGTAATAAAGCTTTCCGAAATTTTGTGTTGGTTGAAAAACGTGTTTTTTAAATTGCTGCCCTGAAGAACAAATCCCAATTATTTCATTACATTTTATTAACATATTTTTTATTTATTCATGTCACACCGATGTTTATGTTCGACTGCATCATAAAGGCCTGTTTTTGTCCTGTATTGCCATTTATGAAGTACTAACCACACTTGTCTGTTAATAACACAATTGTTTTTTTATGATTATCGACAACTGTAAATTTTATTGTAGTTGCCTTGGTAAAGGAATAAAGCTTTCCGAAATTTTGTGTTGGTTGAAAAACGTGTTTTTTAATTGCTGCCCTGAAGAACAAATCCCAATTATTTCATTACATTATATTAACATATTTTTTATTTATTCATGTCACAACGATGTTTATGTTCGACTGCATTATAAAGGCCTGTTTTTGTTCTGTATTGCCATTTATGAAGTACTAACCACACTTGTCTGTTAATAACACAATTGTTTTTTTTATGATTATCGACAACTGTAAATTTTATTGTAGTTGCCTTGGTAAAGGAATAAAGCTTTCCGAAATTTTTTGTTGGTTGAAAAACGTGTTTTTTAAATTGCTGCCCTGAAGAACAAATCCCAATTATTTCATTACATTATATTAACATATTTTTTATTTATTCATGTCACAACGATGTTTATGTTCGACTGCATTATAAAGGCCTGTTTTTGTTCTGTATTGCCATTTATGAAGTACTAACCACACTTGTCTGTTAATAACACAATTGTTTTTTTATGATTATCGACAACTGTAAATTTTATTGTAGTTGCCTTGGTAAAGGAATAAAGCTTTCCGAAATTTTTTGTTGGTTGAAAAACGTGTTTTTTAAATTGCTGCCCTGAAGAACAAATCCCAATTATTTCATTACATTATATTAACATATTTTTTATTTATTCATGTCACAACGATGTTTATGTTCGACTGCATTATAAAGGCCTGTTTTTGTTCTGTATTGCCATTTATGAAGTACTAACCACACTTGTCTGTTAATAACACAATTGTTTTTTTATGATTATCGACAACTGTAAATTTTATTGTAGTTGGCTTGGTAAAGGAATAAAGCTTTCCGAAATTTTTTGTTGGTTGAAAAACGTGTTTTTTAAATTGCTGCCCTGAAGAACAAATCCCAATTATTTCATTACATTATATTAACATATTTTTTATTTATTCATGTCACAACGATGTTTATGTTCGACTGCATTATAAAGGCCTGTTTTTGTTCTGTATTGCCATTTATGAAGTACTAACCACACTTGTCTGTTAATAACACAATTGTTTTTTTATGATTATCGACAACTGTAAATTTTATTGTAGTTGCCTTGGTAAAGGAATAAAGCTTTCCGAAATTTTTTGTTGGTTGAAAAACGTGTTTTTTAAATTGCTGCCCTGAAGAACAAATCCCAATTATTTCATTACATTATATTAACATATTTTTTATTTATTCATGTCACAACGATGTTTATGTTCGACTGCATTATAAAGGCCTGTTTTTGTTCTGTATTGCCATTTATGAAGTACTAACCACACTTGTCTGTTAATAACACAATTGTTTTTTTATGATTATCGACAACTGTAAATTTTATTGTAGTTGCCTTGGTAAAGGAATAAAGCTTTCCGAAATTTTTTGTTGGTTGAAAAACGTGTTTTTTAAATTGCTGCCCTGAAGAACAAATCCCAATTATTTCATTACATTATATTAACATATTTTTTATTTATTCATGTCACAACGATGTTTATGTTCGACTGCATTATAAAGGCCTGTTTTTGTTCTGTATTGCCATTTATGAAGTACTAACCACACTTGTCTGTTAATAACACAATTGTTTTTTTTATGATTATCGACAACTGTAAATTTTATTGTAGTTGCCTTGGTAAAGGAATAAAGCTTTCCGAAATTTTTTGTTGGTTGAAAAACGTGTTTTTTAAATTGCTGCCCTGAAGAACAAATCCCAATTATTTCATTACATTATATTAACATATTTTTTATTTATTCATGTCACAACGATGTTTATGTTCGACTGCATTATAAAGGCCTGTTTTTGTTCTGTATTGCCATTTATGAAGTACTAACCACACTTGTCTGTTAATAACACAATTGTTTTTTTATGATTATCGACAACTGTAAATTTTATTGTAGTTGGCTTGGTAAAGGAATAAAGCTTTCCGAAATTTTTTGTTGGTTGAAAAACGTGTTTTTTAAATTGCTGCCCTGAAGAACAAATCCCAATTATTTCATTACATTATATTAACATATTTTTTATTTATTCATGTCACAACGATGTTTATGTTCGACTGCATTATAAAGGCCTGTTTTTGTTCTGTATTGCCATTTATGAAGTACTAACCACACTTGTCTGTTAATAACACAATTGTTTTTTTATGATTATCGACAACTGTAAATTTTATTGTAGTTGCCTTGGTAAAGGAATAAAGCTTTCCGAAATTTTTTGTTGGTTGAAAAACGTGTTTTTTAAATTGCTGCCCTGAAGAACAAATCCCAATTATTTCATTACATTATATTAACATATTTTTTATGTTATTCATGTCACAACGATGTTTATGTTCGACTGCATTATAAAGGCCTGTTTTTGTTCTGTATTGCCATTTATGAAGTTACTAACCACACTTGTCTGTTAATAACACAATTGTTTTTTTATGATTATCGACAACTGTAAATTTTATTGTAGTTGCCTTGGTAAAGGAATAAAGCTTTCCGAAATTTTTTGTTGGTTGAAAAACGTGTTTTTTAAATTGCTGCCCTGAAGAACAAATCCCCAATTATTTCATTACATTATATTAACATATTTTTTAATTATTCATGTCACAACGATGTTTATGTTCGACTGCATTATAAAGGCCTGTTTTTGTTCTGTATTGCCATTTATGAAGTACTAACCACACTTGTCTGTTAATAACACAATTGTTTTTTTATGATTATCGACAACTGTAAATTTTATTGTAGTTGCCTTGGTAAAGGAATAAAGCTTTCCGAAATTTTTTGTTGGTTGAAAAACGTGTTTTTTAAATTGCTGCCCTGAAGAACAAATCCCAATTATTTCATTACATTATATTAACATATTTTTTATTTATTCATGTCACAACGATGTTTATGTTCGACTGCATTATAAAGGCCTGTTTTTGTTCTGTATTGCCATTTATGAAGTACTAACCACACTTGTCTGTTAATAACACAATTGTTTTTTTTATGATTATCGACAACTGTAAATTTTATTGTAGTTGCCTTGGTAAAGGAATAAAGCTTTCCGAAATTTTTTGTTGGTTGAAAAACGTGTTTTTTAAATTGCTGCCCTGAAGAACAAATCCCAATTATTTCATTACATTATATTAACATATTTTTTATTTATTCATGTCACAACGATGTTTATGTTCGACTGCATTATAAAGGCCTGTTTTTGTTCTGTATTGCCATTTATGAAGTACTAACCACACTTGTCTGTTAATAACACAATTGTTTTTTTTATGATTATCGACAACTGTAAATTTTATTGTAGTTGCCTTGGTAAAGGAATAAAGCTTTCCGAAATTTTTTGTTGGTTGAAAAACGTGTTTTTTAAATTGCTGCCCTGAAGAACAAATCCCAATTATTTCATTACATTATATTAACATATTTTTTATTTATTCATGTCACAACGATGTTTATGTTCGACTGCATTATAAAGGCCTGTTTTTGTTCTGTATTGCCATTTATGAAGTACTAACCACACTTGTCTGTTAATAACACAATTGTTTTTTTATGATTATCTACAACTTTAAATTTTATTGTAGTTGCCTTGGTAAAGGAATAAAGCTTTCCGAAATGTTGTCTTGGTTGAAAAAAGTTTTTTTTAATTGCTGCCCTGAAGAACGAATCCCAATTATTTAATTAGATTATATTAACATGTTTTTTATTTATTCATGTTTAGGGGGCCATAACGTGGTACTTTACTGTACTAGAACAGTACCATAGTGATAAAGTAGATTAAACTGAACTGTCACTGTCAAGTAAATATTACAATAAATGTACCCATAACATAACATATTTTAACAAATCTGAACATTAATACGAAACAATGTTTACAAATGAAGAATCGGCGATTAATTATTACGGTAATGAATAATTAAAACACGTTTTTGTTGTCGTAAATATTCATCATGCAAAATCTGTCACTATCCATTAAGGCACTCTAGGTATTTCACGAACATGTTAATTTAATTTTACTACATATTTATTTATTATTTAAGTAAAAAAAACACCCGAACATAAAGCTTGGCACGCAACTCGTACATAATCTGACTTTATCGAACCATCCTATTAATTAGTCTCGTTCGCAAAGGTCGCTCGATTATAAAATATATTCGTCCAATAAAGTCTTAGATTATGTGCTTATATAAATAGCCATTATGTTCTCCTGTACCATAATGATCTGGTTTTTGATGAGTCCGTAAACTAGTACCTTATCGTACTAGTCCATAGTGATAAAGTAAATTGCAAATATTGCAAAAGTATACGTTGAAACATTTGAATTTTTTTCTGACAGCTACATGCCAAATTATTTGTTACGGAACATACGTCAAAGCATGATAATTTTAATTGTCGAACATAAAGTTTCATTACTAGCTCGTACAGAATCGCATTTTTTAGCCTCGCCCGTAGGCTTGCTCTTTTATTTACTAGCTCCCAGTTTTTGTTGTAAAATTAATATTTTTGAATGATTTATTTTGATAACACAAGAGATGCAGCAGCTAATATCAATTATCGGAAATATTATTTTGGTACCCACTTCTGTCAACAATTGTATCTGCTAACTATCAATTTACAGGAGCAATAAAAATTATCAACCACACTATGAATATGTTAAATTGGTAACAAGCAGACTTTTGACGTAATGCTCGTTTAAGGAGCAGAAATTGTAGTTTTTAAAAATGTGTTAAAGTAACCTAAAAATAGTAATTATTTAATCGTACTAATACATTTTTTCTTGATCGATATCTTATGTGCATGATATTAAATTCGATGAAGACAAGAAACGCCAACAACCCGTTTTGACTTCCAACGCCCGCATGCCTAAAATCTGTTGGAGAATTTACAAAAATTTTCCAATTTACTCGTTTGCTGCGCTCAGTACATCCAATCAGTGCCTACTTAGTCTGCATGTCTCAACCCTCCTACAGACTCTTAATTAAATCACACATCGTTTAAGCCCACGTACACCAATTGGCTTGCACAACGCGATGAAGGTAGGAAGGACAGGACGACTTTTACTGCACCGGAAAAAACAGATTTTTGAGATTGAACTCAAACGTAGGGGCTGGATGCCATAACAAGTGCTGCCAGTGCATGAAACTTTGTGGTTAGAATTCTAGCCAGATATGTGGGCATGGCACTGACATACGTATGTAATAAGACTGACGAAATCACTTGCTATTCATGCACGCACCTACATAAACAATGGTTGGCGATGACCAACAGTTACGTTGCTTGGTATTCTACCGTCTATGGTCTGAGCTGCAGCAGTGTGTTTATTTTTTTGGAAGCGTAAAAAGAGCTGCTTTCTGGAATTTTCTCATAGGACTCGAAAATGGTATTGCGCAGTTTAAGTATCGCCGAAGCAGATCTTTCAGATCTGCAGTTTAGAAAGCTGTTTAAGCGAGTGGGTGTGATAATAATTAATCCCCAAAGAAGAAACCTTGTATTTAATGCTGTACGTTGTCCTGATTGTGTCGAGGTGTCGACATGAGGCGAACACGACTAAAATGGAATGGAATCTGTAAATAATACATTACACTTGCATTATTTAGTTTTCAGAACATTAGAGGTGTCAAACGCGAGATGTATAAGCCGTTCACGATCTTTTTGGGACAGAGTTGGCTATGATTTTTTCTTTTCATGTTGGACTAACTGATTCGATGATGTAGCGGATGCAACTTTTTTTTTCTGTCAGTGTCTGTTCGACATTTTCTTGCCACCACATTGCCAGATTTAATATTTTAATATTCGTAAGAAAATAAATGATTTATCAAATGTGTAAAAATAATTTTAATTTCCGTCAAAGGAAAAGTCAAAATGCCCAAAATAATTTTGTTGCAACAAAAAATTTCCACTAAACGATGCTACTTCCAATTTAAGAAGGACAGACCAAATTTAAAAGAAAGCAAGTAGATGTGGAGACTAGAGAATATCCGGCAACAATGTACCTATTCAGAAAATATAACCTTAAACTGAAAACAACCTAACCTAACACAAAAATTGTCAATTTCCATGAGGGAGTTTAGTTGCAACAGAGGTACTGCCAACAAAATTACTAGATGGTCATAGCCTCACCTGACCCAAAAAGATCGTGAACGGCTTATATGTACATATGTATTATGTGGCCACAGACGGTGCAACACCAAATATAATGTAATGGAATAAAATTGCTTTTGATAGTAAGTTTTATCATTGTTCTTTGCTTTAAAAACCAAGAAGCGCTTTGCCAAAAAGTATTGAAAACAGACATATTAGTGAATTTAGACGTTCTAGAGTATTGGCGCAAAGACAGTAAACGTGAACAGAAAGGTTTACTTTACTGTATGGAAATTCGGTATCGTTCTTGTCATAAGATTTTGAAATAATGAAAATATGTTTTTTTTAGAAATGAAGTAAGAAGCACCAGAAGAACTGAATAACAAGAACTTGTTTCAAAATTTGGGTTTCATGTTGTCTAAACACGAACGGTGCACATCATTTATTGCTCTAGTATAGAACATCACATTATTTTTCAATATAATTTCTTTGAATATGAAGATAGTTATTCCACCAATGTTTAAGCATAGCAGTGGCATTATTGAAAAACTAGAAGTCTTGATCACAGAAGAATTTCTGAATTGCTGCTAAAACAGCGTTGTCGCATCTAATCTTTGTTTTCTAATCTAAGTTTTGTAACTAATTTTGCATAATATTGACCAGTGCTGTCAACCTACGACCTCTGATTCTTGCATGTTCGCGGCTGCTTCTGCCAAATTTGAACTTCCGCGACCAATTTTTCATCACTTGATAAGCAGAAACAGAATTTCCAAGCACGCCAACCATATCTGCATTGCAACCCCAGTAAATTAAATTTAAAACTTCATGCATGGAGTTTCGTGGAAGATAAAGCTTAAGAGAGTTAAAAATTATAATTTGACTACTTCTCTTACATGTAAAATCATAACCATTTGATTCTCGTAATTCAGCAAGTATAAACCGTTCAATAGTTATTTGCCAAGTAGGTAGACATGGAATTTTGTTTTTATGTTTAATAAAACTAAAACTCCCTAGAAACTCTTTCTGACACTTTGTCAGAAGCAGCTGTTATGTACAGGAGGCTCACGAAAGTGTCTAATTTGACATTTTGAGGTTAAACATGCAATGTTGCCAGTCCTTTCATACTTTGTTTGCCACTAGGCATAATATGTATGGACATCGCCGTCATGGATATCTATCTGTCAAACAAATTGTAGTACTAAAGTAAATATGCCAAAAGTCATTAAAGGTGACACAAAACTACAAATTACAAAGGCTTACAGGCATTATAAAGCTGACAGGCCCGACCTCAGTGAAACTGAAATCTTTGCTCGGCTTAGTGACTTTTGGGATGCAAGTATTTATGTATAAAACTTAATTGTTGCTTTAATTTTCGGCTTTGTACTGTTTTAGATATCTAAAAGAACTATTAGAAATATTATGGGGCGGAACAATTTTGAAATTAAACCTTTTGGCCCACGACCTAAAAATGATACATACTAGTTGCAACATACGCACTGAAGAAGTAGTTAACAATGCGAGACAAATTGTGCAAGAACAACCACACGTATCTGTTTGCCATTTAGGACAGCAATTAAATGTTTCATATTCAACATCTCATAGGATATTAAGAAGCAATTTGCATTATTTTTCTTACCGGTTGCAAGTGTATCAGGAACTGCTGCCAAACGATCCTCCGGTTAGATTGGAATTTTGTAACTGGTTTATCAATAATTTAGGAAATAACGATAATGCGTTTGAGAAAACTTTCTTTACTGATGAGGCATACTTCTATTTATCTGGCTATATTAATTCACAAAGTATGAGGATGTGGAGCGCTGAGAATCCCAATTTTTATGTTGAAGAACCGCTTCACCCACAAAAAATCGGGGTTTGGGCTGCAATTAGTAAAAGAAGAGTTATAGGTCCTATATTTTTTTAAGGTAATTGAGTGCAGTAAAACGATTAAATTTTATTTTAATAGTTCAAATTTTAGGTTTTCTAAATGCACAACCATATCATACTGAAATTTTGTCGCCGTTTTTTGAAGAGTTACGTGACAATGAATTACAAACGGGTTACGTACTTTCAATAAGATGGGGCATAAATTTACTTAAAGAGTTTTACAAAAACAGAGTTATTAGTCAAAACATGTCTACAGTGTGCCCCCCGAGGTCTTGTAACTTAACTCCCTGTGATTTTCTTCTGTAGCCATATTTAAAAAAATCCATTCTTCAACTTCCACTGGACAATATTCAGCAGCTTTAACAAAGAAGTACCTAATGGAAAAAATAAAGAGATCAATAATAATGGCGTAATATTAAGATTTGAGAATAGAACGAGTTAAGGAGTTTACTTTCTTAGGAACATTAATCTCTGAAAACTTAAATTACACACAAGGAATTAAATCAAGGTTAATAAAAGCTACGAGATGTCCGGGCGCGTTAAATAGTATAATGTCCTTAAGACAAATGTCGCGAAATGCAAAACTACGACTTATAAGACTGTAATTCGACCCACAGCTACGTACGCATGTGAAACATGGACGATGAATGCGGCAGACCAAGATACGATAAGTAGGTGGGAGAGAAAAATGCGGAGAAAAATATTTGGAGGGACTCGGACGGATGATGGTTGGAGAAGACTTACAAACGAAGAGGTACAAAAGAAGTATGGAAAGCCAAATATAGTAGACTTCATTAAAGCTCGAAGGTTAAGATGGTTTGGGCATATATGGAGAATGCCAGATGGAAGAGCTACTAAGATAGTATTGGAAGGCAGAGCGCAAGAAACTAGAAGAAGAGGGCGACCAACGAATAGGTGGAAGGAGGCAGTAATGGAAGACATAGCAAGGAAAGGAATAGAAGACTGGAGAAATAAAATCATCAATAAGGGACAATGGAGACACATTGTTATGCAATTGGCCTAAAGTGGCTTGTAAAAGCTTTATTTATACTGAAAAAATACATAAATTGTAATATTTAAATATTTTTGTATACAATTTATAATTACAATAAAAAAACGAGTTTCATTATACCATTATGCCTACTCAACAAAGTATGAAACGTATTCAGAATCAGCAATTTGTCTTTCATGAAATTTATCTTAACCAATACTAAAAGTGGCACAAAATCCAAAACCAAATCTGGCAACCACGTTTTGTACATTAACATAAAATTATCATCAGGCATAACCTAACTTTTGTTAATGACTGACAGCATATTTACAGGGTGAAATTCATCACCCTAACATGGCCTCCTATCTGGCAAATAACTATTGAACGGTTTATAGTAATCATAACTATGGCCGTGATTGGTCGAAACAGTCATCATTACAATCATCTGAAAATCGAATATTTTTAGTTGACAGTAGCTATGAATCCTGAAAGTATAAAAAGAAAACTGACAAATTAATGGTCGACAAAAACGACTGTTCTACAACGTTTAAGTGAATTACATATAACAAAATTATTGTAAAACGCGAGCAGTCAAACATACTTATATTTTTCTAGTGTAAAACTAAGTTTGAGTTTAGAGCGCCACCTACTGCATTCTTATTTGAAATTTAGTGTAGTGTTTCCCTATCTGTTTTAGCGTAGCTAACGTGAGGTCAGGGCCGAGCCAAGGGTATCTGCCGCCCGGGTGCAAGATATAGTTTGCCGCCCCTATAGTGTTAATTTTAAAATTCTGCGTTGCCTTGATAACTGTAACTTGTTTTAAAAAATTAAAAAATATAAAGGTTATTATAAACTTTATTATTTGTATAAATTAAAAAATTAAATATTTAAAACAACTAACATAATGCTTTAATAGTTATAAAACAAAGTATTGCTTAAATTATTTATTATTAGTAACTTAGAAGTTATAAACATGAACTAAAAACTACATAACTTCTAAATTTAAATATCAAAAGCGACTTTTCTTGCTTTTTTAATTGCAAATTCTCGTATTAAATCCGTCATATCTAACGCCTGGCAGATCTCTTCCTCGATGCTTATTACAGCCAAATTTGTAAGTCTGTTCTGGCTCATAGTAGATCTCAAATAGTTTTTAATTATTTTTAATTTTGAAAACGATCTCTCACCATGAGCCACAGTGACAGGCATCGTTAAAAAAATTCGTAGGGCTACAGATAAATTCGGGAAAGTGCTAATTAAATCATTAGCCACAAGGTATTCTAAAGTTTCCTTGGCCGAAGTCGTATTGCTTTTATTATAAATGGACAATATTTCAATTTCATTGCACAAATCAATTGCATTAACATCCATTTGTTTTGTAGATGAATCGGTTAATTTAATTTGTAAATCCATACAACATTTCATTAATTCTTCTTTATCTATAGATAAAGAGCCTAAATTATTTAAAAAGCCAAAATAGGAGTTGCACTCGTTTAACTGTTCAAATCTGTCATTTAATTTTGATATTACTATATCAAGAATATAAAAATAAAAATTGACTTTGAAATTCAACTCTGGTGATTCGATTGATTCATCTCTATGTTCATAATCAAAAAAAACCTTTGCTTTTCTCGGTCTAACCAAGCCTACAGCTGGAAAAACACTTTCGCAGTCTATATCTTCAGCAATTTTTTTTGCCTCATTAAGCATAGCTGTAAAACTACCTTCACATCGTATTTCAATGAAAAAAATTTGAATTTCTGTCAACATTTTTACAGTTTCTGGTAAAATAATATTAGATTTTTGCATGATTTTGCTTACAGTGTTTATTTTTGATAAAATATTGTACCAAATTACTAGAGAACACACAAATTTATATGATTTTATTTTATTAATTAGTGACTTTGCAAGGTTTTTTGTGTCATTGTCTCTTGATGTATCATTATAAAGGGAAAAGAGAGCATCATAATTTTTTTCTAAATTAAATCTAAGGGTTTTAATGGCATCGATTCTACTCTCCCACCGTGTATCAGATAAAGGTTTTACAGTTATGGTAGGAAGTTCTTTCATGAGAATATGCCAACGGTAGGTGGAGGCTGAAAAAAAACATATATTTCTTGAATAATAGCAAAGAAATTTGTTACTTCAAGCGAACTTTTCGCAGCATCATTGACAACTAAATTAAGACTATGAGCTGCACAAGGGACAAAAAAGGCTCTAGGATTTATATCAAGGATTCTTTTTTGCAGCCCATTATGTTTGCCTTTCATGTTGGCACCGTTGTCATATCCCTGCCCTCGCATATCCTTAATATCAATATTCAATTCTTTTAAATAATTCAATAAAAAGGCCGTTAGTCCTTCACCAGTTGTATCTGTAACTGGGCAGAACCCTAAAAAATGCTCTCTAATTTCTATACCCTTTGAAATATCATTAATGAAAACGAACCTGACAACTACAGTTATTTGTTCTTCGTGACTCACATCAGGTGTACAATCTAATATAATTGAATAATATTTACACAATTTTAAAGTTTCGATTATATTTTGCTTGACTTTTTCACCTATTAGACAAATTAATTCATTTTGGATTTTATCACCTAAATAATGTGGCATATTATTGGTATCTTTTTGAATTCTGCCAATATGTTCCGCCATTATATTATCGAATTTTGCAATTGATTCAATTAGCTTCAAAAAATTACCATTGCCTTTTTCGAAAAGTTTTTGATTACTTCCTCTAAAAGCTGCATTTTGTCCAGCTAAATACTGTATGACACAAATGATTCTTTCAATAATTGACGTCTATCGTTTTTTTTCCAACTTAATTAAATTTTGGTTGACTGAGTCAACAGTTGTCCCTTTTTCAATCGATTTTTTTAGCTCGACCCATTTCTTAACACTCTCAAAATGCCCCTTACTTTTTTCGTGCCTGTCTAAATTTTGAGATAAGTGTCGCCAGTCAGTATAACCTTTATCATCGTTAAAAACATTATCAGTAACTTTAAATAATTTGCAACAAAAACAAAATACAGAATTATTTGACTTAGAATAAACTAACCATGTTCTAGGAACTTTTTCATTATTGCTTAATTTTTTGTCATAATAAGTAGTTGAAAAAGATCTGTTTGAATCGTCTAATGGAAATGCAATATTTTTCAATTGTAATGGCCCCAATTCAAGAATAGACATTTTAATGTTATCTGTTAAAACTTGCGGCCAAAGAGCAGGATCTTTCAATGTTTCCATCCCAGCGTCCTCAGCAGCAACCTCGGTTGGTGGTGGTGAATCCGGTGTGTCCTGTGCATCCGCCTCGGATTTATTATTTTCTTGCCCTATTTCTGGATTTTCCATATGCGTGTCCTTGTTCGAATCAAGCTGTTCCTCCACTTGCAGGCTTGTTGATGGTTGTTCGGCTGCAGCCGCCGTGGAAACAAAAAATTTTTTAAGGAGCCAGCCAGTCCTTTTTTTAATTTCGTCTTTTTCGGACTTTCTTTTTCGATACTGAAAGCCGGAAAGTCTCTTTCTGCCATCGGCCATCTGAATTAAGCACAAATAAATTCTAAGGATAGCGAAACAGAAAAATAAGCAGAAAAGTTCAAATGTTTAAAATAATGAAAAATACTTACGTTTTAAAACTTTCAACTTTAAAAAGCACTATATTATTTAGCTCTTGCTTGAAACGTTTAGCCTTTTTATTTCTGCTTAGTTCAGTACAATCTTACTAGCATTCAATCGCAAACTAAACTAACCCCCAATTGCCCTTTTTAAGTTTGTTATCGTATATGCCGGCGGCATGCATGAGCATGAAGCATGTTGCAACAAAGCACAAATACACAATTTACTCATTATTTTTGTGTCTAAAGAGGGCCGCTTAGTCTAGCTGATTTCGCTGATCTATATAGTTTCGTGTTTCATGACGCTGCACCATAGCGACAGAGCGATAACTCGTGTGTCGGTATAATCACCGTGTACAATAGCAAACGGCACCGACGCGACGTGTTTATAATAAAAATAAATTTATAAGTAATAAATTATTATTGTATGCTTGCCGCCTTAAAAATGCAACCGTTTCTCTGTATCAAGTTACCTTTATACGAAAAAAAAGCCAGACACAAGACTATAACTTGATAAAAAATGTTGCATTTTCTAATGCCGCAAGGCACAAGCATACCTATCTTAAATTTCTTTCATTTTTCATTTTGCCGCCCCCAAACAGTTTGCCGCCCGGGTGCTGTGCACGCTTTGCACCCCAGGCACGGCTCGGCTCTGCGTGAGGTCACCTTAGGCAAGGGAGATCAACAGTCCAAACTTTTTGTTTCGTATACAATAATTTTGATATGAAGATATTATTGCTCTAATAAAAAAGAGTGTCTTGATCGAATTCGCTGAAGTGACAATTTTTGGTATATTTGCAGTTTGAAATACTAAGTAGGTGTAATATGTCTGGCGAATTAAAATGGTATCGTCCCAGATGCGGTCGTTGTATTTGCGGTGATGGTGTTTATCATTTGCAAAAAAAATTAAGTATGTCGTAGAATTTTACTCTTCCAAAAGTATCAATTTGCGGTCAGCTGCTTTTATCGTGGTTGTTAAAGTTTCCTCCCCTTGTGAAGTTTCATAGAGTTTTTATAATTGATATTTTGCATTATTATGCTTTAATTAAGCAATCGTTAGGTGAATACTGACATCACATACATAAATAAATGCTGCAATATAAATAATTAAACGCATAGAGGTTGCTCATGAAACAAAATTGTTGCAGATCGAGGCTTTAGTATTTATATACTTACGATTTAATGTTGGAATCTATCACATTTAAATTCGTTTTGCTTCCATAACGTATATAAATACAAAACCTAAAAAATACTTGTGTGATTGTTAAAATTAATGGTAGAAAACACAGAACCAAAAATTCTGTAAACAGTCGGAGTAATCGTTTATAGATATTAACGATACAAGTTTGATTATGAGCATCGTAACAAAACGAGTTTGGTTGTCAGAACGACGCGAAGCCGAGCTCTGTGGCAATCAAACGAGTCTGGTTAAAACATTTAAAAATCCAAGCCCATTACTATGACCTTATTTTGGCTAAGAAGGAACAAAGAAAACAAAAAAAAAGGAAACTGACTCAAGTAAAACTCGATGCGCGAATATCAGCAATGTATGGTAAAAACAATGATTAAGGTTACTTGCGTACATACGGAAATTTGAGTAGTAAAAAATAAAATAAATAATCAAATAAGCAAAGGCAATTAAAAAGATATTGCTTGTCTAAACCTCCTCCTGGGAGAAGTTTTAGCATTACAAAAACATTTAGCCGCAACTGATACTCCTGTAAGAGTAGATCACATATGCAACGACAGCAAGTGCGAGCATTTTTATTTACGCTGTCTTTGTTAGCACGTCCGTTTTACACAAATAGCGCATCGGTGATTTGTCATCCACTGCATAGGAATTTTAAACGTTATGGTCTATATTCGTTAGACGGACTCTATCCTTTGAACCACAATGCAAATGTAAACCTTCTGGTTAAAACACATATTAGTAAGAGAGTGTATTTGTAACTGCAGATTTCTTTAAAACAATTAACTTTAGCAACTTATACCAAGTATTATACCAGTGTTATTTAGAATTAATAATGCGAAATATTTTCATGTCAAAATCATCAGAAAATTACGTAATAAATGTTAATATCAGCGAGCCGTGGCCGAGCAAGTAATACATAGACCGTCTTAATACTCGTACGTTCGAACTCTCAGGCGGCCGGGCTGAGTTCAATTCCCTGTGACTACATAGAGATATTAAATATCGTATACTCTTCGGTTATCACCTTAAAACATGTGGTAGTCGTTTACCGTTAACAAGGAAACTCTTCCTCAATTAAGATGGACAAGGCTAACCACCTACCATGCTGACGAGCAAAAAAGGGCCCACACGACCACAACTTTGTGGAATTAAACAGGACCCTAACCACTCGCCTAATATAAAAGAAAGAAGAAGAAAAAATATTAATGCCTGTGGTGACGTATGTGTGCCTTCTATGATAATTCTAAGATTAAGTAATTTGTTCTCGTTGTCAAAAACATATTTCTAGGGATTTTTTACTAATACATAAACATTTTACCATTAACATATTTGGCTTAATGTTTATATTTTTATCTCTAGACTCTAGAGTATACATTTCACATTAGCATAATTACTTATAAAACACTATGTACATAGAAATTGTTGCGTAAAGTAACAGTATCAATATCAGGAACATAAGTTGTAATTTTTTCAAACTTTTAGATATAACATAAAATTTTCACGTAAAGTTAGCAAACGGCAGATCAAAGCTGTTGCTGAATAGATGCCAATTATATTAACATAAGAATTATGTAATCATTATATACGCTTAAGTAAGCTACAGAATAAAATAGAAAAATAATTATGCATGGAATTTGGAGCTATACCTATATCTAATTCTTCCTGTAGATTACTTCATAGGTCGTGCTTATACGAGGTTAGCACCAATAATTATGACCTGTAAACAGCAAAAATAAAAGAAGATCGTCGTTTACTAATTTTCGAAATATTTGCTTCGTATCTTATTTATTTACGTGTAACCTAAGCAGCAAGCGAAAAGCCAATCGCTTAAGCAAGAATTCCATTTTAGGCTACTTCATTTGTATTTGAATACCTTAAACCAGCAATTGTATCCTTTAATCTAGGATGAAAGAAGAAATCGCAACTTGCGAACTATGCAGTGGGAACTCCAGTAATTCGGGTCTTTGAAGCCTTTAATGTACCTTAGTTTGAGCAATAGTATGTAATGGCGATATCCGAACACTTTTTGAAACATCGCCACCGTCGAAACAAAGGATTGGATTTTGAGAACAAGGAAGAAATTTTGCTGTAAAAGCTTTTCAATTCCGTCTGTCTGTCTGTCTGCATGTCTGTCTGTCTGTCTGTTGGCGGTATAACTCCAAAACTATTTGTCGGAGGAAGATGATACTTTGCATACACATTATGTAGATAATAATGGTGAGACACTACACCCCATGAAGGAGCTTGGCCTGCAAGGCGGAAGGTCAGAGCTTCCGTATCCTCGTTATCACACCCGGCTATCGCGTGTCAAATTTATGACACGTGGTGATGTGGCGAGCATCACGCACTAGACAACCGCATTATTACCCCTTATTCTTTAGAACGCAGGTCCCCAATTATTTATAGCGACTGGGTAGGCCGCCCGCCAGGCATCGATCTGGAATTTGAACTTCAGACTTTCGCACCGCAGTCCAATGCTCTAACCATTGAGCTACGCTAGCGCGTATAGATACCTCGCATAAAACCGGTACAATTTCATACAAATATATACTGGGTAAGCACCTTAAAGAATATAAAATTTTGTTTATTTTTGCTGGAATTGAGGAATACATAAAAGTACTAATTTGTACATAGTTCTGGCTTTATGCTTTCCAAAAATGAACAACGAATAAGTGCATTACGTTAAATAGACCTGGATCGCAAGAATTGCCAGCGGGGGCCTGGCGCAGTCAGCGTACCCGTGGGTCACCGAGGAACAAAGGAATCCAATGTTCGGGCCAGTTCGAATCTCATTAAGAATAAAATTTTTTTAATTTAAAAATTGAATTTAGTATTATTCCTTCGATTTCAAAAAATATTTATTGTCATAACACCCACTTGTTGTCTTCATGAAAGCATCCTCATAAAACTATAAACTAGTCCAGAACAATGCCGCCTTGGCAATAATTGCTTTTGCTTGCAGAAAGCGGACCTCTGGGCCCGTGCCCATCTGGAAATTTCCTGGTTTCTTGGTTGTACCATTTGCCCCTAATTCTGAGTAACTCAAGATAGAATATTATGTCAACAGTATTACAACATTGCGCTTAACCGTCATTTTCCTAAAGGAATATATGTTTATCGAAAATACAGCTTTGCTCTATTATGTGCCACAACGTCCACTGCGAGGGAAGTTTTTAGTAAAACCCTTTACAGATTTTTTTACAACTGTCTTGATTACATTACGTTGCAGCAATTATTATCGTTGCGTCCCTCATAGGTTTAGTACTTATATCTGCAAGTGATGAATATTTTCATATTTAAATCATCATGAATTTCCTAATGATATTGTATTTGCCCCCAACTTAAGTTGTAAAATGACTTGAAATTTGAATAACATTTATTTATTTACGGTGTGGCGTTTATAGCCTGAAAACGAGTCTCTGGAGCTTGGGTAGCTCGGTCGTCGACGTTTATAAGTTTTTTAGAAAGAGTCGACAAGGAAATGGCAATTCTAAAGTTTCTAGAACGAAACAAAGGTTTGTTTAACACACACTGTTAAGTTTTCAAGATTTTTCTATTTGAAGTTAACGTTTTTTAGGAAACCATTTTTATTTTACATTTCTTGATTGCTTTCTGTCATAGAAATATTTTACCGTTATTACTGAAAAATAAAGGTAACGATAATTATTAAAACTTTCAACTGAAATACCTTTTAAGAGACACCAGTGTAGTCTAATAGTTACACAGTAGGCGCTTGCATTATAAGCTTCTAATGGATGAAATCAAAATACATATACTTAATATAAAATTTTCGATATAGTAACCAGTAAGACGGAATAGCGTAGTAATATTAGCTCGTAATTCAAAATATATACGTCGACTGTACAGTGATTTTGCTGTCTGGTTGTTCAAAATGCAATTTTCCTGGTCTTGAATTTAAATTTGTCTTTGTCAAATAGCCACATCGGTAATTGGTTGCATATAATTTTAATAATACTACAAAATAAATAATTGAAATTGATTTTGCTTTTGCCCTAACTTTAATGGCTGGTAAGCTGGCGAAAATCAATTGCTTGTCATTTTAAACTGTACTTCATTCACCAAGCAGATATTGTAAGATCTGCAATCCAAGTTAGAAATATTACCTTTAAGTAGATTGCTGATATGACCTGTTGGAAAATTTGAATCAGAGAGACGTGCCCCCTTTGCTGTCGTTATAAATGTCATAACCAATATTTTTAATATGACATTTCACAATTTAAAAAGTTCAAGCTTTGGAAAACAGTTGCCAAATTTGACAAAAACTATAACCTTTGCTCTATACTATACATACATTCGATGATCTAAATTTTAATAAAATCATATTAGTAATTAACTTGCTGCTGGCATTTCTAACTAAGGTTGAAGATTTTACTATATCTGTTCAGTGAATGAAGTATACCAGACAGTCAACTCTCCATAGCAATCAGTAAAGATGTACCCGATATTGTTCATAATAGTTATTTGTGTATCAAGGGCGCAAAGCAAGCGTTTTCGGCTTGAACTGTGAATGTTATAGCACGAGATGCGGTGCACAGAGGTCTGTAACAGGGTAGGGCCAAGGACACTGGTTATGCCTGAGGTGCATACAAACATTTATGAACGATCGAGATTTTGAAAGGAGACATCTAGATTACCTAAATCTTGGCCAATGAATACAGAACAGCCCATAGAGTTATTAAAGCTGAATAGTACCTTTATCTACTTTGATGTGACAATATGGTTATTATTACACCGAAAACAGTGCTACAATGAAGTCCATTATAGCACTGTTTTTGCATTGTTATTTTCATATGAAAACATTGAAACAGCCTACCTTGTTTCAGACAACTGGCACATTGTTACATTTATGAAGTGTTAAAACTCATAGTTTTTGATGATATTTTTATGTAAAGTAGATAAAATAGTATATTATACTCGTTTAATATGAGGCATTGTAGCACTCTTTCCATTGGCGCACTCCTCGCTACATTCGTCGTGCCCCAAATTCACTCGTGCTACAATAGGCCCTCTTGTGAAACTAGTATAATAATATACTATTGCATCAATCCGTGTTAAAAAATAATAACTAAATTGACGTCAGCAAGTAAAAAAATTAAAAACATTTACTTTACGCCTGCAAATAAGGTCCAAGAAACGTATTTATATTATGGATCAATCTTACATAAAGATTGTTTAGTAAAACGGGTACTACCGTAACAGACAGTTCGCTTAAATGTAAACATTAATGTCTAACATAATATTACTATTGGATGTACATATACAGGGTGTCCAGCCATAACGGCCACAGCTTAAGGTTGCTGAAGTCATTTTATGTCAAAAATATCTGATAAACATGTACAGGGTGTCCCATTTTCGACACTTTTATAGGGTATCTCCGTAATTATTAGTGCTATCAAAAAAGTAATATAGACGTCATGCGCTCTTTTTGGGTCAAACTTAAAATAGTAAAATCAAAATTTGAAAATTTTCGCTCGCTTAAGAGATACGGGGGAAAATCAAACAATTGTCAATTTCAGGATGACCTTATATTTTCTTAGTTAAAAGAAATACAGAAAAATATTTTAAAGAAAAGTTTCTTTATAATGATTGTTGAATAATCTGCCGTTTTCAGAATAAGTATACGGGGTCAGGTGAAAAAGTTATCAGACCTAACCTCATTTTTTTAAATGGAACACATTGTATATTTTAATCTAAAAAGATAGCATATTAAATTATCTTTTAAAAAATAGAACACACCGTGCATGATATTGGTTTTCTATGCGATTTATTTAAACTTTATTTCTTTAAGCCACAGTAGGCTACGAAACAAAGGCTAATATCCTAGAAACAAAACTATGTTGACATTCTAGTTGTTATTAACATTTAACGTCGATTTCATTTTTACATATTCGTTTGTGAAAATGACTTATCAACATTTTTAAAAATTTGATATGATATCAGTTTATATTGAAACTGGAAAAAACGAAGAAACGGCGCTAAATTTATATATTGTTCGCTATCCGGAAAAACGGAAACCATTTAAGGACATATTCCGGCGACTGGAACATAATTTTAAAACATAGGGCGCTTTTACGAAGCCGAAATCAAAAACTTATAATAAAGAAAACAAGGAAAATGAAGAAATAAGCTTGTTAGGATTTGTCGAGGCCCATAATCAGGTAAGAACGGTATATCCTGTGATAGCTTTGAATAGTAGTAGCTCAACCTTTATTGAAGTGAGAACTCCTTGAAGCGCGTTTAGCACTTTTTGTGGATATTGAATGAGACTGAGCCGTCAGACTCGGCTATGCAACGTTCATGATGCAGTCGGGCAAAAAAGCCAGATACTAAAACATGAGAAAATGCATAGTGTATTTGCTTTTTATGGATCGATTCTTTTATCGTCTTGAATTTGAGATTTGCGGATGTTAGATTGTGAAAGGTTAATAGGGAATCCCGTTTTGGTGAACTTTTCACTTCTGTTTTGTCGTCTTAAACACACACTCTAATTTTATTCTCTAAAATCACTTTGAAACTTTAGAAACGAAACTCTATATTTCTGCAAAGGCCTTATAAATTCTTTGATCAAGTTGTTGTCGGGTTAAGATGACTTCTTTATAAATTTTATTTTCCAACACTCCCCAAAGAAAAAAATCTGGAGGTGTTAGATCCGGAGATCGTGGTGGCCACCTTATATGTCCATATATTCTTATCCAAGGGTTTCTAAAGGGAGTATTTAAATACTCTCTTATTCGAAGAGCGTTATGGGTAGGGGCGCCATTTTTTTGAAAGTAAATCTCTATTACTTCCTTTAAAGCAACATCATCAAGGATATCGAAAAGGTTTGATTGGAGTATGTCCAGATATCTATCTGCATTTAATTTTTTTCAAAACAGCGATACGCCAGTTTATTTTGAAATAAAAAAACAACTTACATTTACCCCAAATCGACATTGTTGACGAACAGGTCGTATCATGTGGGGATTTGTGGAGTTCTAATGTCTTTCATTATGTCGGTTAAGAATACCGCAACTTGTTACTCGACATTCATCTGACCAAACATTTTTTTTGTGAAAAGAACGATCCTCGTTAGATTTACTTAAAAACCAGTGACAAAATTCCAATCTTCTCACATCGTCATCATGGTGCAATTATTGGGTAATATCAACAACATAGGGAAAATATTTTTTCGACGACTGACATCGAAAGTAGATTTTTCTCACTGGCATTTGACAACAGAAAGTTGGCCTTCGCCGCTCAGTGTGCGTTTTCATTACTCCGCCGAGGGTTTTGGGTTGCCGCATCAGCAAAACAGGTAGGCACGTCCGAATGTTTCCTTGACAACGTCCGTCATTTGTTGAAATAACCGCGTGACATGTCATCGACTATGCGAGTAATTTTAAATTGATTGTCAATAAATTTTTTGAATAAAATGAAATATAATTATTTTCGTCTTAAGAATATGCTCGGTCGTCGAAAAAATAGTACGTATGTATGTTTCGAGCTAAAAGTCTTCTTGCCGCTTTTGCATGAATGCTGGTTGAGGCGAAGCCTCAACCAGCAATATTCATGCGCAAGCGGCAAGAATGCACTTTCAGCTCTTAACATACAATACACTATATTGGACGTCAAAATTCTGTGCGCCTTAGATTTTGAAATTACAGTTTCAGTTTCTATTTTTCTGACGGAGGTAGAGTTTTGTTTCCCTATTAACCTTTCACAATCTAACATCCGCAAATCTCAAACTCAAGACGATAAAAGAATCGATTCATAAAAAGCAAATACACTATGCATTTTGTCATATTTTAGTATCTGGCTTTTTTTCCCGACTGCATCATGAGCGTTACATAGCCGAGTCTGACGGCTCAGTCTCATTCAATATCCACAAAAAGTGCTAAACGCGCCTCAAGGAGTTCTCACTTCAATAAAAGTTGAGCTACTACTATTCAAAGCTATCACAGGATATACCGTTCTTACCTGATTATGTGCCTCGACAAATCCTAACAAGCTTATTTCTTCAGTTTCCTTGTTTTCTTTGTTATAAGTTTTTGATTTCGGCTTCGTAAAAGAGCCGTATGTTTTAAAATTATGTTCCAGTCGTCGGAATATGTCCTTAAATGGTTGCCGTTTTTCCGGATAGCGAACAATATATAAATTTAGCGCCGTTTCTTCGTTTTTTCCAGTTTCAATATAAACTGATATCATATCAAATTTTTCAAAATGTTGATATAGTACAATCAGTTGGTTCCAAAAAAAGAGGTTACCTGGAAAGTTTACCGTGAGTTTGGGAAATTGGTAATTTTATAGATTTTGATGTGCTCTTTCCGAATTGCCACCTCATATCTTTGCCGCTCGCGCCGCCATATTGGAAAAATGGCGCCTAAAAGCAGTTTTTTGACAATATCTCCTTTCCGACTCATTTCACGATAGAAACATTTATGTACAAAATAAAACGAGAAAACTTCCTACAATTTATGTAATATCATTTTTTTTCGTAAAATCAATAGTTTTGGCGTACGAGCGCCGCAAACCATTATACATCTACGCCAACCCGTAACATTTAATTTGAACTGATTACATTTGTGAATATGCCGAGCGATCCCGATGATCACGAAAAACTGCTTCAGTAGACATACTTTTTGACGAGACAATGATTCCAACTGTGTCACAAAATAAATGTCGGTCTGTGACCTTTCAATCGGTACTAAAGACAATTAACTCTCAACACCTGGTCCATCAAGAACAGCGAAGCGAAGGAGAATGAGCTAAATTTTGGAATAGCGAATTGAATGTGGATTAGGCCAACAGGGGATACTACGATAAAAAACGCGCCGCTTACTCTACCTCAAAGTGGTGTGAAAATGAGTTTTTTGGTCAAAACGCATGTTGAACTACACTTTGCGGCGCTCGTACGCCAAAACTATTGATTTTACGAAAAAAAAAGAATATTACATAGATTGCAGGAAATTTTCTCTAGTTGCATTTTGTATATAAATGTTTTTACCGTGAAATGAGTCGGAAAAGAGATCTTGTCAAAAAACTGCTTTTAGGCGCCATGTCTCCAAGATGGCGGGGCGAGCGGCAAAGATACGAGGTGGCAAAGTTGAAATTCGGAAAGAGCACATCGAAATCTATAAAATTACCCATTTTCAAAACTCCCGGAAAACTTTCCAGGTAAAACTACAAAATGACTGTACTAATAAGTCAGTTTCACAAACGAATATGTAAAAATGAAATCGACGTTAAATGTTAATAACAACTAGAATGTCAACATAGTTTTGTTTCTAGGATATTAGCTTTTGTTTCGTAGCCTACTGTGGTTTAAAGTAATAAAGTTTAAATAAATCGCATACAAAACCAATATCATCTACGGTGTGTTCTATTTTTTAGATTAAAATATACAGGGTGTTCCATTTAAAAAAATTAGGTTAGGTCCGATAACTTTTTTACCTGACCCCGTATACTTATTTTCCCCCGTATCTCTTAAGCGAGCGAAGATTTTCAAATTTTTATTTTACCATTTTAAGTTTGACCCAAAAAGAGCACATGACGTCTATATTACTTTTTTGAGAGCACTAATAATTACGGAGATACCCTATAAAAGTTTCGAAAATAGGACACCCTGTACTCTAAACTCAGCTGTAATGGAACTACAATAATTTAAAGTTAAAAAAAAGAAGGCAATATGCGAAGAGTTAATTTTTTAATAGAATTTTAGGATTTCAAGATCGTATTAGTAGTAGTAGTACTATTTTTGGGGAGACTCATGTCTAGCAAGTAGGTCTTTATAGGCTTTTTTTGCCAACCCCATAAACAAGGTCTAGACATGCAGAGTACCAGGTACCTTAGTCCTACTTAGAATTTTGCCGAGACTAAGGAGTTCCAACCTTAGCAAGGGATCTTTTACAGGCTACACATCATAGTAACATGGGACCCACGGCTTTACATCACTTCCGAATGATTGCATTCTGTAGAGGCTTTCATCTGCATTTTTTTATTTTTAGAAACCTCACCGGGATCGGGATCGAATTGTCGACTCTTAGATCAGTAGCCAGAATGCTTACCGCGGAGCTATAGAACCCGGCTGAAGACCGTATTACTGTAGTAATTGTTCAAAATGTTCAACTAATTGTTGTATATATAACTAAACTCTCCGTACAATACTGAAGAACGTTCGCTTCCAAGGGTTTCACGTTATCACCAATAGTTGCTGCAGCATCCATAATCTTAGCAGCAAACTGTTTTAGAGTAGATATGGTTTTGATATTAGCAAAACCAAAGTTGTGACAATTGTTAAAACAATAAAGAAAAAAGCAACTACTTATAGTTCGTTAAATTAAATATGAGTACCTAACTATTTTTAAAATTCAAAACCTTAGTACTTTTGTTAAGAATGATTTTTGGATATACGTTCATAAGACATTTTTTATTTAAATGACCTCAGTAATACATTCTCAAGCTGTGGCCGTCATGTTGCAGAACACCTTGTACAATAATTTAAACTGTTACAGTGTTAAGATTCCACATTTTCAGCTGCATTTTACGAAGGGCAGTGATTATCGTTCGCAATAATTTTAACAAATAGCAACTCAAAAATACGTTTACCTACAAACACCCCCAGGACACAGCCAAGAGTTATTTCTTAAAGACTACGCTAGGGGTAGGTTGTTTGTCAACATTATAAGTATTTATCACTGCCCACGGTGAATGCGAAAAGATAAGTTCTAAAATAAATTAACAACAGCAATTATTAACAAAGATGAGCCACTTCTCTGACAATTAGAGACTTCATTATTGAATTTTTAATTAGGTATTTTCTATGCTGGTTGAAAACGACCCTAGGGTTGTTTTCACTTCCGGTTTGGTATGATTGCTGTATAATATATTGTACTGACTCCTCGTTACAGCACCTTAACTAAAAATTGAACCTTCAAGTATTAACATTGATTAGTTTTTTTTTACAAATTGCCCTATTTTGTATTTTAATGTGAATAATAAAATAGCTCCTGAAAACTCAACAGCGATGGATTCTTTTATCTAGTTACTTGTTTCTGAAAAATTGATTTTCTAATATTTCAAATTTCATTTGCATCGTAAGTTACAATTTATGTCAACCAAATGTCAAAACGGTTTTAAAATCCTAATGACAAATGCCCAATCCTTTGAATGGTACACAATAATATTAAAAAACACAGTAAGTAATTATTTCTTAATTAATTTCACCTTCTTATTGTCTTTATTTATTTTCTAGTTAGGATTCGATAAGAAATCACCCACTTTGTATTCTTCCTTACACAATGTTTAAAACAGCAACCTTGTGCCCCTTTTTTATAACTTACCTTGGATGGCTCACACGTCTCCGACTAGCTCAATGTACGGTTTTTATTAGGGTTTAACCAACGTGGGCTTTTTAGTTCGCTTCACTTTCACATAAAGATAATAGTTCATTAATCAACAGAAATGGGCGCCATAACTTTATTATAAAGTGTTAATTTTAAGATGTTTACAATAATTGGGTATTCTTTCTTACAATTCACGGATTATATGTTATTTGTTAAGGTTTATGCCTTTTTAATTTTGACAAATGTTATGCGATTCCTTACTAATCCTAATTTACCCTGACAAGTTAGAATTTGTTCTAATTAAACGTCTGCATTAATTAATCTATAAGTATCCAGGAGATTTCTTATACATATTTAACTAATAACTTCTGAGTAGTAAGATGAAAATATAAAGAGCTCTCTATACCCTCGTATTTCTCATTCGAATTCCTTAATCACCATTAATGATCGGTGTTTAGTTTAGCTGATATCATTCCAGGGAGTATAAGAAAAACCCCGTATGATCAAAAGCTTGTTATTTGACAAGTGATTGAAATACTAACTTGACAGCTGCAAACCAATTCAAGTCCCATTCAGGATCAACACTAGGTAAGTATCAATTCTTTTACTTTGAAACTAATCTGTTATCGATTATCATTAAGGCTTATGCCCTTATTTAACTATATTCAAGCTATGACGTTGGTCTAATTCTAATTAACAATATCTAATTCTTTCAGGATTAACATACGGTTAATGCAGAGAACCATTGAATTCGGACCTCTTCATATTCCAATATCAACAGAGAAGAACCCCTCATCTAACCAAAGAAATGGTCTTTGACTGGTGAGTGATTTCCTAACTTGTTAGCAGTTTCTAACTAAGTTCTCCTTTCTCTCCTTATCAACTTGGAGCACATCAATACCCTCTTCCATGGTGAAGATATAATCAACCAGGAGATGCGAACTAGTGAAAAAGCATAAGAGCTGGTAGCTATCGAGGAGTCTCTAAGAGCTGAATAAAGGAAAACCCTCTATTATGATTTGTATGTATTAGCTTGTTAGTTACCTACCAGTTAAGTAATAACTGCCCTTTTCAGAAAGAAAATGTTTGTGTGATTTATCCTATCTGCCTGAAAAATTATTATGTTTTAATAATATTCTGGATTGAGTAAATAAAGCCTTACTATTGTCTGCGCGTATCCTTTTTAAGCTAGGACTTTTAATTTGCTTCGCTTCTACCCAGAGAAGCGTCCTTTTGCTTTTTCAACCAAAAAGTAAGTAGCAAATTTTGTTATTTATTGTTTTTAATAATTTAACCATGAGCCTTCTATTACGTCTGCTTTAGATTTATAAAAAGGGTAGGCAACCCCTTATACTGTTAATGCACTTTAAGTTGCCTATCTATTAAGTTTAACTAATACCGAACGGTATCATTGTAGAAGCTAAGATATGTACTGCTACAACCTATTTTTGATCTGAAACTCGACTCTTTTTAAGCACCTTGCTGCAGTGTGCTGCTCCCAGACAGATCACTCCTCAATCGTCCAATATCACCAAACTCCAAATTCTTGACAGCTGTTAGCAAGAGTAAACCTGGACATCCACCTGCTACAGCAAACTACCTCCTGCAATGCACCCCCTCTCTCCGAAGACACCCTTTTGGAAGCTCCACTCAACAACAAATAGCTTGACGTAATGCCATTTGATTTATGTTACATGTCAAATGTAATCTCCAAAATAAAACTGATCCAGTATGTTTCCTTAATAATTTACTTGTATGTAACAATTATTCTATCCATTAGTCTTGCCTATCATGGTATCACGTCAAAAGATCGCAGTCAAAAAGTCGCCCGCCAAAAGATCGAAGAGATCGAAATGAAGTAACTGATAAATTCATTAACTTTGTTGATATTCATTTTTATGAACAAATCTCGAAATGGTCTTAAAATTGAAATAATAAAAACCAATTAAATGAGCAAAATAAATCTAGTTACTTACGTTTGACGAAAAGTTATTGACGGCACATTCGTTTTTATTGAAATGGTACAATTAAGCGAGACACGGTCATCGTCATTATTAACTTTGAATGGAGTTGGTAATAAATTTCTAGTTGTATTTTTCAATTGTCTTTTTAATTTCAATAAAAACAAATGTGCCGTCAATAACTTTCCGCCAAACGTAGGTAACTAGATTAATTTTGCTCAATTAATTGTTTTTTAATATTTATACCTTAAAACCATTTTTCTCGGTTTTTTCAGATGTAACATACTGAAAATTTTATATAATTAAAAACAACTAAAAAGTATTTCCACACTGTAGAATTTTTTTTTTGTTATTGTAATGTTATTTTCGTATGCGATCTTTTGTCGCATGCGACCATTTGTCGCTGCAATCATTTGTCGTGCGACATTTTTACCGCGATATTTTGTCGCGCGACCTTTTGACTGCGATCATTTGACGTATATCCGTCTACCATATACCAATAATATTCATTAATTAAATTTGTCACGTCTTCTGGTTATTTATTTTAAATTACATCTTATTTCACCTCGTATATTTGGTATTTTTACCCTATTTTTCATATCCAAATATTACATTAATAGAACAGGGTTATATTACATGTTTTTAATTAGACCAAAATTCGTTTTCTACATTTTTCAGTTTGTTATTTTGTGATAATCGAAACAAATTTCTTAACTACCTCATTTTCCCTATTTATGCCTTATAGTCTTAATTTTTGAGTTAAACCTACTAAGATTTTATATTATTTTGTCATTCGTTTTCAAACTGTCCTTTATTAATTTTATATTATTTTCAAATTCACCTGTTCTGTTCAAATAGCTATGTTCCAAACAAATATCTGTCTTATCCCCGAATAAATCCAAGCCATTTCCAACCCAGTGTAATTTCTCAATTTTAACCAATTGGATTCCAATACACATTTAAGCTTGTATCATAACATAATGTAAGAACTTGTCACTTAAATGGTTCCCTCTAAAGCAGTAGAGGGTTTAGTTGTAAACCATTCTAGCGTAGATCAAAGCTTTCTTAACCAGATTAGTTTGTCACATAGAAGTTCCATTTTTCATGTCAAATGTACTTTTCTGTTCTTTACCTTCATGCTTTTCTATCTTCTGCTGTGATTTTCACTTTACTGCATTCTTCTTGCTCTTTGTAGTTTCTTCACTTTGCTTTCTCAGAGGTTTTGGGGTCTACCTGTTTTTTTTTGTGGATCGTGCTTTGACGTATCTTATTGTTACTTTTCTTTCGTTTATCTCTCTAAGATGACTTAGCTATCACAACTGTATTTTTCGGACTAACGCATGTATTCCTTTTAATTTCAGTTCGTCTCTATATAGTTAGCTTGTTATTCAATCTATTCGATCCTACTCTACTATTATTTGTATAAATCACATCTTTATGCGTATTAGTCTGCTTTGATGCTTCTTCATTATCAAATATGTATGTTGAAGCTACTACTTTTTTTTTGGAAAATTTGCAATTTTACTACTACTAAAAGTTTTGTCCTTATCCATTTGAACATTCTTTTTGGGTTTTCCATCCTTTAAGTAATTTTATTATGGATTACTGCCCTTCTCCGCCAGAACTAACCTGTTCTATTTACTTTCTTCCCAAGTTTATACTGTGAGCCTGGAATTGCTGTTGCTGTAGTTTCTTCTCTAATCAATTTTATATTAATCTTTATTCGTTTTTTGCGTTAGACTACTATATCTACTGCAAACAAGAGTTCGAACATTTCTATAATTCACTTTTTCCAATTACCACATTTATATTTTCTTTCCACTTTATTGCTCCTCGTACGTTATTTTAGTGTTAAGAACAAAGGGATTAGCACACACTGTTCACGTAGATCGACGTTTATCTTAAATTAGTTTCTCTTTTTCTTAGCAGTTACCCTTTCATGACTTTACAATAACTTTTTCCAAGTCTAGAGAGCATATATGTATTTGGCTTCGAGTTTTTATAACTGTTTCACTAAATTATTGCATATTGTATATGTGATCTAGAACGCCATTTTATGCTAAAGCGTTCTAGGGTATTTTTAAACGTTTATATTAAAGTTCACGCTAATACTTCCCTTGGAATACTTAACCGGGTGATTTATCTATAGCATCCATATCCCTTTACACCTTCTTGCTTATACAATAGCATTAGTATTCCCAATTGTTCAGTCTTTAAATACTACCTCTTTAATTGATATATTTATCACGATTTCAATAATGTTTTCCACGCCCACCATAACTCTGATTCAGCCATAATACCATCTTGCTTAGATAGAATTACTCTCCTTGTCTCTAACATTAATGGCGTTTCCTTCTTTTTTCTTAATTGCAGAATTTTATAAAGCAGTATCCGATTATTTGTAAAATCATCTTCCACTTTTTTTCTGGAATTTAGTTTATAGGTGCTTTCGCAAGATTTCCCTTCTAACCTATTTTATTTCCTGCGTCAACCGTGTATTTCCTCCTACAGTAGTGTTCAATTCATGTTCTTCCCCAAACTGTTACATCTCAAATATCCTATGGTTCCCAATTGCTCTCTAAATTCTGGTGTGTGCTTTGCTGCTTTGCAGTGACAGTTTTCATTGACCATCTTGGTATTTTCGCCGTGTTTCTCCCTTTAATTTATGACTTATCTATCTGTGTTTCACTACACTCTTTTTTCCAATCACGTCTCTTGCTTAACCAGCAATCATCGTTTGAATTCAAGACATGTAGTGAATATTTGTTGTAGCGTTTTGGAATTGTGTGATTTAGCTAAATACCTAGAAATTGTATAAATCCACCGAACAGCTTTTGCTACATTTATGGTGAAGTTACATTTAAATTTGAAAAACGTAGTTTTACTCCGCCCATAAAAAAATGTTATGAGCTTTATTTTGGCTGCAAAGCTGGTGACCAAGACAAATATTGGGCCCCTCACATTTGTTGTGCTACTTGTGTCAGACTGCTTACAAGCTGGTTAAAGGGTTCTCAGCACATACATTTTGCTGTTCCAATGGTTTGGCGGGAACCAAAGATGATGCCACCGATTGTTACTTTTGTCTGACTAATATTTCGGGCATTAGTTCAAAATCAAAGCACACTATTTCATACCCTAATTTACCATCTGCCATGATACCTGTGGCTCACAGTGAAGAACTGCCTGTGCCTAAACCACTAGAAAATATCATACTTGGCGATGATAATCAATACAAAGATTTGGCAGAGAATAATGATGATGTAAAGGTTGATCCAAACTATGAGGCTTTGTGTTCGTTTGGTAAATCGCATTTACTAACACAAGGGGACCTCAGTGGCCGTGTACAAGATCTGAATTTATCTAAAAAGGAGGCAGAACGTTTAGGCTCACGATGAAAAGGTTGAAATCTCCTCCACCACGAAACAAAGATATGGAAAAGCGGTACCAGGGCAAGTGGGGTTGGAGCATGCTAGCTGACTATTGTTAGACCCTAAAGAGAGATGTTCATGAAGCAAAATATCGTAGAAAATCAAACACTACTACTTTTTAGGTGAGATTATATTACACTTAGGGTGCATTTTAAATACGTTATGTTGTAAAATTAAAATAGTTGTCTCTAAAAATCCTTACGTGATAGAATAATTCTGAAACCATATTTGAATTCAGCGGGAAAAATGCTATTAGATTCACCCATTTTCACTTCTGGGCCAAAAAATAAATGAATTTTTGTATACCAGTGTATTTTCTCTGTGTGATGGTAAAATAGACTTTTTAATTGCAACAAGCAGATATTTAAAAATATAAATTAAATTTAACGCTGGTAAAAATCAAGCATCACAGTAGGTAATAAACAGCATGAAGTCAGTAGGAAATGGTCTACCTAATGTAATTGTCCCTGCAGGTTTACAGCTTCTAGAATTTTAAATTGTACATTGACAAACAAGTAATAAAACTTGTTTAACGACGCATTACAGGAGATATAGGGGCTATGGCCACAGCACAAGAATTGAGAATAAAATATACAACTTGGGAATCTGAAATTGCTTTACTCTCACACACTATTCTCTCTAAACCAAGAACGTCCTCCCGATAAAATCTATTTATCCATACATTTGATATAGTCAACGCCAGGCTTTTTCCCTTTTCAAACAAATTCAAATTCATTTTGTTACATGTTATCAGATTTATAACAATGCTTCTAATAGTTCTCATAAATAACGTCACCCTATATGTGCAATACAAATACAGGGACATCACCTTAGCTATATAACTTCTTTAAATAAAAGTCTGTTAGTATTTTACTGATTATTAACAGCTTCTATTTGCCAGGGACTCTGCTATACCGAATATTAATCTCCAGTCAAACAGACTGCGTCAGAGTTCGGGGATTTATTTAAAATCAATTCCGTTATTATACCTGTGAAATGAGGTATAAGCAAACCCTGCACAGAAGACGAACTCGAATGAAAAGTAAACATTGCTGCGTTGAGGGTATTTTATATTTAGTTATACAGTCTAATTAATTTCTCCAAAATAATTTATCCAGAAGTAAAAGTAAAGGTGAAGCAATTATTTATTTATTTCATAAAAATAGCTTTAAATTGAACGCAGAAACTTTCAAATCCTAGCCACAGCTTCTTTTTCTTCGTATTTGGACTATTTCTTTGATTGATCGAGAAGTTCTTACTGAATTATTCATGGCCTTACTAATGAAAACAATTGATAAATTAGCGTTTTCAATAAATTGTCCACATTTTCCAACTACGTTGATGGTGTAAACAGTGTAGCAAGTATTCCTTCCATTAATTACTTTGCTTAAACGGTTTCTCTGTAGATAAAATTAAATAATGTTACTTCAAGTAAACTATAACCTTGGTACGTAAACCAGTAATTGTTAATTTCAAACAAATGCCCACAAGGGTAGTGTGCCATCAGCACTGCTCAAAGAAAATTTATTGAGGAAGGTAGTGTCCAATTTATCTCAAAACAATTTGTTCGTAGAGCACAGTAAATTAAAACTCGCTCTGTCTACTAAAACACGCGAAACATTATTCACAGTTTTTTTTAAGTAACGGCAATTTGTGAGATTACGACGAAGATAATCTACCTGTTTTCAACTTCTGTTGGTAAAATATCTATGTCAGTTTGTCTTATTTATTTCCGTGGAGTAAATATATAATTCTGATATTGATTTTCCATCATCGTGACCCTACAATTAAAAAAAGAGCGCTGCTGATATTAACGTGCAAGATGTCTTTGAAGTTTTAAATTTCCATTTTTAACCGGTGAGTACATCAAACCGAAACTGTAAGAGAGTAAGTGATATTTTGTACGATACTAGTATTACTTTTATTACGCAAAACCAATGGAACAATCGTGAATAATATATAAATAGGCTGTGAAAACTAAATGTAGTGCTAAAGAGAGCGCGAAACGTACATTATACTCTCATCGTATGAAGAGTAATAAAATAAGTGGTGGATTTATTGAAATTTTGTGTCACGAATGTCAGTTCCAATGACAAAAATACAGCGAGTGAGAAGCTTATTTATACCACAAGCTCTAAATTAATTCAAACAATTAAGAAGAACTTGAATTCGAATGCAAGTAGAAAAAGTTGATAAAATCAAATATTCCAGACACAATTGCAATTGAAAAATATTGAATAAAGGGAAAGCTAAAGTGGTGTATAAAAAAAAATCATAGCAATATGTGACATTATTATAGACGGAAACAATGTACAATCAATTAGAGAGTTTTCATACCTGCGCAGCATCATCAGAGATGACGGAAGAAGCACCAGATAAATTAACAATAAGATGAATCAAGAGAAAAGAGCAATTTCTGACAAAAAAAAACTGACTAGTGAAGTAACACTAAAAACTAAGAAAAAATTATCAAGACATGCATATGGGATATTGCTAGATATCGATGCGAAACATGGATCATAGAGAAACTGGAAGACTAACAAGGTCTGTAAATATATTCGTAGTATGCTTAGAAATATAGGTCATCCCAACAACGACATTTTGGTGCCCACTGACAAACGTCACCGCTTGTGTGTATTTGAGGTTATATGATTTCAAAATGCCAGGGTGTGCATGTTTGAACTGCACTAACCACTCAAGACATGGTTTTCGCTTATTTCGTTTTCCCGCTGACCAAAAAAGACGAGAAATTTGGGTTAAAAATTGTGGTCGCGATCAATGCGAGCCAACAAAATATTTAAGAGTGTGTGAGGTAAGAGTTTTTCATTATTATACATCTATCTATTCCAAATAAAATAACATTCACCAGACTGAGTAATAACAGAAAAGTTTGCTAGTGCCCAATAGATATTATAGTTGTGTCTTCTGTGTTCTAGAAACATTTTGAACTAAATCAATATGAAAATAATAGTCAGGTTTAGTGAAACGTTCATTAAGCGGCCCTATTAACTTACAATATCACGACGGAATCAGCACAAAATAGTAAATTAGACATCTCAATTAAAACGGTACCACTTGTAGCACGCTAAATGGGGACATTCTTGCCAATAACCTATAAATAACCTCTTTTAGTGAGGTATATTAAAATGATAGTTTACTTACCGTATCACACCGGGATCAGGAAAATGTAGTCTTAAAAAATACTGTTTTTTTAACACAGGCAGAAACACGGATATAAATGAACGGAAACGCAACAGACGTGCAATTGCAATCCTAACCTCCAACGAACAAACAACTGACTGATTCTAAAACACCACTACAAGATTTAAATTTCCCGCCATTGGCGCCATTTTGGTTCCCACTCCATAGTGGAAATGCATGGGATGACCTATATTTCAAAGCTTGCTATATTTACGGACCTTGGAAGACTAATAGCCTGGAAGCCCCTCTGGAAGCGATAGCGTAAACTAGCTCCAAACAAAGAAATCGAATGGGTCGGCTCGTTCGCAAGCGTTGAATTCGATTTGCTTCATCGGTAATATTTTTATTTTTGGTTTAACTGAGATACAGGAAAGTAACGATTTGCACATAGCTCAGACTTTACTCCTGACGAGAATCCAACAGATACAGCGTAAGTGCTCTTTCTGCTTTACAGCATAAGAGGTGTCAGCGAAAACTTTTTCTCCAAATGTATGAGAACATTTCCGACAACTTTCCTTAATAAAAAAACCGAAAAAGTTATTACTAAATTTTCAGGGAGTATTTGATTTCAACTAAATTCAAATTCTGGACAAAATAAGTTTCGGAGTAAGCAGAAACGATCTTCCAATTATGAAAATACAATTCGAAAATTGTTGGGTTATCATAAACTCAATCCTGGAATACGCTGTACCAATACTAATACTTTGGGTTGTGTTTAGATTGACGCGTATAGATGCAAAGTGCGACATGTCCAAATGAACGAATTTTGAGAAAACCACGAAAAACTATTATGATGCTAAATTTGTGAGACAACGCTGCAATTTTTTTTTACTACTTGCAAACGTGTTTAGGATAGCTTGTGCGAAATTTGAAAGAAATATAATCTATAGTTTTTGAGAAAAATCAAAAACAATTTTGGATATGTCGCACTTTGCTCCTAAGTAGTAACCTTTTAATTTTTTAATGCTGTTTATTGCAGTAGTTTATAGAAAAAAACTTGAATTATAAAGGAATTTATTATATGTCATTTTAATATAACAATAAATTAAGTAGTTTCTAATTCTAAAGATAAACAAGATTAATAATTAACAAATAAAAATTTTAAATTTGCGTCAGCTTCTTCAACTTCTTCTTGACTTGTTCCTGCTTGTGTAGCATCTAAAGTATAGCTGTTACTGTTATTCTCTTCAAACAATGTTGTAAAATAACACAGTGATTCTTCTTTCTTCCATTCGGAACCATAATGGGACGTCAGTAGACTTGTTATGCTTTTTATTTTATCTGATTTTAATGGTACTCCGACTTCCAGTTCTTTACTGCGCATTAACATAGCGTTTTTACCTTTTTTACGAATTCCTTTACCTTCCCCAATATCGCTACGATAACATGGTTCTCCTTTCACTAACACTCCACCAGAGCCACCTTTTGTCAAAATAAACGTCTTCATTAGCTGAAACTTAAAATTCCAGAGTCCCGGTGATTTTAATACATGTGTGCCATTTTCAAAACTGTCCCGCTTTCTTGAAGAATGTCGACATAACCGTCTGCGTTTGTCACAGTTGAGGTTTTTCTTACTACCTTTTCGATATTACCAAAAACTCTGTCTGGTGGAATTAATGAATGTCCTACCATAGGAAAAATTATTACCAATTGTTTTATATGATTTGGAGCAGCACATAGTTGCATAGCATTTCTAAAAGTATGGTGTTTTTATTTTGGCTACCAGCTTAATCACAGAATAAGCAAATAGTTTTAATCTGGGTGTTAATTTTATAATTCTTCAAGAGGTGATGAACTGCAGATGCAATTTCGTTGGAGCTTTTTGGTCTGTCAGTCAGAGCTGAGTAAATTACTTTTAAAAAGTAATTAATTACTAACTACCAATTACCGCCCAATGTAGTAATTTAATTACGAGAGATTCAATTACTCACGGGAAATAGTAATTCAATTACCAATTACTTAGTAATTGTAATTGTACAACATCAATTACTTTTTCAATTACTTTCAATAAAAATTATTTTCATATAGGTAGTTGTATTTAGTAGAATTTTCTTGCAAGTTGCAACTATCATTAGTGTAGTGGCGATTCGTAATCGTTATCTAAAAATGCTTAATTTGTATGTTTTGTTAACTATAGTAACTTAATACTTTATCACTCTTGAAGGTTTTTTGATAATTAAATCTTCTAGCTACATGCACCGTTCACCAAAACCAAAAGTTTTTAGTTTGTTTTGATGTAAGACGTAAGTAAATAAATAAATTCAAGGATAACAATTATACAGGGTGTCCCAAAAAAATGGGACACCGATTAGGCATAGATTCCTTAGATTATAATAAACCGATTAAAGCTAATATACTTTAGTACACAGTCCCTTCAGTAAGAAGGTATAGAGACTTGGAAATTCAAATGTATATATTTTTTTATATTAGTTTCCACATAAGTTATCACTAAAGTTGAGCTTTTTATCACGATTGTATTGCCGAGACCAAAGCAAATAAACCACACAAGGATTGAAATGGAACTTCCAGTGCCCAGGGGTACATTGTTTTTTTAAATCGAGAAATCGCGAAGTTACAACATTTTAACCAACTTTTATAGGTTACGTTGACGTCGGTTGACGTTTACCTATTGCCCAGCCGCCTACAAAAAGTTGTAAAACAATGGATTACTTCACTGTCGATTTCTCGTATTTTATTTGACGATTTCGACGTTCTTCACTGCCAATTAAAAATTTTTTTTTTCAAATATGAAGAAATGTCGAATTTAATTTTGGCTAGATTTTGTAATGATATTAGAAAAAATAGCACGCTGAATATGTTATAAAAGTGATTTTTCCATGTTCGTGATAAATTAATCCACTCCCTTCGCATCACTCGCTCGTAAATTAAACGTTGAAAAACTTTCACTTTTCTTAACTTGTAGAACAATCTATTATTAAATACGTTTAACATGAGGCTGAATGACGAAAATATGTAACTTACCTAACTATACAGGGTGGAACATTGGATTTCTTAAGTGTTTGACAGCAAATTTCTATTTAGATTTTGTAGAAGAACGATCCAATTGGCGCAACTTGAGCATTTTTTTTGACTCTGTTCGAAAATACTTTTTTACCCCTTTATACGAAAATACTTTTTTACCCTTTTATACGAAAATACCTTTTTTACCCCTTTATACGAAAGTGACATTTTCTGTCGCCTGTTAGGGGTGTAGGGAAAATACACGTTTGGGTCCCTGGTTAGTTTCCAATGGCAGTGGGAGGGAATATAATACATTGACTGCTGTTGCTATTAGAGACGGGAGACAATGTGATTATTATTAATAATAAATCAACTAGCCTCCTGGTTTTCATATTTAAATATTTTTGAATGCAGCTGATCACAAGAGATATTCTCATCATAAAATCATAAAAAAATAACTCTGGACTAAAACGTCATTTCATCCCTTGCATGATTACAATAAATTGATTAGGTACTTTTTTCGCAAACTCTGAAGAACTAAACTACATCTGCGGGAGGGAATGATACATTTTCCTCCCTAGTAATACAAATAGTTTAAAAATGTATTAGGTAACTTCTGAAATTTTAAAACAAAATATCAATTCGGTGTTGATCAGGGACCGTTGAAAGTTGACAGATGATTGATAAATCTAGTTGAAAACGGCTGATTGAAATAAGAATTCGTACTAGTTACAAAAACAACAGACATTTGCTCAAGCACGTAACAATGATGTCATTTTTACATTCAAGTGACCTTTATACCATGTGGTCAAAAAGAGATTAGTACATAAGGGTTGAATACCACAATTTTTAGAATTTTCAATCTCGATATCAGCGTATAATATAAACTTATGACAGCAACAACAGTGATTATGTTAATGAATTGTAAAGCTTGCTGTTGCCAATAATTTTATATTCCATAACCAACCCTTAAGTAATTTCTTTTTGAACACACCGAATAATAAAATTACTGTGAACGCTCAACAATTAAATTGCTCAGGTTGCTTTCATATTTTTACTTCAAATTTCAAAATATTATTAACATCTTTAATAATACCTATTGATTTTAAGTTTAGGGCAATAAAATATCTGAAATTACGTAAATTGGGTCACTATACACTGTTCTTTTAAAAAACTAAATGGAATTTTGTGTAAAATCATTAAGAAGCCAATATTTGAATGTCTCGTAATTAGCAAGGGGGTTTTTAATAATAATCGAAGCTAACATGCTGCAGCAGTCCATAAAAATTATGCACTAGTGCCAGTATACAAAGGAGCATATGAGCATTATAAGGCAAGAAAGCGACAAAGAATGGATAATATACAAAATGTTCAATGCAAGAATGCGGTACACGTATGCGGCGGCGCTTTAAAATTACCATACGCCATAATGCATTTTTGAGTCAACCAGACATGGGATTTTGCAATTAGGTACATTTTATATATGTGTTTTCCGCTGTTTAAATGTTGTTATCAGATTTTGTCCGTTTAATTCAATTCCTCACTCAAAAACTTAATTTTCTGGACTTAACGTCCGTTACACTTGCACGGATCATTTAAAAAGCAAATTGAAATGAATAAATAATGATTATGAACCAATATCGTCTAATGAAGCTATTTAAAATTATTATTTTACTGTAGGTATTGTAATCTGTAATGTACTTACCGCAAATATTCTTATAGCGTCTTACACTTAGCGTCTCTCACAATAAATATTAGTGTCACTATTACAAGCTACAGATACACGCACTAATGCTCGTGGACGCAGAAGTTGCTGTTATTCGACTCGTCAGAGGAAATAATAAAAGAGGCTTATATTGCGCGGGGAATACCCTGCGATTTGCTTAAAATGTAACTTAATAAGAACTTATCTTATTTATGCGTTCTGGAGATTTAGCACCCTATCGAGGTCAGTAATTCAGTAATTGAAATACCACAAAATAATTCAATTACCTCTAGTAATTTCAATTACCACAAGTAATTCAAATACCTATAAAGTAATTTAAATACTTTAGAGTAATTTAATTACACAAAAGTAATTGAGTAATTAAATGCAGTAATTAATTACTCTTAAAAAGTAATTTTCAAGTACTTTCTAACAAAGATGGCGAATCCCAATTACAATAACCGCATTTTGAAAAGTAATTCAATTCCAAGGCAAATAAACAAAAAGGAATTTAATTAGTAATTTAATTAAAAAGTAATTAATTACTGCCCAGCTCTGCTGTCAGTTTCAGTCCACACGAAACTATAACGTTTTTAGGCGTTAGTTTTGTTTTTGAACTTCTTACTACTACTGTAAAATTATAAAAGTTTATGTGCATGCTAAAGTAGGCCCTTTGGTCAGGTACTTTTGGTAGTTGCAAATTTTTCTGGCAATCAAAAGAAAACACCAATACTTATCTTACTTATTACTTATTTTGTTATCCATAATCAACTTTTGTTTGACCGAGTTTTCAGTAACACTTTTAATTTTTTCTTTTAATTAAAGGCACGTTGAACGTACATCTGTTTGTTGGCTACCGAAACCTATATTGTAGTTCTTGCAGAAATAGTTTCTAAAAAAACTTCCCTTCACCTTTAGTTCGCTATCAACATTATTATTATATATCCTCCATAGTTTAAAAACATTCAAGTCGCAAGACAAGCATATCCTTTGAGTAGATTTATTCTTACAATAATGGCTCTCTGTACATCTCAAGCTCTCAATGAAAGCTTTCATACTTTCTCTTTTAGCGTTATTTTTGTTTTTGGAGGTAATTCCCCAGTAGCTTTGAATTTCTTCAGTTCTTCGGTCTTTTTTAATACCAAATATTTCCAAAAACGCATCTCTGCAGACTGGAACTATCACTTTATCGGACGCTCTGACCTGTTATTAAATTGTTATAGATTTTGCCTTATGATTCACACTACCAGTGCGACAACGCGATCTCTTTGGATTGTCGATTTTGCAGTAGGTTATCAGAAACGCATCTTGTACAATTTTAGTTTGGTTAGCGTAAAAAAAGTTATGAAAATATTTAATATCCTTCATTGTTAACGCCGAAGCACACTGATAGGGCTGATAGGGTCTTCCATTGTGTCCACACTTGGGTAAAAGTGGTAACGATTTTGGTGAATGCCTGCCGTAATGATTATCTAGCTTCTGTTTTGGTACAATTTTAAAATTTTGATTAACCTTACCTAATAGCTTTAGCTTTAGCCCGTTTACTCCCGCTTGTGTTAACACTTTTGACGTAGCTTTGTTCCCGGCACACTGTTGAATGTCTACATTAAACGAATTAACTTCCATTTGTTATTAATTACTTCACTACCTACTTAAATAACAGCACTGCACAATATGCATAACCCAGCATGAGTGTTCTACAACGTGAGCATGACCATGTGATCTGATTTTGACATCTTATTGGCTCACGTGGACTTGTCGCACTTTGCATTTGAAGCCACTTTTTAAAAGCGAATTGTCGTGTTCCATGTCGGATTTTGTCGCTGAAATACATTTTAACAGATGCAGGCTTTAATGTAGAATCCAGTGATGTGCTTAACTCATTTTCGTAAAATTTGTGACTTTGCATCTTTACGCCACATTTGTAGGTATAGTTAGAAAGTACGATCAAAAATATTTTCACCTAGTATGGCTATGAAATAGTTCCTAATTTATGAATGTAACTATAAGTCACTTAAAAATCAAATGTCAAGTATGACATTTAAGTATGAACATGGATGCATTCATAAACTAGGAACTATTCCATACCATACTAGATGCAAATAATTTGTTATCCTACTTTAGTATGGCTATGGAATTGTTCCTAATTTATGAATGCAAATAAGCTTATACTTAGATTTCAAACTTGGCATTTGATTTTTAAGTGAGTTCTAGTTGCATTTATAAATTAGGTACTATTCTATAACCATACTAGATAAAAACAATTTTGTCTCATACTATAGTTTGCAACTATACAGTAGATTAACACGTTATGTTAAAATAAATTAATCTCGAAACGCCGGTATGAGGATAACGATTAAACCCTGTAACAGTTTATAGTAGATATTTATTACCAACGAAACCGAGAAGCAGGTTCAGAAGAGCAGACAAGATAAAACACTTTTAATTATTCAAGTTTTTCATGAAATAAACAGAAGAAGCTTGAAAAATATCTCCTTTTTTCAGAATTACTCAGATTTTCTTTGGAGATTTGAACTAGCATTTAAACATGCACAAGAATGTTATAGGAGGCAAAGTAGAATAACGACTTTGGTGTGACAGTTGTGTGATCTGATTTGTTTTCTTGACATGCCAAGTTAGTAAACTTTTTAGTTCCGAGGTTGTATGTCTCTGGCTGCTAAACGTTATTTGGGTAATTTCTGGAAAATTCATAAGCGAGAAAAACTCGCCCATTTGTCATTCGGAAAGAGTAAAATCGTTGCACTTAGGATGCTTCACACACATTGATCCTCAGAGTTAACAGAATTTTGAAAATTTATTAGACTGAATTAACCTACCGCCGTGAATGTGGAATCGATATTGGGGTGAATTTATTGCCCAACCGGGACCGGCCAAAGCATGCATAGGTTCACCACATAACGGTAAAAATATGTGCAATCGAGCCAGGATTTGTATCGCAATCGAAGGAACTGGGGAGGCAAGCACTGGTGCTGAGAAATGTGCGGGAATGCATTGTGTTCGCTGGTAGTGATTGCTATAACAACGTTGAACTAAAGCCGCAGTTTCCACTTGCGGAACTATTTTAATGCCAAACGGAGTCGAGACTCCACAAATCGATTACTATCGGTATTTATTTCCCTGTTTTCTGGTAAGTACTGTGGAGTTGGGATTTATTTTTGTATTTTCCTGTGGATATTATATCATCTCTGACTTGGTAATGGACCATTCCTCACTCTCTTTCTGTAGCTTTGCCTTTATGCAGTATCACAGAAAGTCGGCATTCTAAAAGTGCGGTGACCCTAATGCAACCTTAATTTCATCATGTCTTTTTAATTTGCAAGTCACAGAATCAAGGAATCAACTGCTCTTGGTACCCTCAAATCATCTTATGCACGGTAGATATTTTGTTATTTCATGAAATTGCTAAGGCTTACGATTTTCCTATAAAAAATCATTAAATTCAACGTATTAATAAAAAAATGGGTTAACATACCGGATTGGAGCCCCTTATTTATTTGTAGGAAACAATTAAATAAAACGGCGAACTTATAAAAGCTTAGAGCACCACAGATCCAAAAGTTTACACATTTTGGATATTATTATTGAGTTTTTCCTCAACTGGTCATATTAACCAATATATTTACCAGAAGATATTTTATTTTACCAGGTCGTGAAACTTCTAGCGTAATGGGTAGCAGAGGGGAGCAGAGTAATGGACATTGACACAACAGAAAAAGGATTAGAAGCATTTGAAATGTGGCTCTACCGCAGGCTATTAAGAGTGTCACGGATAGATCGAGTCACGAATGACGAAATTCTACAAGGAATGGAAAAAGAACGGGAAGTATCGACTACAATTAAAAATAAGAAAGCTCCAGTACCTCAGACACATCATGAGAAACGAAAGCAAATTCCAGCTACTACAGGTTATAAGAGATCAATAAAAAAACCAATTAGGGAAGGCTGTGATATGTGTTATACGTTTGGCAGTACTGAAGTGTATTGTCAGTCTATGTCAAATTCGAGATTAGTAGGTTAGGTTTTGTTTGTTGTTTGACACAGACTGACGTAAAATTTAACCTGCAAATCTCGAATTTGACAATACATTTCAGTACTGCCAAACATATAACACATATCACAGTCTACCCTAATTGGTTTTTTTTATTGATCTCTTGTTACTACAGGGAAATGTATAAAGTAAACGAGATCCTAGAAGAAGAAGAATATCGTGGCTTTAAAATCTAAGAACATGGTTTTCCATAACTACAACACAGTTATTCGAAGCAGCGGTCAATAAATTAATCATGGTCACGATGGTTTCCGACATCCGGAGCGGACAGCAACTACAAGAAGAAGAAGATACTATGAAATGTAATTAAACCATCAATAGTGGATATGTTACAATCGGCGCTGTCCAAAACAAATTGACAGGTCTTTGGTTGAGGATGATCGATCTCTGATGTTTCGAATTATTGTGCATCATGGTATGAGGAACAGAATCCCAAAGTGGAAAGCAAATTTATTAACTTTTTTACCCATATTTTCTGTACAAAACACAGCAAGACTGATCTGTACATGAGACAAAAAGAACGCTATCGCATTGCCGAAATAATGGCATGGACTATTATAATGCCTTTTCTTTTGGCACGATCACCATTCTTTTCCTTTTTCTTGACTATGGGATCATTGAAGAGGACGTTTAAAGTTTTAGGAATATCGTTACTTACATTGCTAAAGAAGTCATAACTCGGGGTAGTAGTCGGTATTCTCATAAACGTGTGATTGTATGTCTTCTTTGATGATAGCTGCAGCAGTTTCGACTATTCTAAGCCGCTTTTCACGCCCATACTTTTTTTTGTATTATACCTTGGGTCTGATAAAATCTTTAGACTAGTATCACGGAAACATACGACTGGATTTTTCTCTTATTTTCAATGATCACAATACTATTTTGATAGTTTTGCTTTTCGGTTGCCCTCGCTAGGGACATATTGTGTCCATTTCGACATTAATTCGGGTATCGATATTTGACGTCGGGTAGGAAAAAAAAACTTCCATAGCCGATGTAATGTGTTCTGACTCGGGACGTCATATTTTGTTCGCTGTCGATGGGGGATGGGATGCAAAAAGAACGATAGGAAGCAAGATTGGAGGTATATGGCGTCTGCAGCAACTAAATCTGCAACGTTAACAATACCAAATTTAACTTCTTCTGCTCATCTGTCATTTCTCTGCTGCTTGAAGTGCTATTTCCGTTAAAGATAGGTTGCGGACGCTATAAGTAATGTTATGTTTTTCAATTGGATACTTTTTTCTTTTTCTCAAAATTCTTCGTCGATGTTTTCAGTACAATAAAAACATTTCTTTCGAAAATCAAAGGGATGCAAATATGATCGCAAAACTTTCAATGCGCTGCTCGGTGTTAGATGTTGACGTATCGTTAAAAAGTTTTTAGGGCTGCTTTAACGCTATGTGGCCGCGTCTCTCGACACGAAATGTGCACTTTTACAGACGTTATATCTTGTAACGTCACATATTTAGTGTCTTTTCTATTATATTTCTAATTTCTTAAAGTAACAATTTTTTTTCTTGAACTTCCACGGTAACACCACTTGAAAAACTTTCATCGCAAATAAAACATTTCTCACCTATGAAGTTTGGAACAAAACCGAATCAGATCTTTTGGTGGGAAATTTAGCAGTCTTCAATTTTCTACTTAACTTTGTTTTTTTGTAAAACCAACTGTTTCGAAGATATTTGCTAAGCAAGACTTTTTCAAGATGGCGGCTATTTCTCATTCTCACTTGTTCAGAAGTTCTCACATATTCAACAGTAGGGCCAGATGAACATTTTAACCAAATTTCAAAACTTTCTTTTTTTTGGTTCTTTGGCGAAAGGAGGTTTGTTGACTGGGCTATTAAATTTGCAAAGCTTTTAAAGACTAACCAGTAATCACGATAATTCTTATCTTATTTACGAAATATTAGTACTGCAATTGGACCATAGTACTTCACCATACCATATACATCATCAAAACTGTTTCTTTAGAAACAATGAAACAACTGAGTTTTCATGGAAAAACTTTAAAAGAGTAAAATAAATAGCTGTAATTGGCAGAATTTTGATCTTGTTCTAGTAGGTAAGTAATAGAGATAAACGCAAATTTCACTGTGCAGTATCAGTAAGTTATTGTGGATGTTGATTAAGAAATCAATAAAAAAGTATTACTATGAATACTAAATTGAATAATTACTTTGCAGTGTAGTTGCAATAATGTATTGAGAATGTATGACAGTTAAGTAGTTTTTATTAGAATATCCTGTATAAATTTAATATTTAATATTTACTAATCTTGCTAATAAAATGCAAAAGAAAATGTATTCATGAGTTTTAAAAAGTGTACAAATTCGATCAAAACTGATACGCGTTCATCGCTTGAAAAGAGGCAAACGAACAATTTCATACATGTTTGCAGATAAATTTCCATTGAAACTGGAAATAAGTGCTAAAATTCGCAGTCGGGTAATCACTATGTATTTCCCATTCATATTTAGCGGGATCCCCAACAAATTTATTAGAAGGAACGACATGTTACCTAAAAAGGTTCTTTTTGTTTTTATTGCACATGGTTTAATTGTAGCATAGTGTTTTTAATGCATTAGTTAATAGTAACTTCACATTAATCGTTGGTTTAAATAATCACACGTCTTTTTGCCCACATGTTATTTAAAATTTTAAGTTAACTTTCTAGAAAAATTTAATTTCCAGTAGTACAATCATTTTATATATAAAAAAGTATATAAGACTTTGCTGCTGTAAGGTTATATAAATTCGGGACAGGTCGATTTAAAAAACCTACTTCAACAGCTTTTCGTCTTGAATATTTATGCTAGCGAAGACAGCTCCATAAGTGGTGTAATTGTTATTGAAGCACGTAGCCACAATCCTTGAGTCTGCACTCATTTTCTTTCAACTTTAGTTATATTCAGGTTTTTCCAGTTATCACCGTAAAATTATATATATATATATATATATATATATATATATATTCCCTTGGCTGAACGAGCTGTTTCTATAGAAATATGTTGATGATGTTCAATTATACAGCTATTTTGCTGAAAATCGTACGACACTCATTAATGACCAATAGAAAAACTAGTTCACGAGCCGTATCCAAGACAACAACAAAATTTCTTGGAAATTTTTTGTAGGTAGACATTACTTCTTTTTAGGGTTTGTGTCGTTACGATTTTCTTACCGAATCTGCATTCGAGCATTAATTCATATCCGGCAATTATTTTTCGTGCACTCAACAACGTCCTAATTTGCCCTCGCGTCCCGCTCGGGCAAATTAATGCGACGTTCTTGGGACGCACTCAAAAAAATTTCCGGAAAGAATTAATGCTCTTATGAGATTATATGTGAAAATCGTACGACACTCATTAATGACCAATAGAAAAATTAGTTCACGAGCCGTAACCAAGACAATAAAAAAATTTCTTGGAAATTTTTTGTAGGTAGACTAACCTAACTGTGAGGGTTTGTGGCGTTACGATTTTCTTACCGAATCTGCATTCGAGCATTAATTCATATCCGGAAATTATTTTCGTGCATTCCTACAACGTCGTAATTTGCCCTCGCGTCCCGCTCGGGCAAGTTAATACGACGTTGTTGGAACGCACTCAAAAAAAATTCCGGAAAGAATTAATGCTCTTATGAGATTATATGTGACAATATTGACGTAAGCAGAAATTTTACTTGAAATTCATAAATATAGTATTCATTATAAAAATTTATCTCGAATTGTTTCTCCAAAACATATAAAAAAACATAACTATGATGTAACAGAATGGATGCATATAAATCTTCACATTTAAGTACCATTCTAGCTATAAACATAATAATTGTAGCACATGGTGTTTCAGTAAACCACTTTGACGTAAACATTTTAAAAATTAATGTTTAAACTAATGGTAATGTTTTCTCGAACCTTTTCTTATTTTTACAGCACTTCTGTTGCGGTAAAGTTGATAATATAATCTTTCTTGAATCTTATACATTCTTGGTGCAATGATAACTACTTTCAAATATACCAACATTCGTTTCCAGGGTTTAATGGCTGCAGCTCGAACTAAGCTTTCTAAACCATCAACAACGATGTAGTAGATATCGTTATTTTTATAGTTTGGTTTTACTTATTAATAGACAGACTTTAGTGCTGTTGCAGGTTTAATCTCTCTTTAAACTTCTACATAGGTTAACGCATTAACGTCACCTTAGATTTATTTGTTGACATTTACAGACCCCAGTTCCTCATTTTACATAAACTATATCGAGCTTAAAACTACAGAATTAGAACAGACGGTTTAAAAATTAAACACAACCTAATATTAGTGTTGGAAAGTTTCTCATACATGCCTGTATATTATGCGATTAGTACGAAAATAAGAATTTTGTTAAAAATTCTATTATAAAAAAGCTTCAATAAGGAGAATTAGAGAGGTTTACTTGAAAATGTCATTCTAATTCACTACTAATTTCTCTATTTTACTTCGTCCGAGTTATAATTACTCTACTTTAACAATATACTTCAGCTTCAGCAACTTGTACATGAAGCTGTAATCTTCCAAAACGTTTTAATTGGAAGTCGATTATAGTATTACGGCAGGATAGAAACAAACAAAACGCACATATCTGGTGCTTTTATTTTAAAGCTTGTTTATAATTACTTACGGTTCTTAGAAATTGGCTCTGTTTCTATTATTGTGCATACCAAATTTGTTAAGTTTAGAATCCCTGGAGTTGCTTTATGTGTTCCCGCCTTTTTCGAATAGAAGCTAATTAACGTTACGATTCGGCGGCTGTTTGCCTTTGAAGTTAGCTATGGTTGTCTTCGTAATATTTGTTTGTTGTGTAATGCATAAATATGTGATTCAGAAGTATAATAGAAGTGAAAAGAAGATGGAAGTAAACATTTCTAACATTTTCGATAAAATTATAGCAGCATATGAAAAGCAAGAAAAACACAATAGAAATAAAATTGTGGACAGAAACTGTATCCCTTGCAATTAAAATTTCTTTTGAAGGAATTAACTGTTATAATTCAGGGAAACGGTTATTATTAATACCTTAGTTTTGTTCCACTGCTGGGTTTATTTAGCAAATGCTCATTTAACCACCTAACAAAGGTATTTCACATGTAATGTGTTCCAGGTTGCCCATTTTCGATGCGATCAAATGTAAACCTTAGTTACTATTTGAAGTAAAAGAGAATATTAGTTTCCGCATTTTATAGCTAATTCTTCGAGGGAAATACAACATTTTTATTTTATTTATACTTGTACTTTTTATATAGTATAGTTATTATATTATTATAGTTTATATAGTATAGTTATTATATTATTATAGTGGGGTGCAAAGCTAGTTCGCGTCCGTAGCAGAAGCTAGGCTACACGTGCAGCCTGGATAGCGCTAAAGAACTACCACGTCGGCTGCTGGACCTTTACATTGTGAAGGATATCCCAGCTAACGAATGATACAGCAACAACATAAATTCTACATTAAAGTTCAAAAACGGTTTTTCTCAAAACCCCCTGACAAGAAATTTAGGACACTCTATAAAGATCCTATAAATCAACATAGAAAGCATTAGCAGAACAAAAGCTGAATATCTGGCAAAAATATTAAACGACAATAAAGTTGACGTAGTACCACTACAAGAAACTCACTGTTCCGACGAATCTGAACTCCACAGCATATCAAAAATCCCTGGCTTCAATCTCGCAGTAGCAACATATCCCAGAAGCTACGGTACCGCAACCTGTGTGAGGAATAACATTGATGACGTTAGAAACGTCACTTCAAGCATAGACTCAAATATTTTTAGAACACACAAACCTCCTGCACAACCCTGGACATCCACATACCTCCACAACTTACCACACCCATCAATTGTTCTCGGTGACTTCAATAGCCATAACACTAAATGGGGCTATCAAAGCAATAACGAAGACGGCGAGAAAGTCTCAGAATGGGCCGACCTCGAAAACCTATTTTTAATATACGACGCTAAATACAGGGGAACCTTCCACTCAGCCAGATGGAGGTACGATTATACCCCCGATCGATGCTTTGTCTCAAGGGATCCACAGGGAAAGCCATTACACTGCACCAGGAAAGTTTTATCTGACTTTCCTCGAAGTCAGCACAGGCCGTACTTGTAACTCTAGGCTTACAGATTCCAATAATAAGGTCAGTACTAAAACCCAGATGGAACTTCAATAAAGCTGACTGGTGCGCGTTCACTACAGAATTGGAACACAACATCCAATGGATACCACCCCGACCTGAGAACTACCATACGTTTTGTTGCCTTAATACAAGCTATAGCAAAGAAACACATTTCAAGGGATGCAGGAAAGATTATATCCCCGGATGGAGCCCAAGGTGCAAAGAACTTTATGAGACTTTCAAGTCCAGCCAAGACCCAGAGGTCGCAGATGAACTCTTAGAGACCCTAGACATAAGCAGAAAAGAGAAATGGACCACCCTCATGGAAAGCTTAGACTTCAAAAAATCAAGCAGAAACGCATGGTCCCTCCTACGTAAATTAGACACTAGCTCTACAACCACACGCGTTAAGGAAGTTGATGTGAAACCTCACCAAATAACAGCCAGAATTGTCAGCATGGCGAGGAAACCTGTTGAAGAAGATAAATCGCAAACAAGACAGATAAAAATTGAATTGAAACACAAACTTTCTCTTGCAACACCAGACCATGAACTTTCTAAGCAATTCACACAACACGAAGTAACAGCAGCAATTGGAGAAATAAAATCTAGAAAAGCTGCTGACATAGACGGAATATACCCAGAGTTCCTTAAACATACATGCCCCAACACAAACATATGGTTAACAAAATTCTATTCCAACATTGTAAGAACTGGAAGACTTACCCAGATGTTTAAGAGAAGTAAAATAGTGACAATACGCAAACCCGGGAAAGATGGCAGCCACGCAGAAGACTACCGGCCAATTGCACTTCTGAGCATTTGCTATAAACTACTAGAGCGACTCGTGCATAATATAATTTCGGCAAGAGCTCTACAGCATGTGCCCGTCGAACAGGCAGGCTTCCGGCCCAATCGTAGCCGCTGCGACCAGGTGATGGCGCTGACAACGCATATAGAAAAAGGTTTCCAAGACCACAAAAAAACCATAGCAGTACTTGTCGATTTAACTTCTACACACGACACAGTTTGGCGCCGAGGTATGCTCCTTAAATTTATCAAAGCCATTCCGTGTAAAACTCTGGCTACTCTACTTAACAACATGCTTAGTAATAGACTTTTTGAAGTGCACTTAAACGGGCAAGTAAGTAAGTGTTTTAGACTGAATGATGGACTCCCACAAGGCTCTGTTCTAGCACCTCTACTCTTCAACATTTACACAGCAGATCTACCAAACACCAATGCAAGAAAGTTTATATACGCTGACGATATAGCTTTGGCTTCCCAATCCAGAGACTTTGAATGATCAGAGACCATCCTAACAGGGGATCTGATAAAACTGGACAAATACTTCAAAACATGGCGCCTCAGACCAAACATACGAAAAACAGAAATATGCTGTGTTCCTTTGAATAACAAACAGGCAAACTAATATCCCCCGAGTACAATTTAGAGGACAACAGCTAAATTACAGTGTTTTCCGATTGCTTTTCACCATGTATCAGTTGTGTTTCACTTTTATCTCAAATGCTCTTCCCTCTAGTCAACATTTGTCATTATTAACAAATGAGAATTACATTTGACAAATAGTGAAACATAATTGATACATGGTGAAAAGCAATGGGAAAACCCTGTATAATGCCCGAAATATTTGGGTATAACACTGGACCACTCTCTGACGTACAAGGAACACCTTACCAGAACAGCAGCAAAAATGAAAACACGCAAGAACATCTTACATAAACTAACAGGAACAGACTTGGGAGCTAGCGCAGTGGTTCTCAGAACTTTGCCCTAGCACTAGTATATTCAGTAGCAGAATACTGTAGCCCGGTCTGGATTAATAGCGCACACTCCGGCAAGGTTGACGTCCAACTGAACGATACTATGAGAACAGTTTCCGGCACAATCAAATCCACACCTCTCCATTGGTTACTAGTACTATTCAACATATCTCCCCCTCATCTACGAAGGCAAGCTACCCTGAAAAATGAATGGTTCAAATACTGTAGCAACCCACAGCTGCCCATTCATCAAGATTGTACTAGACAGCACACACAAAGACTAAGATCGAGGAAATCCGCGTGGACATTAGCAGAGACACTCGTCCAAGAAAACTTCCAACTGAAGACAGCCAGGACGAACGAATGGACTGCTTCCAACCCTGACACCTCAAACCTGATAACAGACCCCACGATTCAACCAGGCGGATTCAACCTACCAAGGAAGACATGGTCGGCACTAAACCGTGTACGCACTGGCGACGGCAGATGTGAGTATCTAAAATACAAATGGAGCATCGCCGAAAAACCTGACTGCGACTGCGGCCATCCTATGCAGACGATCGAACATATTGTCTCAGAGTGCTCAATACGAAAGTTCCGCTGCACAATAAACAACGTCCATGAAGCCGATGAGGATACAGTGGCGTGGCTGACAAATCTAGACATCCAATTATGACACCAAATTTCTCATACCTATAACTGACAAATTTATTATTGATTTCCTATTTTATTGACTGCATTGTATTTTATTTTATTTATACTTTATACTTTGTATTGTATTTTAGTTATATTTTGTACTGTACTTTATTTATATTTTGTATTTGTTTATTTATTTATATCTAATACTTGTTATTTGCTGTATTTGCCATACGAAATGTATATTATTATAGTACATTAGTCTATGAAGAAGGTGCCCTAATAATGTCTATATTGTATATTCATATCTTGGTATTTAAATAATAGTAAATGTTACGCAGAATAAACACAGACTTAGGGCTAGGAGTACTTGCAAGGCAACCTTGCATCACGCGAAAAAAGGCAATACATATCAATGACATGGCTAGGTGTTATCATCAATTGAATTCCAATAGAATATTGAAAACAATATTTTGGTTATACCATTCCCTATAACATCAACCAATGAAAAACGGTAAAAATGCATATTTCCGCATGTACTAACTTTTGCTAATGTACATAGCTTAAGACTAAAGCATACAAATCAGACAAAGCAGGTAGCTACGTCTTATCTTATCTAAGTTATGCTAGCTTGCAACAGATTAGCGGCTACTGCCGGTGCACGTGGTGCTGAGTAAACTATTCTAATAATATAATTCCTCCCTTCTCAAAGTCTGTGATAACGTTTTTCAAAGCGTTATTACAACTTAAAATCAAACCTTTACATTTTATACAATTTAAAATAATACATTTTTATACAGGATGAACTAGTACAATTAATTACGGAATACAATAATTTATGAACGATAAGTTTGATTTTTAAGGAGTTGCGTCTAACATACATATATAAAAATAAACTTATAGCTAGCAATATAATTATTATAGTAAGAATAATCGATGACACACTTAAGGGATTTGAATTGATATGATCAACAGGTTTTAGAGGGTGTTTTTGATCATTTAATTTTATTTGATCTCTAGTTAACTTTTAGGTGTTAATAGGAATCAAATCGATTTTTGAAATATTGATATGTTTTGATTTGGAAATTGTTATTTTGTCGAGACTTGGAATTTTCAGATCGGCAACTTTATTTATAAAATAGTTTTGGCTGTGAATAGCATATGTTCGTGATTTATCAGAACAATGCAATCTGGGCTTAAATGTATAATTTTGGTGCCAAGCAATTCCTTTCTATAATTTTGATTATTACATTTAATATCTAATATAGACTTAGAGGGTGACGTTATTAACCATGTGTCTGGTTTAATTTGCGATATTTGAATGTGTGTTAAATCGAGTAAATAAGGAGTACACGTTTGATTATTATTAAGTGAAGCAGTTGCATTTCACATAATTTTTCATTAGGAATTTCAAATTGGTTATTTTAGTTGCAAAAGTAAGTGTCTGAAGTTACTAACTTGCAGTGGTCGTTTTCTTCAGGGATGCTGGTTTTAACGTTAAATAACAAAGTATTGTAAGTTGGTATGATCATGCGAAATTGTTGGTTTTTAGTAAATATTGGAAAAGGTATCAGTTGTATCATCTAATATCTATTAGGTTTAGAAGTTAGTGGGATTTCGAAAATAAATGTGATTTTATTATTAATTTGATACACTTTAGTGATGATAATTGATTCATACAAAGTATTTAAAATCTGCGGTATAAGGAATAGTTAATGTTTTTTCTGAGATATCGTTAAGGTAATTAGAAATTTCATATAGATTTTGAATCAAATCATTGTTGTCAATTAGTGACATATGCACCTGCTGGTGTTGGGCAAAAGTTAGTGCGTTTTCTAGCTCTGCGAATATATTTATAAATAATTGCAAGGACTGAATTGCTTCCATTGAAATTGTTTGTACAGTATATGAGGCAATGGTATTTTATATTCGTAATTTTTCAAAATGTTTCTATTGATTTTGTCACTTAATAATAACTGGCTTTTCGCTAGATCGTTTACTGCTGAAATCGTGTCGTTTAAGACTTTAGTTTGTTCCAATAAAATATCGTTGTGTACCTCGTTACTTTTTTGTAATTTGGCAATTTCTGTTTCGTATCTAATTCCGTTATTTACGTCAAGATTACCGGTTAAAAAATTAATAAATGATCCTAAACCATCAATGAGACCACGTTTATTCATTTCCTGTTCCATTTCAGGAACTAGTTGGTTAAAGAGTTTGTCAGCTTTTTCTAAATATAGTTTTATAATTAATAGAATATTATTATGATTAATTAAAATGTCTTCAATTTTGTTGAAATGCGTGTGTTCGACGGGGAAGTTTAAATCTTCAAGGAGCATAATAGTTTTGGTTAAGTTACTTCTAAGTGTGCCATAGTTTAGAAGCATAGGTGTATAATCTATATTTTTGATTAATGTAAATTCGCTTTCCTTTACGATAGCGTTACCTAAATTTAAAGGGTATAGTTCGGGGTTGTCGTCGAGGTTTTTGATAGTTACTTCATCAGTCACATATTGGATTGTGGGGGCGCACAGGATTGTAAGGATGATTGACCTGTAAAAGGCAATAGTTCATTAATATGCCTTTTGATTTTAGGGCCGTCGTTGACAGGTCTTAATTCGTAAGTGTCATGTTTGAGTATTTGAGAAATGACATAGGGTCCAATAAATTTTGGTTCTTTTTTATTTATAAAATTGGTTTTTATAAATACTTTATCTTTTAATCTGAAAGTTTTGCTTTTACGGGTTGGATTCAGTTTTAGGTAGCGTTTATCTTTCGTTTTCGCTTTTTCTGCCCTGTAGGGCTTTATATACATTTTTCATTTTTGATTTGTGCTCTGATAAGTAGTCGTGATAATACGATTTCGTGTAGTTGATATCAAAGGGATTTTTGCTTTCTGTGTGTCCAAATACTATTTCGAACGGTGTTAGTTTAAGATTGGGGTGTATAGTATGAATGTATGCTAAGACACAATATTGTATTTTTTGATGTTCGGGTATATTTGTTAATAATCGATAATGTTCAATGATTGTTGAATGTAGGCGTTCAAATAACGAATTTGATTGGTGATGGTGAGGGGTTGTTGTGTGTAACTGAATTTTGTGTACGGCTATGAAGTCTTTGAAATTTTTTTTATTGAATTCTCCATCAGCAATGATTGTATCACGTGCTGTGAAGGTGCATATATATTTGAATAATTGTTCGATGAAGTCCATTAAATTATGTGATTTAATAAAATAGGCTTGCGCGAATTTTGAAAAAGAATCAATTATAGTTAAGTAGCTTTTATTGCCAATTCGAAATATATCGAGGTTTATTGTATGAAATGGTCTGCTTTGGGTGACTGTGAGTTGTAAGGGCTGTTTTGTCGGGTCTCTATTATATTTTTGCATTTTACAAGTTAGACAATGATTGATAAAGTCAGTAATGTCTTTAATAATGGTTTTCCAATAATATTTACGTTTAATATGCTCGATTGTTTCAGTTATTCCTCGATGGGTTGTTTTTCCTAAATGATAATTTTGCATTTGAATTTGTCGTTCTTCCGGTTTTATAATGTAAGTTACTTGGGTTGTACAACGCTGAAATTTAGGCGTGTTTTGATTAATTATATCTTTTAGAAAATTTGACAAGTCTAAGTAAAGTGCGTCGTTAGAAAAATAGCAATGATAGTGTGTGTTTGGTTCACAATGTTCAATAATGTGTAATGCCGTCGTATTTTGTAATTTCAATTTTTCTCGGTAAATTAGCACTTATAAATTCAATTTGATTTTTAAAATGTTGCAACGGTTTCTCTGCTATATTAATTACTGGGGTAGATGAGTGTTGAGTATGTACAGTGTCGGCAAGGGAATTATTGTCATTTTCGTTATTTGATATTGGAGCATTTTCGTCATTTGGAATTGTTTTACAGGCTGGTTTTACTAGTAAATTGGAAATTATTTTACAACGAGGTTTTGTTGTTACGGGTGGTACGATAGTAGGGGTACTAAATATTTCATCAATGTTGGTGTACTAGCTCTGCTAGCCATGACGCTTTGATTGTCATTATATGGTTGAGGTGTGTCTAGTCTGTCAGGTGTTTCAATGGACATGGGATAAATTTGGAAGCGTGACAGGGCGTCAGCTACTTTATTGAGTTTTCCTGGCAAATAATTTACTGTGAAGTCGAACTCTTCTAATTTTAGTGCCCAACGTGTTAGTTTAGAATTTGGTTCTTTAAATTTTTTTAACCAGACTAATTCTCTGTGATCGGTATACATTATAAATTTAGTTCCAAATAGATACGGTCTAAATTGTTTAGTCGCCCAAACCATGGCTAAAAGTTCTCGTTCTATAGTGGTGTAACTTTGTTCTGCATCATTTAAAGTTCTTGATGCATAGCAAATTGGTTTACCTTCTTGTGACAGTACGACTCCTAAAGCGTATTTAGATACGTCTGTCATTAGTCCAAAAGTCTTTTCAAAATTGGGGTATTGAAGTAGAGGTTCATTTCTTAAAAGTTGTTTACAATGGTCGAAATTTTGTAAAAATTCAGGTGTATGTATAATCTTGTTATCTTTCTTAAAACATACTGTTAGAAATTTTGTGATTTTGGCAAAGTTTTTAACGACTTTCCTATAGTATCCAAAGAGTCCTAGAAATGATTTTATTTCTGTTCTTGTCTTTGGGGCTGGAAAGTTTTTGATGTCTGAAATTTTTGATGGATCCGGTTTTATTCCATCCGGGGTAATTATGTGTCCTAAATACTTAACAGATTTATGTAAAAATTCTGATTTATCAAGTTGGATTTTAATATTGGATTCTCGGCATCTATTGAAAACATTCTTTAAACTTGTGATCTTTGAGTGAGTTTGTGTAAATAATAATGTCGTCGAGGTAGACAAGACATTGTTGGGGCGTTAAACCTATTAGGGCAATTTTTATTGCTCTTTGAAGCGTCAATATACCGTTTTTTAAACCAGGTGGTATACGCCGAAAGTGGAAGTGGCTTTCCTCTGTAGAGAAAGCTGTTTTCCCACGATCTTTTTTTTCTATCTCTATCTGATGATGACCAGATGCAAGATCTAGTGTTGTAAAGTAAGTGGCTCTACCAAGGCTGTCTAGTACTGTTTCGATACGAGGGAGAGGATATTTGTCTCCGATGGTTCGTTCGTTCTATTTGCGATATTCGATTACGATTCGCCATTTTTGTTTGCCAGAGGCTTCCATTTTTTTGGGGACTACCCAAATGGGGAAATTGTACGGGAATTGTGAGGGCTCAATTATTTTTTCATTTAACATTTTATTAATTTGATCTTTTACCTCATTCCTATTAACATGTGGGTATCGATAGGTTTTGGTAAATATAGGTGCGTCAGTTTTAGTTCTGATATGATGTAGCGGATAGGAGTATATTTGGGGAATATAAAATATCCTTATACTGATGGCATAAGTTACTCAAAGTTGTTTTTTCTTCTTCGTTAAGATGGTTAAGTCTTAAATTGTCTTCTAAATTTTTATTTATTTATTTTTTTTATATTGGGGTCACAAGTATTGACGTTGAAATTATTAATTTATATTGAGGTGTCATTTGTTTCATATTTTTCTAAAAATAACGGGTTATAAATGTGATTTTTTTTGTTTCGTTCGTGGGAATATTATGATTTGTTTTAATAAATGTTGAAAAATTGCATTGGTTTCTTTTCTGAACTTCTTGCTTTGTTTTAGAGGAGTACAGTGGTGCTTTCTGTCTGGATATGCATCCACTCGTAGTCTATTGTTGCAGGTAAATTGGAATGTAAGTCTGAACCTATGACGTATTCGTTATGAAAATCAAACAAAAAACATGTATGAGTACCTTCTTCTTTAAAAAGATTTGGAATAGGTAAATCTGCTACAAAATTATGTCGGGTAGTTCCGTGTGATGTAGTTATTTCGAAATTGCATGGATAGATTGAATTTGGAAAATATGTTTGTGCAAATTTGGGGGAAATAATTGTTTTAGAACTGCCGGTGTCTATCATGGGTTTGTCGCCAGTGGTTGGTATTACTATATACGGGAGATTGGATTTTGGGCTGATGTTAAAGTTTTCTATGACTTCCGAGGCTGTTATTGTAAATTTACAGATTCGTCGGGGTCTTCGTCGTCAGAGTCTGCTTCAGGTAAACAGAAAAAATCTGTGATTGGATCTAATGCGCTATAATTGTTTTCACAATTTTCAAATGTTTCTTGTTCATAATAGGGATCTTGCTCATATTCAGGGAAATTTAAACTTGATTGTTGTGAAGTGACATTTTTATTGAATAGTTCTTCGGAATGCAAATTTCTTGGTTGGCTGGACTGTCTTATTACATTTTGGGAGTTTGCACGGAATTTATTCGGGTTAGTTAATTGTTGCGTAGCACTGACTTTTAATGTGCTAACTTCTATGGGTTCTGGTAGAAAAGAGGGTTTAAAATATGGTTTTGGTGCAAAAACATTATTATGGAGGTTTTGAAAATTTCTTGATTGATTAAAATTTCTATTAGGATTAAAGTGCGATTGTTTAAACTGCAATTGTCTGAAGTGCGATCTCATTGTATTAGGTGTAAAATTCTTGAATCGGGGTGTATATAAATGTTGAGCTTGAGAATTTTGGGTGAAATAATTTGGGTTGCAGCTGTGTGCTACAGACTTGGTGGTTTTTTGTTTAAATTTGAAAATTGTCTATTATTTTGAGTTTGAGAGTACCTAATGTCTAAATCTTCTTTGATCATTGCAATAGCTTCTCCTAAAGATTTGGGGTCATGGCTTTTAATGATACTACCTCAGTTTTCATGTAGTCCGCTGACAAAAGTTTGCAAAGTTAAGGCTTTATTAGGTTCTAATTTATGATCTTTTATTGCTTGAGCTTCGTCGCCTAACGAAACTTTCGAATTGTATATAGCTAAATGTGTTCTGACTTTATTTAGAAAATTAATACGACTATCTTCATTTTGTTTGAATTTTGTCAAATCTATTAGTAAATTTATTTCGGATCTTTGGTCTCCAAAATTTTCGATGAGAATTGTTTTTAGGGTGGAATTTCGTTTAGCAATGATACGCTAAAATGAGCGGAAAATACTACTGGGTTTGTCATTTCTATTCTGTTATTATTTAAAAATAGTAATCTAGGTTGTACAAGATTTCTATTACAGGGCGATCTAGATCTGTCCCTTGACATTAATATTCAACTATTTAGGGTTGCAAAACTATGGCACAAATTCTATTATGGTTTTGTTTTATGTTAGTACTTAACTCAGGGTTCCTAATTCAAGGTTCCTACGCACAGGTACGAAGTCAGCTGGCAAAATTGAGTGTGCCAATTATACACACCAGACCTTCATCTCATATGGCACCTGCCTGGACTTAAAATTAAAATTCTAAAACTATGTTAGTAACGTTTTAAAGTTATTATTTAGAATAACTTAATTTTAAATTATTCTACTTCATGCGGCTTGCTACATGAAGTTACAAAAATTTAATAATTGGAATTTTCTTACTTCATTCCTTGGTCTTGATCTTCTTAGGATGGGGGACGGTTTCAATAACCAGATGTCCTCGATGGACTGGTGATCTCGATGATTAGAGGGGTTGTTTCGGGGTTACGGCTTTGCGGGCCCCAGGGGGTCGGTTGATCTTCGGCTTGCCTCAGGACGATACTTGTCGATTCGATGGTGTCGTTTCAGAGTCTCCGAAACGTTGGTAATCGCATATGCTTGACCAGTTTAGACCACTCTTTCTGCACTCGCAGTTACGAACGCATTCGTCTTTGCAAGCGCACACTATGAGGAAAAGTAATTCCTGGGGAGCTGTGGTCTAAACTGCTCAAGCATATGCGGTAATTGCTCAGGCCTAGGATGTGATAACAGGGACACGAACATCATAGACGAAGATCTAGAAGAGGAGGGTGCTATGTTTGAAGAGGACTGAATACTGATGAATACTTTACATTAATTTAAGGTCGCATTTAACATTCTACATTTTTATTCAATATTACTATTGAACTCTGTTTATGAACTTAAAATTTTTTAATAAAATATGGTTGCAATATAAAGCCAAATATGCCTATTTTCTAAAGAAAAACATCCAAAAGCTGCAGTTTTAAAAATATTATGATTAAAATTTATATAATTATGTATCATAATTATTATACAGATAATATTTTTATATTTTAAAATCATTTATGTTGGAAAGATATTCATTCTTAATGCGGCATTGTCCAGAGAAAGTTCATAGTGGGTTTCTCCGTACCACAGGTTTATATGGCCTAGGCCTGTGGAAGCCTCTATTCCCTTAAAAAGTAGCGCCCCTTGAGAAGGTGGTGAGGTTGTCGTTCCTTCAAGGGCTTATCACTAACATACCACCGGCCACTAAAATAGCAATTTGCTTTAACAAAACACAATCCTGTGATTATCGCATAGTTCGCACAGTATTCTAAAGACGAACAATAACAAAAATGACAGCAGAACAAAAAAAAATAGTTTCCTTAGTGATGTCATATTTTTTCCAAAAAATCTAAAAAATTTCTACATTTACACCCTCCGTAACTCTGGAACCGTTCACTTTAGTAAGATTATACACAGGACCATTTTTGTTCGCAATTTAATGTAGATTATTTTTCTATATAACACTTTTCGCGCTAAACCGCATAGTTTTAGAAATATTTAAGAAAAACTGATAAAAACTACTAATTTACTAATTTCTCCCCCCCCCCAAACCCAACGCTTAAAATGGTGTAACTTTTTACCAAACAATATGTGGACTGTATAGAACAATTTGGAGCTAGAGGGAAACTTTTACTTTGGATGTTGAGGTTTGGGTCTAATTGCAGCGTACTAAACATGATATTTCTCTATTCAAAACAGAAGTAACGCGAGATAATAAAACAACGCTGCAAGGAGCTTCTCTCACTCACACACGCATCATCGATTGCGAACCTATAGACGAAAAATTCCCTATAATGCAATAAAATGATCTCACTAGTTTCTAGACAAATTTAAGCTAGAAGATTTTGTTTGCAATTGACACCCTGTCTTTTCGACTAAAAAAATTTTTGGTTTAGAATTTTATCTAAGAAGAATTTCATATTTAGATAAAACTAAATTTTTCACTTGTATGCATTACCGCAATTAACATTGTATTTCTATATGCAGTAATGCGATTTAAGATGTTGCTATATTGTTGTTAGACTGTGAAATATACGATATTGTATAGCTGATAGTTAACACTTTTTTAAATAAATTATTAAGGCAAGTAATTGCGATAATTTCGTTTTTGGATATATGTGATGCACCAACACACATACATAATTGTACCAATGTTGAAAATGTTTAAGTTATATCATTGTTAAGATCGAATAGCCGATTTTTTAATTTTCCGAATTTAACAAAAACGTACTTACAGATTCCACACTTGGATTTTTATAACTTTTGGTGGGAGCAGTTTGCGAAGTACATTGGTGTAGCTAAAACGTATCTGTTTGCAGAAATCCCGCTTTATATAGAATGATACGGCAAATATATAGATTCGTTTACTGAAGGTTTTATTGCTTCACGTAGCTAGTTAATGGCGGTTCATTGTGGCAAATTGTCTTCCCACTCATTAAAATCGAGGACGTTAATTTTATGGGATTTGGGAGCGCAGAATTGTTATATGTACGCCATTCTTTTTCTAACATGGGTTTGCAAATGAATTGTCCTTGTCAGGATAGTAGATTAAAGCAACATATTTTCAGGTTACGTTGTGCAAATATATTATCTTAGTTCGCATTGAAAGTTAGAAAGATATGCAGAAGGTAAACATTAGTAAAAATGCATAACGGCAACAATGCATCAACTACATTACTTGGGTTTCCGATGGTTAGTAAGTAGCACTATAAATATTGATTGTCTGCCTGCAAGACGTAGAAAAACTCCAGTCATTATAATGCCATTTTGTTAAGCGGCATGAACAAATGTAATATTTATTTCATATATTTATTATTGTAACAAATGGTCAATGGTTTTTTGAATAATAATTCGTACAGGCGTCCACTAGCACACTTCTTTGCAACGTAAACTACGTGCACGCGAACGTGCACGGAATTCACATCTCAGGAACACACTCTGACGTTGTTAATTTATTTAAATTACGATAACAGTAAACGACGCAAACTATGATAGTTTAAGAGAAGGGAGGGTGTTTGAATTTGCATCGTATTGTAGAGTATTAGAAGGCAGCTTGACAAATCTGAAAAAACATTGTTCGTGCAAATCTTTTTTAGTGTGAATGATCAATATGGAGCACATGTACGCTTACCTAGAAAGTGAATGAAATATAAAGCACCAATATAAACGTGAAAATGTGTATTTACATATCCTATTAAATTTAAGTTCAACCTTTCATTATCCCCCTAGCTAAATATACAGTAATGTGCACCTATACTGTGTACAACCTTGCAGTTGTATGTATGGAATAATAAATTAATAAAGTTAATTTATAAACGTCTACACTCACAAAAAACCGAATGCTGGATTAAGCATTTGCTAAATTATATTTTATGAGTACTGGCATCTGTATGTAATAGCAAACGAAGAATATTATTTAAAAATTTAAAGCAATCTCAATCTCATTTTAGGTGTCAAGAGCGAGATGACGTTGAAGCACATCTAAGTGAAATTAACTATATATGAGATCATGGCATAATGACAAACACTGAACTAAATAAAGCCCTCTCCAGCTAAGTGTTAATCCTTAGGGAAAGCTCCACATACCAAGGAACGCCGAGTGATAAAAGATGAGCTGGGGAACCCAGGTAGTTTAGCAAAGTCATGCATACTTTAATTTTACACAGCCTACGCTTTACGTTATTGATACAGTTTTGACGATAGCAATCTTACCTAATTTATAACATAGAAATCGATAGGAAGGTATGCATTGGATTCACAAATAAAGAAACACCGAATAATGCTAAGTTTTAACTATATGTTGAGAGGATACGAGCGCCCCCAAAACATAAATATTTAACACTACCCACTAATTGTCGCTGAAACAATGAATAATTGTATTTTCATATATGTATTGTAATGGTTTTTAGTATAAGGGTTTAATATCAGATTAGAAATGTTAAAAGAATACAGTATTAAATTACAAAGATAAATTTAAGTATTAGGACTATATCGAAATTATTTAAATGTTTATTGTCAATCAATTGCATCATATGAATTGGATAACAGGCAATGGTTTTTACTGGAAGTGGTTTACATCGAGATTATTAGCAGAGTGAGCTTTTTATGGTGTCGATAAAAGGATCTCATCTAATGGAGTTCTAATTCGCCAAGCTTGTCATTGAAGTGACATCTTGTAACTTGCATCTAGTCGAGGTTCGTGATACTAGGTCGTGGGGGCTTGAGAATTTTGATAGGAAGACGTGGAAGGCGTTTGCCGCTGATCAGTTTTTGGCAGTTTTGTTGGAGAAAAGTGGAAAGTGCCTTGTCGTGTTTGGCTGGGAAGTATTTGCTGCTCCTGGTGTTTGGTTGAGTTTATACTAGGATTTGTTTGGACGTTGAGAGATCTATGTGAGACTACTGGATGCGTTTGGCTTGGCAAAGGAAAGTATTGAGGCTCATGGGCAGGTGACAGACTACAGGTATTTATGTAAAATCTGAAAAAAAAATAGAAAGAGCGAAGTGAGGTACTTTTTAAAAAGGGGAGTACTTACTATCTGATATTTGTTGAATGACAAGCAATGTAACGAGCAGGTATTTCTAATTGATTTTGTACTTGCATAATTTGAAGGGACAGGTGACACACGTACAAGTTGTCATGAAATAAAAGAATGAATTTTCAGGAATAAAAGCAGCCTAGATTATGAACGAATCCCACCTGTGTTTTCAGCCAAGAGTAAAAGGATTTTCTACTAGAGCTAGAAATTTAATAATACTGATAATTCGTAATTTATAAAAGGGCAAATGAGTTACTTAAATTCAATTTTAGAAGATAATTGATTGAAAATAAACTAAAGTATAGTAAAAGTCAGATGTACCTAATATTAAATATAATAATTATTGTTATAACATAAAACCATTTACATACATAAAGACCACTATAGCATAGTCAATTATAACATAAAAAGGCGCCGCAATAGTATATATTAACTGTAGTGAATTTATTTAAAATTGTTTAATATACAATGTTAACCGTCTAGGATAACCAAGAATGGATAATCGTGCTGATTTCTAGTAATTGTAGATTTGCCACCCATTAATAATTGCGGAACAAACTACAAAAGTGAACAGGTTTAATTTATGTGTGATATTCATTCAGCTAGTGGCTTCACACCCACGTAAATAAATAAAATCCGGAGTAAATCAACAATAAAATTTACTACTCAAACGTATACTAATACAAAATTATGGTTCTACTTTGCTACCCCATTTTATACAGTGTTGCTTATTGCCTGTTCCTTTGGAATTTAGTATTAGCTGTTTGGTTTACCAGACAATGAGCAGTCCAATGCCCATGTTGTCCCAAGACCTCTCCTATATTTAAAATTCAGTTAAAATACACCTTAATGTAAACAAATCTCAACTAATTTAATTGAAAAATCAACTCAACACAAATGAAATTAACAGTGTTTCTTGTTACAGTATATTCTGAAAGTGTTTAACTGTAACTAAGCTTTTGACAACGTTTAATTTAATGAATCCTCAATTTCAGGAATTTTTGAATTGATAAGTGACATCTTTCGTAGATGATGATTGTACATCAAAAATTATGTTACAGGTTCTCTAATGGCAAGTAGATTAAATAAATATATAGCATAGGTATGGCAGAGCGGTTAGGGAGCTCAGGTTGCGGTGGCACCATGGGGGATTCAAAACCCATAGCTGGCAACTGTCGGGCGGCCCACCCAGTGGCATTAAAAATTAGGTACCGAAAACACAGTTGTGGAAGTAGGGAAAGTAAGGCAGTCGTCGAAGGGGTGATGTTAACCACATTACCCAGTACTCCGTTAACGGTATGCCAGACTGACTGGGTTTCGGAAAGAGACATTTCGGCAACCCTGACTCGCCTTGCCTCAGGCCATGTTCCTACATGGAATGGGGTGGCCGAACTCTACTGTTATCAAGATATCTAAATAATTCTAAAATAAAGCATGTATAAGAACAACGTTGATTTAGATTGACACTCCTGTTGGTAATATGATAATGAGGTGAAACTACAGAGTTTATTTTCCATAAAATTAATAGTTATTTGAAGTTCCTGAAAAATGTGAATAAAGCTTAAACAGTATCATATCATATTGCTCATGAAAAATTTCTTTGATAGAACACAGGCACCAGAGACAGTGACTGCAATTCAATCTTAAACTAGAAAACAGAGTTCACACCTTTTGCAAAATGGGATAAGCCAATAAGTAAAAGACGAACAAGTTGGCAAAACCTACAATTGATCTTAGTTCACACAGTATGTTTGTAGAATTTAATATCTGCTTAAATCGTGAAGTTGCCACTGTGAGTGAAAACGAAGGATCCAATTAAAGATCGGTAATATGATAAGTATTATTTTGAACATTAGGCTTCCTTTATGCTTGGTGTCTATTTTGATTGGTAGGTATGTGAATGCAGCGTTCTTTTTCGCTGAAAAACTGTATGAAGCCTTATTAGCCTTTCTTGATTAAACTTTTCATTAAAAAAATGGTGCTGCTATTATTAAATTAATGTAAATTTACTCAGAAGCGTAATACCTGGAATATATAGGGTATCAGATGTAACAAGACGTCGAACGATGAATTTGAGAGACTGAACGAAACAGAGTATCGTAGTACATATGCGTGTTTTCAATTCCTAACAGCGATTCCGAGTATTAGACTCAACGATGCACATAAATACATTGTACTGAATGCACAACTCCGTATGATAGAAGATCTATAATAGATTCACAGCTTTTTTTAATTAAGTTTAACCTGGAATTTTGCCATTAAGTTGCATGTGAACTGAACCATAATTGTTATTTTGTTGTATAACATGTATAACCTCCAACAAATTTAATGTCTTTTGACAGAATAGAATACTGTTGCCAAATGGAATGCTTGTTTTGATAGCACGTGAGGAACAATATTAAAAAAAAAGCATTTTAAGACCTTCCACGTACTTAATCGAAAATCTCTATGTTTTGTTCTGCTCAAATGTGGTAACTTTTCATTGAAATTCTCATTTCCATTAATATTATCAGGGAGTTAAACTATTTTTTGTGGCAGTTTTCCCCCAATGTCAAAATTTTTCTGGCAGTACTTATATTTCAAACTCCGATTGCCTCCAAAAGCAGAAATATAGTGGATTTAGATTTAAAGACCATAATGATCATGATACAAATCCGTATCGAAATTTATCTTCGAGTGTAATGCCAATGTAAATATTCTGTTACTATCCTGCGCTAACGTGCTGCTACTCCATCGTTAAGATATCGTCCATGTTAGTGAAATGTAGGAGCACATTTTCTAGAAACACATGTAATAATTACTCAGACTACTCACCAGTATATCTGTTATGAAGCGTTGCTATACCATTATTCGGATTATTTTGTTGTTTTGGCCTATTAAATTCATATTTCCAAACGTATTGTTTCATTTGTCCAAGCCATATAACGATAGTTATTTGTACAACTAGTTTTGAAAGTTATACTTTTTTTATGAATTTTCAGCTTGCAAATGAGTGAAAAAAAATTGACTTTCAAAACGTGTTGTACACGTAGTTTTTTGCATAGTGATCCTTGTCCCCCAAAAGTGAAAAAGGATCTCAGTCATTGACATTTCACGGTTTTGCTGACATTGCACGATAATGATGTTATAATAACTGGAAATGAAAACGGTCCCATCAACATCTACTTTCATGGATGTAATAATCAGTAATTATTTGAGTTTTCTAGTATTTGTTAGAATTGCAATATGTAACTATTGTTAAAATAAAATCGTTAACAAAAGTAAATATTCTGAAAAAAGTGATACTTTCAATACGATTCTTTGACAAAAATAAAACGAGTAATTGGATCACTATACAAATTTTTTTATCATTTTGCAGGTTAGTCCTCGAGTTAACCTTATTAACTGCAACACGTGTTGAAGATCGTAGAAAGCATTTTTAAACTTTCACTGGTGATTTGGCGAAGAGCATAACATCGGCCAACTTTGTCGTGTTAGTTTCTCTCCAGGGCTACTGATGATGGCAGCTTAGATATTGAAATGCGTATTTAGCGGTTGTTAAATATTTGTGTGGTTAAGAGGTTTTAACGAATTGTGTCAATTTTCTTAGATGTAACTTATAGTTACGAAAACGAAGAAGGATAGTTTTTTTATCATGGTACCTGGAGAATTCGAAAATGTAAATTTCCTTGTAGCCATTACACCCGAATTGGGCGGTCTGTGGCAATATATAAAATTGCGAGTGTACCATTTAGAGAACCACTTTCATGTACACGTACAGGTCATTGCTACAGGTACACATCAACGATGATTCTAGTGAATGTAGGAGCAACTATGAATGGGACATGGCGGATAGTGTTTTTCAATCGTATCTGAAAACCATGATGATAAGTCAGAAAACCATACACAATAAGCAAAATAAGTATTTCTAGTAGTATACTAAGAAAATGGCCATTAACAGAATATATTGTAGTAAAATTGATTGATATTCAAAAGAAATAACCATTAATCGCAAATGGAAGTTTTGATAGTAAATTTTTAGTGCCCACATTGTACGTATTGGGCTCGCAGTATGCCTACTTTCGTCGAGATTAAAAACCTGAATTTAATTTTTTTAAGTTGCTTACCCTATACCTACTTGACCGAAATTATATTCCGTTTTGAGCTAGGTACACAGCTAATTCGCATGCAAAATATCGTCTTCCTGCAACAGATAGTTTTTGAGGTTTACCGCCAACAGGCCGACGGTTAGATAGGCGGACAGACGAACAGACACAGAGGGAATTGAGAAAACATGTTCGTCTTCATTTATAAACTCTGAACGTGGAGACCTGAAGAAATGCGGAAGGTGATTTTTTTAATTTACAATATTTTCTTCGTCTTTTAGAGAAGGGAAGTAAATACAGCAAACGTCATCTTAAGTAAATATGCAGATCAGCACGAATTGCGTAATTAATATTAATTACTATAACAAAATGGTAATGTAATGTGGTTTTTTGATAAAATCTACTTATCTTTTTATTACCAATGTGTTAAATTTGGTATTACTTTCAAACAGTTTTCTTTATTTGGTGTTGCTGGCAATTTTTGAACGAGTACTGAAAGATGGGTTTAATTTACATCTTTATGGACTACTTAGATGAAGCTCTTGAAAACATTTATTAACAACTTCTAACTAGGCCACATTTGGTATTATTTTCCAGCTAAAGGAATGATTCTTCTCTCAGTTTAAAAATTTATCTAATAGAAAAATCATAAGAGCCACAGCGAGATAAGCACCAGGACATCCAAATACTTCAGAACTTTCACCCGTGTTTATACAATTGAATTTTACAGAACTTTGTTTTTGTATACCATCCTTTTAAGATTTTTTAAAACTGTTGTAATTGATGGCTTGTTCTACATAAATTCTTCTTTGAGTGATATGGCAGTACCAATATCGCTTTATAATGATGATAGCCGTGTCTATATTCGACACCTAAAACCTACAATGTAGAAAAACACAGCTTTGAAGTACCAGAAAATACACTACCTCAGATGGACAAGTAGAACATAAAAAGACTCGGATTGTTTAAATATTTTGAATAAATCGTACCGGGTTGTATACCCGGCGATAACAATTAATTGTGTTGTAGTCGGAAAATGCAAGGCTCTGTACGTTGACTTAATTAAATCAGTTCGCTGAAAATCCAATGTTAAACAATGCTGTTTTTAAGTTAAATATACAGTTACGCAATTCGTATAGTGATTTAGGGCAAACAACGAAATGTTCCTTTAAACTTAATTAAATTGCTTCCGAAAAACTATTGTAAACTTGCTCGATTGCCAATTTGAGTATAATGCGAGCGTCCTCAAGCTTTAGTTTGGTAACCTAAACAGGAAACTCGGAACCCACGATAAAGCCGAGTACACCTATTGATCACTGTTAATTAATGTTCTCACTACATGGACAAAGTTTCTCGAAACTCAAAACAATGAAAGTTTGTTTGATTTGTTGCAGAAACGAAAAGCGTCCTACCTATCTCCAGGCTACAAGGTCTTTGCATTATACGGTGTATTCATAGACGTTGACAACCAGAAGGAAGAACAAATTAGATCTGTTGGGTGGAGTTAAACTCTGTAGATTATTGAATAGTCAAGTAACTCGACAAGAACTAATTACATGTATAAGCTTATTATACAGTTGTTTATACATTTGAAAGGAACCGCCTGTAACAAGCATTGTCGCTTCACATTTTGGAAACCGCGTTTGCTACAGTGATGGAGATTAGTATTTAGCCAGCGAAACCATCTGTAAATAAAGCACTGGGGATTTGTTTACATTATTTCAAGGTTAACATAATCTTTTACATTTTAGTCATTCAGAATAATATTTTTCAGATTTCCTCTGCTGTTTTATCTTATATTATCTAAATCTTGAAGACAAAATAATGAAACGGGAGAGGGTTTCCCACGCTCTTATTTTAAAAATGTCATGACTCTCGTTGTGTAGTTGTCTAGAACAGAATATTAAAAAGATCACAAATGATGTTTTAATAGAAGGCGTGCTCGTTAGGATATTAAATTGTTATAATTATTGCAAGTTCTTAGGCAACAATTTCGAAATTTTATTCTATTTGTGATCTCAACAGTAAACTTTTAGCTTTTCCCTTTAGGCTGTTTGAGGTAAAGCGTTACTTCTACCATTCTAGATTTAACTATTAGCGTTCATAAAACTTAATGAGTCACTCGAGTTACTTAAAATATAATTACAAATTCCTAGACAATATAAAAAATAGCTGTAATGAATCTCACGGTTGGAAGATCGATCAGCTAACGCTACAAAAGAGATAATAATTGTCTGTCTAATTGTAGTTATTAGGTTGTTCGAAAATAGTAGATTCTTATAATAATAACTTTCGCCTAAGCAATTAGCCAAATAAGCAATTTTCAGGAAATAGTTTAACATAGGATAAATGGTCCATTGTTAATTATTATGCATGTTAGCCGGTTACAATTTGAAATAATGTGACTAGAAGGCATTGAAATCACTGAACCCGTTTCTTACATTGACTAAAGTCACCTGTCATCTCTCAAAAAGTGACCAATGAAAAGCCAGAATTTGACGCGTCTTGAACAATCAAAAAAATACAGTGGATATATATTCCTAGAAGTTATTCAAGTGAATATTTTAACAAATGTAATTTTATTAGAAAAAGTCTCTATTAGTGTTCTGTTACTATAGAAATTGCATAGTTTGCTGCTAGATTTACTGAATAGTGGGGAGGCAGATGGCCAAAATGAGAAATTTGGCTCACCCTGAAACCTAACTAGCAACCACCATGCTAGATTTTATATTACAGTAGTATACATGACATATAATTTGACACCAAGATCAAGTTTTTAGGTTGAGTGGTTTCCAAAGTACGAACAATTAAATATTTGCATCCGCCATTTTCCAAATGGCGCCCAGAAAAGAGGGTCCCACTCATAAACAGTGACCACCGGTCAAAATATCATCTATACTACTGTATTATATTATCTAGCATGGTGGTTGCTAGTTGGATTACAGGGTGACCCAACTTTGTCATTTTACATACTTGACTAAATTTGCCTCCCTACTAGAAAACTAATTTGAAAAGATAGTTTGGTTCATTGAATAGTCCCTCAAATGCCATTCTTAGTCAAAGTTAAGTAGAATAATTTTGCGGTGGTATGACTGCTCATGTCTATTGCGCTTTAGGACTCGTGCTGGCGCACTCGTCTAATCGAACCTAAGCGCAATGGACATTTGTCATACCACATTAAAAATATTCGACATAACTTTGACTACTCATGGTATTATAAGTAAATATTTTACATCAAATAAAATTTTATTACTTTTCTCTCAAAGTTTGGGATATACCATTTAAAATAATTGTATTATTGTCAACTGCAAATTTTTGTGTTGAGGGCAAGTTCGCTTACACTTAATCCTCAGGGTGGGCTCGTTATGCTTTCTCCAAATCACTTGCATGTATATGTATATGTTTCTGTGTGGTGTTGTTAGCATATTTAAAGAACTTTTTGCTCAATATCTGACGAACATTAAATTTCTTGGTTTTATTTTTTCAAACGTGACCTTTCATATAAATAATTTGTTTCCAAAATAATTCTAATGGTGTTAAAGCATGTGAGTTATTTATAGCAATCCAACTAATGTGTATCCATCCCAGTATTAACGCTAAAACGAATACTAACTGAATTAAAAATAAGGTCGTTCGATTTTTGCACTAATTAATGGTCGTTATAGTTGACTATAACTACTTTTGTTGTGTTTGGTATCGTTCAGTCATTTATTAACGGCTATTTAATATTATGATTTAAAAGAGTATGTGTGATTAGGAAAAAATTAGCAGACGGATACTTACACTGTCTTGTGTTATCTAATCAAGTAAATAATAATATTAACTAAAACTTTAAGAAATACTAATTTCTACACAATTAAAAATAACAAGTTAGATACTTACCAGATTCTGCTACATACATTTAGTCATTGGCTATCTTACTAAAGTTTTTGCATAGTTTTAATTAGTACACTTGTTTTACCTTTAAAAATGCTTACAATGGATGTATTTTTTTTATTGCAGCTACATAACTGAAAATCAATGGTTTGTAAGAAACTCCTTATCAACCTAAAACCAACAGCATAAAACAAAATATACCTAAGAAATGTGAATAACTGATACTATTATCGTTTAAAATAAATAATCGGAATGTACTTCCTAGGATAGCATTAGTTAGTATTATTGAAATTATTTATATTTAAATAAATTCGCGCGTTTCGCATAGGTAATGAACTGTTACTTTTAGCAAGTGGATTGCTGGTAGAGCAGGCTACGATGCGAGTTACGTTGATGACGTAGGTTAACGGAGATAGCTCAATGTATTATCTACAAGCCCTGTTACATTTTTAATCCATATCAAACCTTTTGGGCTAAATACGTCTCTGTATGCGTTTATACAAATTTGCGAGCGTAGCTTGCGCGCTCTCTTATTGCATTTAAAGAATTCAATTTTATAATGACAAGAGCCTGCGAGTTATTTTACTTTTTCTGTACCAAATTAATTGCTGTTAAGTTGATTCAGATTTGAATTGTCTTCCTGGCCTCAGTGTCTTGCCGTTCGGTCGCAGTGGGTGTTTCGGAAAATTTCCAGTTGCATCAACAGTCATCGAATATTCTTCCCATCGCTTTGTACCGCCGATTTTAGAGTGAACTATCTAGAGACGCTTGAGATACTGCCGAACAGGGGACAAGCGACTGTCCGCCGAGTTTTGACCGCAAATTAACTTCACTTCTCGCTAGCTATAGGGATAGTTAAAAAAGCGCATCGTCGTTGTTCCGGAGGTCGTGTCGAAAGTTCGTGAGGTTACTACAAGAACTGGGTGCCATGAATTATCCTGTCGTTGGATATCCAAGACTTTCGAAGTAATATGCCAGATTTATAGTAAGATACCATTTCTATTTGTTAAAATATCGCGCATTTGAAGCTGGTAGATGTATTTAAGTAGCAACCTAATTTAACCTTAGTAACTACTACAACCCGGGGTGTAACGTGTGTACTCAAGATGTCTTGTTGGCAACCCCGATGTGCGATACTAGTGTGATCCCAACCTGCAGCTAAAGAATTCTTGTTCGAAGCACCTTGCAGCTATCTTGTCTGGGTCTGGCTTGGACTCGCTCAAGCACAATTGAGCCGTCTTTAACCTCCCCTTAAGCATAAGTCTTCCTCAGGTACTGTAGAACGGTGCATTACCGAATTTGTGAGCTGTTTTAGTTCGGTGTATTTTGTTATTTGACGAAAGCACCTGGTTTGCCCTACCCAACTATATCGATATAGCTTAGTTCATTCCGTTTTTTCTGAATTTTGTGGTGCTTCAAGCATAAATGTCTGTAAAAAATTGCAACGTGCGTGGAATGTGAGCTTGGGCCTTGCTTTATCAATTATTAACAACAATATTTGTTAAATGTCCGTTTGTGGACAGTTTGGTACTACGCCGCTGGTAAAAGCCATTTCCATTTATATAAATCGAGTTAATCATTTTGCGGATCAAGCACTCTGTTAATTTCTTTGATTATTATTATTACCATTTCCAGGGGCCCTCGCATTTATATATACTTGTGGTGTTACATGATACGATTTTGATTGTGTATTTACATTGTAACAACAGATCAATTAAAAAACTAATTAGGGCAGGCTGTGATATGTGTTATACGTTTGGCAGTACTGAAGTGTATTGTCAGTCTATGTCAAATTCAGCGTTTGCAGGTTAAGTTTTACGTCAGTCTGTGACAAACAACAAACAAAACCTAACCTACTAATCTCGAATTTGACATAGACTGACAATACACTTCAGTACTGCCAAACTTATAACACATATCACAGCCTGCCCTAATTGGTTTTTTTATTGATCTGTCTGTATGTGTTTATTGCGTATGATTTGCAAACTCAAGTCATTTTAATATCAGAATAAATTACATTTGTCAAGTTACTTTTGTGTTTAGTATAGTAACAGTAACTTATCAAAAGTATAAGGAACCACGTTCTTCAAGTGCCTGAATTTCATCAGTGTTACTTTTAAAGGAAATTGTAAAGGAGGGTTCAACCTCAGTAGCGAAAAAAATTTGATTTTTGTCTAATAAATATATAGCAAACAAATAGAACCCCACCTAACTGTCGACAAAATCAATCAAAAGAACTAAAGGTTACATTTTTCAGAGTGGCGCCCTGGTATTACCTTATTCTGACTATCCTAAGACAGAACACCCTCGTCGCTAGCTAGCTGTGGACAAGAGCAAGCTCTACTACCGTTGCCTCCCAATGCAAAGTAACCTGTGGTAAGTGTAGTCCGGTGATATAATAAAATCCGAATTATACCTTCAGATCCTGTCAAAATTGAAAGTGTTCTACATCTTTGAAGTCAATCTACGCATCTTATGCCATGAAAGGAGTATTTTTTAAGCAGTTAACACTTCAGAAAAATAAGGAAGAAGACGACGCCAAATCTTTCTATGTTGTGGATAAGTTCGAGGCAATGTATGTGTAGGTCCACAATGACTTGTTGAGTACTATACTTCTCTATAATATTATGAAAATGTTAGGCGTGCAATTGAAACAAGTTACGAATTGCATAGTGCTGATGCAGTGAAGGTCAAAATAATTGAAGGATCAAATAGAAATGGACATCAGAAAAAATACTACCAGGAAAAATAGTTGCAGTACAGCAATAAAGGAAATACAAAGAATAGGAGCCGGGGTCGGTAGCTCAGTGGTAAGCATCCTGACTACTGATCTAAGGGTCGCGAGTTCGATTCCCGGTCCCGGTGAGGTTTTCAAAAATAAAAAAATGCAGATGAAAGCTTCTACAGAATGCCATCATTCGGAAGTGATGTAAAGCCGTGGGACCCATGTTACTACGATGTGTAGCATGTAAAAGATCCCTTGCTAGGGTTGGAACTCCTTAGTCTCGGCAAAATTCTAAGTAGGACTTTGACCATATGACCAAAGCAGTCGGTGTCTAAGGTACCTGGTACTCTGCATGCCTAGACCTTGTCCATTAACAAACAAACAAACAAACAACAAAGAATAGGTTTCCTTTTCGATGCATTAAATTAAGTGTGCACAAACAAAAAGCTGCTGACTGTTCTTTGAAATGTCAAAACTATCAAAGCTCTAGGTGTTTCATAACAATGTGGCATAGACTACGTAGCAATTTCTGTTCCAGTAGCTAGACTCGACTGTGCACGACTTCGATTCACATTAGCTATAAGACACCGTTTGGACATTTAACCAATTATGCCACTACTACTTGAAAAAATACTCGATGTGATTGTGCAAGATGAAGCAAATGACAGTGAGTGGCACATCACGAAAAACCAAATTTCTGATTTTTGCTGGAAGGGCATAATTAACAGCCATCGAAGAGAAATAAAACAAAGTAAGTCAACAGAAATGCACAGATAGAGTAAATGTAGAAATAGCAGATATTGTAAGGGGATGGCAATATTTTAAAACAACAGTCAGCAGCAAGAAAAGCTAACATGATGTAAGTCAGTAAATACGTGAGGAAATATACAAAGAATCAACAGAAATAGGAGGATAGGAAAACTTAATAAAACGAAACGTCCACTCTTGGAGAGAAGGCAATCCTACGATAAATATAAGAATCAAATGAGGAGAACAACGACTGAAACATTGCAAATGGTTACAGAAGAAGTAGGTTACTCTTTAACGTGAGAAACATTTTAAAAAGGGGTTACAAAAAATTAAAATAATCTAAAATGCTTACAAAACCAGAAGAAATAAATACAAAAAAGAAGCACTCTAACAAACTGATACAATCGCGTGAATAGAAAAAAGATTAAAAAGACCAACAACAAGGTAGGTATAGACGATTGGAAAAAACAAGCAGGTGAACGAAGAAAGGCAAATTGAGAAGACAATTGCAGAAGGAAGACCTAAATGAAGCCTCAAGCAAAATTGTGCTAGTAAAACCGGTGGAAAAAATGGCATAGCGCCAAAAAAATGCTGCTTAAAAATACTGAAAAGCTTGGGAACACAAAAATTGGAAGGTAGCGGCTTGCAATTGAAAAAAAAAAGATTAACAGGCTTAACAGGTCTAGGGCCAGGGTTTTTCATACAAGGTAGCCCTGGAAAACAATTTGTAAAATATAATAGTATATTACACAACGAGAGCTGTAGGAAGCATATTACACGCGAGTTGGAAAAGTTACGCACAAGCCGCGTAGCGGCGCGTGTGTAATTCCACGAGCGTGTAATTGCTCTATAGCTCGAGTTGCGTACTATACTTTTTCTACGATCACACTCATTTCGTTAAACGAAAAAGAAATATTTTATTAACTGTCAAATCATCTGTCACACCATTTTAAAAATTAGGCGGCTGCAGTCACATCCCTACACCGCTTCGTACAAACAACAGAAGCTAACTGTAACGTAATAAAAAAAATTACGTGTTAGTCATTACGTAACACTGTTTGTAACAACGAATTTACTAATCAAGTAAACAGTGCTTAATGAGCAATTTACTAATAAAGGAGTAGAAAAAGGGTTTTATGATTCGCCATTTTCATTTATTTGATATACATATAACATTGAAAATGTTATACTTGTTAGACTCAGATGCTGAATTCGCTCAATTGCTGAAAGGAAATACCCAGGACGGGAATGCGTAATACCTAAATTCGCCTAATTGACTAATTCATCTCCTCAATTGCAGCACTGGCCAAATTAATTTCCGAATTGAGCAAATGAATCCAGTAGATGCACTGAAATGTAATTAAAAATTGTAAGTACTGAAAATTTCCAGTCGCATTTAATTCACTGTAACTGACTGTTCAACTATACTATTTTAACGTTTTTTTTAATTAAAACAGTGTGCTTCAGTAATCGAACAAATATAAAATTAATTCCTTTGGAACCAAATATTCGGCCTAAAACGGGATTTAAAAGTAATGAATCTAATTTATTTAGAATCTTAGGAATAGATTTTCCAAAGATGCAGTGTTTTATTATGCATTTCCGTTAAAGTGAAATTGCACATTAATTTAAAGAACGGCAAACCTCGGAAAAGGCGTAACGGTGATTGTTGCCGATTGTAAATTGCAAAAATATGTACTTATGTACTTATGCCAAGTCGTACAAGGTTTGTTGTGTTGTGTCTGGCGGAGTAATGAAACTATTTTTCGAAAAAAATAATTTTCTTTTATCGGCAGTGAAGAACCTCGAAATCGCCATTAATATACGAGACAGTAAATTAACCCATTATTGTACGACTTTTTGCGGTTAGCCAGGTGGGAGATGTGTGACAGAAAAGGTACCAGTACATTATGCAATTAATTTAGGAAAGAGATGTTTTACTGAGCAACTATGACCGTTAGCGAGTAATAAAACAACCAGACGAGTTGAGTAAAATCACTTTTCTAATACTTTCCGAATACTATTTTATCGTATTTGATACAGGAATGTGAAGTATAAAATTTTTATATAAAAGTGACGTTAAATGTCAAGACATTACCAAGCTGAGCAAAATTCGTTTAAATGTACTGAAGCACAATAAGTAGCTCCAGTTCATGTTATGCGTTTGGCAGTACTGAAGTGTATTGTTGGTGGAGCTATAAGTTTATGTCAAATTCGAAGTTAGCAGGTTAGGTTATGTGTCAATTTTGACACAAACTAACGGAAAACGTAACTCTGAATATGATATAAAATGACAGTGCTACCAACCATACACTTCAGTATTGCCAAACGTAAAACAAATCGTCGTTGATATGTTGTAATGGTTGCTATGTTTTAAAATACAGTTTATTCAACGATTTTAAATGTAGAAATGTAGCACATTAACATGCTTATTGAACTTCCTTCCTTCTAATTTCTCATGTGAGTTATTTGCCTAAATTCTACATTCGTAATGAAAAGTAAAACTTCAGTGCCTTGAACTACAAATAACCATTAATATTTTTAAAATAATTAGCTATCAAGGTCCTTAGAATTAATTCTTTTTAATCTGGGTGGTTTAGAGGTTAAACACATTAATTACTGGGCCTAGAGCGAGAATTTGATGAATGAGAGCAAACCACTTCCAACATGCCATTTTCTAAGATATTGTGCTTGTAACATAGATTAAGCTACGTGATCAATATTAAATTTTGCAATTTTACAAGTACATACTGTGTTGGAATCATACAACTTGATCACGAATATATTTTTTATTGCTATTTTAGACCAAATATTGTTTCGATTATCTAAATTCTAATAGGCTTTAAAGTTAAAAATACACATCCGACATAACCTATTTAAGACTATTTTGCTTTAATAATCGAATCCAGCTGTTACTTAGCGCGAAACAAAATATTTTTGTAAGGGAGGTTGCGGGCGAAACGAGAATAAGCTGTTCTTGGCGTCGGCGTCGCGTCGTCTTACACAGTCGAATATACTCGTATATTGAAGCCGCGACATTTTCGAGTTTGGACGTTAACTGTACGCCGACGGTTCATAAATATACTGATTGTATGACGATATGGAACTAAAGCACTTCATTGCGGGAAGGAATGGTTAAAGCGCATTATCAGCCATCGATCCCAGTCAATGAGAATGATAGCGGAATGCCTCTGGAGACGCTACTCGGACATCCGCTGGAGCTGCGACATTCGCCGATATCACACCCCGGGGCTGTTTTTGTTTCCGCATCTCAAGGAATAACAAAAACAAAGAGCTTCATTTCGAACTTCTTTCCAACACAGAAAAACAAAATATATTTTTGATCAATTAATCTTCTTGAGAGCATTTCTCAAAGGTATTGTTCGGTAATGGATGAAATTTTAGCGCCACGCGGAAGATGTCGGTAAGAAGTTTAAAACGCCGCCATTGAATTTTAATGCTAAATTGATTGAGAGAAAATGACACATTGATCCGTTTAGAAGTGCTGTGACAGGTTAATACTGCATTATATTAAATTTTCTCCTCTGAATAATGACCTCTTTCGTTAAAGAAAGGCGCTGCTCGAATCAGTTTTCCCGCTCCTTTCTGCCTGATCCCAATTGACATCATTGGGGTTAACTGTCAAGTAGAGTATGATGCAAACCAACTCGATCAGTTCGAGAGACCACATTGTCCTCTGTCGTGATTGTTATGTGCGATAGGTGATTCAAGGAGCTTGCTGTGGTCAGCGGTGGATTAACGGCGGAACTCTCTGGGGATGGACGCAATGTTATCGTCCCTTGCTCAAGACGTTGCCCCTCGAGACCCATCCCGCGGAAACCACAATCACCAGCGAGGATTTTAAACATACTTTGAGCCCCTCTCCCCTCACGGGATTATTACAATGAAGAAAAACTGCAGCTATTCGGATCTAGCGTAAAGATAACTCTTATTTATTCAAAAAAACTTTGCGAGCATTTGCTTACAGCAACAAACAAAGATTAATTCGAAATGCATTATTTAGAGCCCACAAAAGGACGAATCCCTTTTTAAACTTCAGAAGAATTTTTTCGTTTTGAAATGTAAGGCGGTGCCCGTTTACCCCAGTCAGGGGTAAAGGTTGCGTCGTTACAACCCCCGTATCTTAAATCAATAATTTGTATTTATTTATGACATCTTTAATACGCACAACAATATTCTGATACAATCTAATGAGCCAGAGCAAATTTTAAAACTAGATTTGTCCACCATTCTTGCGAACTTCATTGGAAACCCACAAAAATATTGTATTGCATTAGCACTAGCAGTTCCCTTCAACATTTAAAATTTACATTATACACAGTTAATTTTTTATTGGAGAAATAGTGATTATCTCTCGTACGCCTTTTAACTTGTTTGTGATTCTGCCAGATAACTTTTGGTAAAATATTTGAGACACCAAATGTGAAATAGATAACGGACACTTGCTTTGAGGGAGAGAAATTAAAGGTAATTACTATGTGTTCATTATTACAGGCACGAAATGTTACTACCGTATATATAATTAGTAGCATACAATCCAAAATTAAAAAATGTGTAAAGGGCTCTGCACGGAACTTCCCTGGCAAGTGGAAGTTTTGAAACTAAAAAACTTGAAAATACTAAAGGAAGGACAAGAATTGAATTTTTTAACGTCTTCACGTGTATATTGAGATAGTATGCTACATATGGCAATTCTGGCTCCTTTATTATTATTAAATAAATGTTAATTAATTAAAAATAAAACATGAACAGAATTTGTATTTTATTAATCGCTACACATAGAAATATTATGAGAATTAAACGTTGATAAATTTATAAACCATTATTGATAAGTAATTTATAAATTAATTAGACTTAGGAACAGCAAATACGTTCTATAGCGACAGGCTTTCGATTAACTTAATTCGATGTTATGATTTAAAATGATAAGTGCTACTATGATTTTGACAACTGCTCAGATATTTGAAGTAACATAAGACATGCTAATCAGATTGTGTTAGTAAAAAGAGTGGCGAAGCATCACAGAGTCAATGTGCAGTTAGTTTTTATTCAGCGCGACATGCTATGCTGTTGTTAATGAAGTTACGGGTAATAATACAGTGATAAAAAAGTCAAGTAACATATCTAAGCGCCCAAAGCAACCTATAAGCTTCAGCAGTTAAGAGTTATAGTGTTTTAAAACAGAAAAGTGAAAGTTGTTATGAATAACACAAATGTGAGCTTAGCGTGACAATATTTGATAATTCGAGAAAACAAACAATTAATTTATAAGACCATAGTAAGTGTACTTACAAATAATAGAATGTAGTAGATTACTTAGCAACACTTGTAAATAAAAAAAGAAAGCTCAGGCAAGCGAAGTCAAGCAAGTTGTTGTGTGCTGGCTTCCGAGTGATAATAATGTAACTCGTATAATTAAAGTCTTTTGAAGTTCCGACTGTGTGTATTTGTGCAATATTTCCGGTAATCAATAAAATAGTCAAGAATTTAGCAGCAAAGTCCGGACTTCGACACACAGCCACGACTTGAAGAAGCCAGTAACGATTTGGAGAAGCGCAGCTACGATTTGGACCAGTACAAGAAGCCGAGAGCAGATACCAGTGGTAGCATCAACATTGAGGGCACCAGCAAAGGTAGTTCAAACAGCAAGGGGAGTCGCCCAAGAATAGAAGTCGAGGAAGCTACCTGCATCTTGGATCAAAGCGGTTCCAGCGAGCAGACGGCGGTACAGAGGATCAAGTCAGCGTTGGATAGAAGCGGCGTCCCTAGTTACCGATAAACTGGTTTGCGTAGTTACATGATTGCATTTACTTCATTGTTATTTACCTGTGACGTAATTATCAACAGCTTCACCTGATTAAAGTAAATATTGAACGCAAATTTCTGTGTCGCTTCGTGACCATTTATTTGAGGGTAAATTTGTTAAGAAGCGTTCGCAGTTATCATACACCTGAGTAAGTTTTCAACTATGTAGAGACTCAATTCTAGGATCAGAGATTTTCCGAACACTATGTGCTGGTCGGTGCAAAAAGTGTTAATTATTGCGATAGATAAATTATTAAGGGTAGCATATCTAATAATTTTATATTAGTTTTCAACGAACATTTTTATTTAGCTATTAGCATGATTAGTAGTTTAGTTTAGGCATTGGCTAAGACATTTGGCTCATCAACTCAACTGTAGTTGAATATATTGGGTTCAACATATACCCTTTTTCGTCAAGGGTAAAAGTTTGAGCTGTGTGCAAAATATTACTTTCATTTAGGTAATAGTTCTGGAGCTAAAGGAAAAACAGGAGAAGTTAATTTTTTTATGTACTCACCCTGTATATATTTTACCGAAATTTTGTTGGTTTCATGTCATGATGGCATATAACCCGAATGCAAAATACCGTCCTCCTCCAAAAAATAGTTTTTAGTTAACGGCACGAGACAGACAGACAAACAGGAAGACAGAAATACAGAATTGGGAAAACCTGTTTTTCGTCATCTAGGGACTTTAAAACGTGAAAGTCTGAAGAAATCTAGGAAGGTGATTTTTCCTTCGTCTATTCGAGCAAGGAAGTAAAAAATAGGATCTCTCAAAGGAAAGTCTAACAAATATAAAATTATCATGAGAAGTTTGAGGATGTAAGCTAATAAAGGTAGAGAAAAACTCAAAAAAATGCAAGTTAAAAAAATAGATGAGATAAATATGAAGATTAGAGTAGAATTACGAGGAGTGAAATAAAGGAAACCAACATCAGAAAATAGAACATGGAAGAAGATGGTTAAGTAAATAAAAGTTTATTTATTAAAGTACTTTACTTACTTACTCATTTTCTCTTCTCCCTTTATACCATCATGGTGTCCAGGTATGGAGTATGATATTCTCTCCTATTTTTAGAAAGTATCCTGATTGGTTCTACGATTCTTCTGCTTATTTTAGAAATGTTCTTGATATTCTCTTTCAATCTCTTTTGGAATTTTCCTTTTGCTCTTTTGCCATTAGTCCTCATTTCCCTTATTTTCTTGGAGCATTTGGCACCATTCATGCGATTCATATGCCAGTACCATTGTAATTTTGTAATTCTAATTCTTCTACTATCCATATTAGTGCTATTTCTTTTCTTGCACTTCTATGTGTGATTAGTCCTTCTTGTTCTACTAATCATACCCCATTTCAGCCACGGTAACACTCCCTCTATACCTGCCCAGCATTTCCTATGATTTAGATGCGTACAACAGGGTGGTTGTATAATATGTAGTTTTTGAAAGGTGTATATTAGGTTTCTTTTAATTCTCTTTTATTACTTAACGCGCTATTGATTGCATGATGATGTTAGTTACCTTTTTTGATGTATAGTATTTGTTAATTTATTCTTCTGTATTTACTGATCTTGAAAGCAATAAATACAAAGGGAAAGAATAATAGAAACACTACTACTGAAGGAAGAATAAGATACTAACGAAGCCAAGGAGGAAGTGGAAAATGATGGTTCCGGAAGATTATTAAAAGATAAATAAAAACATAATAGTATGAGGAGATCATTGCAGTTGAAGAACTATATAGAGCTGAAAAATTAATTAAGAAATGTGTTGAGATAGTATGGCTTAGAATCTAAAATATATAAACACACTTTGAGTCCTTGTCCCCTTATGAGGTTATTTCAATGAAGAGAAACTGCAGCCATTCGAATCTAGCGTAAGATAAATCTTATTTATTCAAAAAACTTCGAGAGCATTTGCTTAGAGCACCAAATAAAGATTAATTCGAAATGCATTATTTAGAGCCCCGGAAAAGGGCGAATCCTTTTTTAAACTTCAGGAGCATTTTTTCATTCCGAAATGTCTGGTGGTTCCCGTTTGCCCCACTCAGCGGAAAAGGTTTCGCCGTTACAGGCCCCCTTATCTTGAATCAATAATTTACATTTATTCATAACCGAAATAAATGCTTACACAAAGTAATCTGCATGAAGCGTAAGTTGCTGTGCGAAGTTCTCCCAAATTAAATCGCGCGGATTTATTGTACAATAGCCGAAGAATTTTAGTCTATTTTAATGCTAAATTATGCAAATAAAGGTAAACAACTTGATGCTTTAGATTTAGAGACGTTTAATTTCCTGAATTCACTTAAGAGCTCTCGTTATTATTAATTGAGTTTGGAAAAATATTTCATTACGTTGCAAAAATGTTGTTCGTTGCAGGAAATCAATAATTCTTCTCGTTTAATTATGTATTTGAAAACAAAGCTTCAAATTACCAACTAGCCGTTATCTCTTGCATCCACTAAGAAAATTGATAGGCGAAGGGCTAAATGTAATCTCACGTGAGTTCCTTAATTTAGACGAAACGTTGACGACAGTGGTAACGAAAATGCGAGAAGCGACAAACATCATGCTTCATTAATACTGAAGCGCCGGGAAGTTCAACATCGGGAAAGTTTACAAATTAAAATTGCAAAATCTGTCTTCCAACACCAAACAGTTTAAATTTGAATATTTCAAACTGAGATTCCTAATTAAGTTTTACAACTTCGTAGGTATATTACTTCAAAAGTTTTTGGGACTGTTTCAGGGTATATTAATTCCATCATCGCTGCTGTTTCTTCACTATTAATTAAAAGATTTTCTTACCAATTATTCCCCTTTATATTTAACGAATCTGAGCAGTCACTTTTTACCGAAAATTTACCCCATCTTATCACAAACATTTTATTCACAAATTACTGATTCGAGAAAGTAATTCCCAAATCAATATCTCACTAGCAATCAAACCTTATTAAAAGAAATTCACTCTGGCGATTTTTGCCTTGACGAAAATATACCAGTGTGCTTATGCCCAAATAAGTAATAAACGCTGTCTGAATCCTTCTTTATTATGCGTTAAAACTGTTTCCTCATAAAACTATTCGACCCTTTAGATGTGACTAGTTCGAGTTCTGGTGAACTGAAAGCAACTTCAAGAAATATTTTCATTCACTCAGACTTACATACTCCGTTTTCTTCCCTAGCCGCATTGATTAATATCTACTCCTTTAATAATTTCCACTTTGTCAAACTTACTTAGGAAAAGTCTTTATCACTGCTGACAAAAATAAAATGTAGGTAAGAACGGCCGGCACTGCATTAATATTAGAAAAAACTCATACGTGCTCTGCCAACACAACTAACTTGCCGCTACAGTGGTGGAATTATCTGGAAATATTTACCTCTGCTCACATTTTCTGGGTATAAATGATTGAAAAGTATGTCTGTGTTATAATGAACTAAAAGCAGATTTCATTAGTCTGATTGAAGTTTGTATATAACTTTGTTTGCGGATCCACTGCAGTTAAAATCAAGTATTTATCTTCATTAGTGAAATAGTTATATAAACAGATACAGTAACGCAATCTCATTAAAAATAAACGTAACTATGCTAAACGCTATATCAATAATTACCACTTTATTACACAATTTCTTTAATCCCTCTATTTCCAAAGGAAGAAACGAATGGCACAATAATAAATTTCGATAAAATATTAATTTCGGAAATGTATTATACAGTCAAAAGTTATTCAATACTAGTGAATCACCCGAGCTATGCTCCGGTGCGCTAATTTAAGAGAGATTCGTTAATATAAACTTAAAACAAAGATGCATCGGCCGGAAATCGAACCCGGGCCGCCCACATGGCAGGCGAGCATTCTACCACTGAACCAACGATGCTTCTTTGAATACGGCGCTGCTATAACGCTATATAGTAAATCACCCGAGCTAGGCTTAGCTTCACTAATTACACGATTTCATTAAAACTTTACTTTTTCGTACTTTTTTTAAATAAAAACGGGCCTACGATCTAAGTCTAAAAATTGGCAAAATTTTTAAGCTATCATACAATTTCATCGATCCAGTATCTTCGGAGGAGTTAGCGAACAAACATACAAACATACATAGAAAGAAAGAGACCACTGACTTTATGGTATAGATATGATATATACCTAACACTCGGAAGAGCTAATAGATATTGCAATTAAGAATAGCATTACCCGTCATAAATTAATCAAACATAGTGAAAATTATATACAGGCAATCGGCATTGTCGGAAAGTTGGAAAGGGCAACTGAATATTGCAGCAACACACTGTTCCCCAAAACCAATAATCGATATCGAAAAACTATAGAAACAAGACTAACAAAACATCTCATCTGTATCGTAAGCGGCGGTTACAAAGCAAAGCACATAAAATGGGGATCTAATCTGATTACACCAAGGGGATATTTTCATAACCAAAGGCTTCCCAAGGAACTGCCTTCATTAACTTGGAATTATCATCCAATCATTCACCAACAATCGTCACAATTCACACACATGTCAATATGAAAAATTGACCGCCTACTATCTACAGTAAGAAAGCAGACTGGGGATTATTCAAAAGTCTACCAACAGCACTTTTCGTCGACCTCATCACTAAATCACACCAGGAGTTGATGCACCAACTGCATATGTGTACCTATCCATCCAACAAGATGCATGAGGCCCAACTGCTATCAATGACGTAGCAACATTGTTTAAGATAATGTTGGCTCTTGTTTTGCTGTATAGTTTCATGTAATTTCGTGGTAGGTTGTCAAAGGGTAAATGTGTGTGAATACGCATATTACATGAATTGTGTAAAATCAAATAAAAATAAGAAAGACTGTCCAGCGTTCATCGCGGTCTAAGCGAGATGTAAGTTAAGCTTGGTGGGACACTACATTGCCTTCAGACAAAAGTAAGCTAAACAGTTTTATTAAATCTTTGCCACACAGGAAATCAATGACTAAAATACCTTAGTTGCACAGATCTTTTTGTTGATCACACGAATACGTGTTTGAGTTTAAAAGGTTATAAAATGGAGGTAAAAGCAAAATTTAAAGTTATATTTTTTGTAAATACAGAGCACTGGCAGTCCTCAGGTTTGACCACCAAACTATTATGTAAAACATTTTATCTATTCCAGTGGGATAATTAACTCATTACGTCACTCATTTGCAACTCTTTTCGTTAGGTAATGAAGCTTACTACACCGCTCAGTTATGTAATGGCTTCATTACCTAACTGAGTGGTGTACTGGCTTCATTACCTAACTGAAATTGCGTCAAATAAATGATATAATGACATTTGGCTACTAAAATATTTTTGAAAATAACAGATCTGACATTTCTCTTAATGCACTTTTCTCAATTTTGGGCAGTTGTAGATAAAATTTTGTACAATACATGTGCGATAATGCATTATTAATATACTTTAGTGCTTACATAACTCGTGCTACGCACTCGTTTATAACTTACACACACGTATATTAACGATGACCTTATTCCACTTGTATAGTAAATAACTATTATCTACTCCAGTGGGATAAGTAACTCATTAGGTCACTAATGTGACACTATTTCAGTTAGGTAATGAAGCTCATTACACCACTCAGCTATGCAATGGCTTCATTACCTAACTGAGGGGTGTATTGGTTTCATTACCTAACTGAAATTGCGTCAAATAAATGATATAATGACATTTGACTACTAAAATATTTTTGAAAATAACAGATCTGACATTTCTCTTAATGCACTTTTCTCAATTTTGGGCAGTTGTAGATAAAATTTTGTACAATACATGTGCGATAATGCATTATTAATATACTTTAGTGCTTACATAACTCGTGCTACGCACTCGTTTATAACTTACACACACGTATATTAACGATGACCTTATTCCACTTGTATAGTAAATAACTATTATCTACTCCAGTGGGATAAGTAACTCATTACGTCACTAATTTGACACTATTTCAGTTAGGTAATGAAGCTCATTACACCACTATGCAATGGCTTCATTACCTAACTGAGGGGTGTATTGGTTTCGTTACCTAACTGAAATAGTGTCAAATGAATGACACAATAACATTTGCCTACTAAAATATTTTTGAAAATGACAGATCTGACATTTCTCTTAATGCACTTGTCTGAATTTTGGCCAGTTGTAGATAAAAGTTTGTACAATGCATGTGTGATAATGCATCAATAATATACTTAGGTGCTTACATAACTCGTGCTACGCACTCGTTTGTAACTTACGCACACGTATATTAATGATGCCCTTATTCCACTTGTATAGTAAATAACTATTATCTACTCCAGTTCGATAATTAACTCATTACGTCACTAATTTGACACTATTTCCGTTAGGTAATAAAGTTCATTACTCCACTCAGTTAGGTATTGGCTTCATTGCCTAACTGAGCGGTGTAATGGCTTCATTATCTAACTAAAATAGCTTCAAATAAATGATATAATGACATTAGGCTACCAAAATCGTTTTGAAAATTACAGATCTGACATTTCTCTTAATGTGCTTTTCTCAATTTTGGGCAGTTGTAGATAAAATTTTCTACATGTGTGATAATGCATCATTTAATGTACTTGTGTGCTTACATAACTCGCGCTACGCACTCGTTTGTAACTTACACACACGTATATTAATGATGCTCTTATCCCACTTGTATATATTAAATAACTATTATCTATTTGACATGAAAACTAAAAAAAACGTATGTCAAGCACAAAGGCACGTTGCATAGTATGCACATTCACTCTGTAGAAACTGGTTAGTTCTTGGTGAAGCAAAGATCACATCGTTGGTGGCTTAGTAATGACGTATGTTTTGAGGAATATACGGCTCCTTTTTTATACAGGTTGGCCATAAATATCTGTGATCGCATTATCTTTAGAATGAGCAACGCTTTAAAAAATGATAAATTCAACTACCTAACCCAAATATCAAATGTCATTCATGTCATAACAACTGACAACCCTAGGTGTCAAAATGATCACAGATTCCTATAATTTATTATTTCAAATAGTACAAATACAGCTGCCAGTAGGTTATGTTTACAATTGGAAAGCGGAGGTTGAAAGTATCTGAACATTCGCTGTTTTATTTCAACTTCCGTTTCCCAATTGTAAAAATTATTTATTATTATAACTGAAATATAATGCTAACCAACATTTATAAGTAGCTAATTCCATGGCTACCGGGATCACAAATGTGTATGGCCACCCGGTATACCGGGTGACAATGAGACTAGGGCCATGCTTATATCTTCTTTATTTATGAATAGATTTGGATAAAATTTTATACCAAGCAACTAGACATAATTTCTGATTGGTCTATAGACATAGTCAAAATGGCTGACTTCCGGTTTTACCGGAAATGATAGCAACTTTGATTTTTTAAATAGAACACCCTGTATATTTTATGTTTTTCTTAATGTACGAGTCAAACTACATATAACAGTGTTGCCAAATTTGATTTTTTTAAACAAAAGAATTATTTTTTCAGTTTTTATTTTATACCATAGAAGGCCTTGAGTTGGAAAAATTTATTCTAATTGACTCTACCAACTCTTAATAATAGCTATTTTATAAATGAAATCAATAACAAACCCTTAATAAAAGAACAAAATTTGCTAAACACGTTTTTTGTAAAAAATGACACTTTTTTTAAATGGAACCTACCAAGGCCCATCTTGCCATTAAACAGAAAATGTAATTACCAATCTAACGATATGCATCATGCACTAGTTTATCTTTATCTGAAAATGAAAATTAATTAATCAATTATTTTTTTAAATATTTTTATGTAATAACTAATAATACCTAAGCCAATTTGGCAACACTGTTGTATGTAATATGAGTAGTAGATTCTGAAAAACATAAAACATATAGAGTGATCTGTTTAAAAAACCAAACTTAGTGTCACTTCCGGTGTAACCATTTAAAAAAATGCAAATATTAAAGCGTAAGGGACGTCTTGTTCGAATTTAACGTAACTACGCGAGAAGTCAACAAACGATTAATTTCAAAGTGGTATCCCAAATTCGCCATCCTCCGATGCACTTATTTCTTTTGGAAGTTGGCTAGATAAATCAAACATATTTAAACGTCCATATCACCAAACAAGAAGAGCGAGAAAGCTTGAACAAGAAATGAAGATGAAAAATCGTATATATTTGCGGTGTACTTTGTAAAAGTTTTCGAAGCATGGCCATCGCAACTGGTCTGGGAAGAAGAAAAATGGATTTAGCGAGTACTAGAAGCTAATGTGAAAGTGTTGAAGGAGCTATCGGCTGAAGGATTTAGAATTATTACAATTATTTGAAATGCGGTTTTTAGGCTGGGATAATTATGTAGCTCAAATAATACTGACCCTAAAACCAAGAAAAAATCTGGAAGAAGCGAGTTTATGCCGGTATATCTACCTTTTACCAGTAATGTTAAACCTATTTAGAACCCCATGACGTCATGCAGAGAAATAGTTAATAAGTCAATTATGATCGTTGTGAATGAATAATTTTGGCGGTTTAACTTCAATAGGTTAAATGAAATTAATCAATGTTTTTATTGTTGATCTGATGGTAGTTGCATGCCACCTCTCTTTGTATTTGTGTGTAACACATTCTAGCGGTGACGAACGACTAAAGGTAAGTTCCCTGGAATGCGCTGGACGAACGACGCTACAACAGCTGTGAGCATACCTGGGGATAGTTGCTATTTCCGCCTGGCGGATTGTTCTGCTTTACTGACTCAAAGACGGTGGCGCCTAAGGCATTAAACCCCCTTGTAATGTATTAAGCCCTTGTCTGCTGTACCGAATATCGAAGTAGCCTACGACCTTCGCGACGAATCAGCTGGCACCTTTTTTGTTACATCAATCCCGTCAGCCTCAGGGCGAGCGGTGCTTGTAATTACCCTATTATTGTTGTAATCCCGTTTCAGCTGTAACCAACTGGTTCATAAGTCATATTTTTGTGGTGTAAAAATGTTTATCCTAACAAGTTTGTTGTTAATTTATGGAACATTGGAGATGTCCAGGATAAAAAAGCATGGTCCCCTAAATCTGTCCAGCACATTTATACTTTTCCTGTAAGTAAATACCACACAAGTAACTTTAGTAGCCGTGACACCTCTAGAAGGGCACTTTTCCCCTAATTTCAGTCGGTTTGGCTAGGTACCTTCCCAGGTCACGGCCGAAGAGAGGTAGTAGAACTACACATTGTGTAGTTGGCAACACGATCTCAGCCCAGAGAAAGGAGGAAACAAACAAAAACAACAATTCTGTGTTATCTATTTGAATAGAAAATTAAAATTTTTATTAAATAGCAGAAGCACATAATTGGAAAGTTACGTATCAACAGTCTCTGTTCATCTTCCTGGTCTTCACCTAAATGTATCGGATACTTTTAGTTATCTGGGCTCTTAAAGTATAGTAAATGCTTAGCTTTTTGGATTCTCAAATATCAACCTGTTTCTTAATAGTCTGTGAATGTGCCCCCAATTAAAAAAAAATAGTTTACGGACTGGTTTATTATTGAGAGTAGTTTGGGAATCTTAGATATGTTTATAGGTTATCGGGGTTTCGTGTTTAGTCGCGGATGCACTTATAAAGAAGCACAAAATAATTTATTATGTTTAACATTTTGATCTATAAAATTAACTTTCACAGATGTGTTTCTTAAAAAAACTAAGTACTCGCCTGTGAGCTTGCAGCTTAGTTCCAGCCCTGCCTTTTTATAGTATTTGTACAAACAAGGCACTCAACGATGTATTTTCTGTGAACTTTAATTAATTCGAATGGTAATCTCCAAAAATGTGTATTTTGCTTGTGCCCACTCATATTTTCAGAGGTAATATGATAAGCAGTACGCTTGTTACCGATGTTTTTGTTCTGAAAGCTGAAAATACAGCGATTCCGTAGGACTCGTATTTTCTTGTATTATGATTCCAACGAAATGATATTCATTAAAACATTATCGATTATTAGGTGTACTACGAATTATACTTAGGAAGAGAATGCCGGACTCCATAGCTCAGTGCTAAGCATTCTGGCTACTGATCTAAGAGTCGAGAGTTCGATCCCCGATCCCGGCAAGGTTTCTAAAAATAAAAAAAATGCGAATGAAAACCTCTTTAGAATGCCATCATTCGGAAGCGATGTAAAGCGGTGGGTATCATGTTACTAGGATGTGTAGCATGTAAAAGATTCCTTGCTAAGGTTGGAACTCCTTAGGCTCGGCAAAATTCTAAAGAGGACTAAGGTACCTGGTACTCTGCATGCCTAGAACTTGTACACTGGGTTGGAAAAAAGGGCCTATGAAGGCCTACTTGCTAGACATGAGTCTCCCCACAAATACTACTACTACTAGTAAGAAAATATAATGATTTAAAATATATACCAGATATAGCGTAGTACTATTGTATTACTTCAGTATCAATGGTAGTGGTTAATGTTTGTCTCCAAGATACTTTCTCCTGCTTTTTATTTTTAAAACGCACAACATAACCTAGAAAATTGAACTCACATTTCTAAATTATTTTCTTTAACACATGAAACAAAACTAAGTTAACTCCTACCCAATCAATAATAGCGAGTCACTCTATGGTCAGTATGGTAGAATGTCAATGGCAAAATAAGCAGTAAAACATAACCTCACAATTTTGTTTTAGTCTACTTTGTGTACATTGGCGGCCCATATATTTATCGTCTACGTATTGTCGACGCGTAGTCATAATCCGTTAAAGTGGACGCATAGACGTCCATTCCTGTGGAGCATGCGAAAGGGAATTCTCTGTTCATCTAATTTACTGAAGGTCAGCTTATAGCATAGAGCCATAGATAGTAAATAAATCGGTGTGTCAAAAAATATATACGTTTATACATAATGTTTATTTGTGTTTCACAGCAATAACATACAAAGTGAAAATGTAAAACCTCTGCTTGATGTTTTTATATGCCTATTTTTCTACGACTACTATAAAAACAACAATTGGTATATCTCATATAAATATAAAAGGTATAAATAAAACAAGTATGTACTACAAAATCTGAAAAACTTTATATAGAAATATTTCTGGCATGCATTCTAAAACTATTTACAATATTTGCGGCTTTATAAATAATATGAAGTAAGCTGTTGTAAAAGTTAGGGACTAAAATGATGCTTGTCTAAGGAACTCAACTATACATATTAAAAGATACACATATTGTTTTTATATTTTTAGCTTTTTCAACCAGTGTAATTGACTTCATATTGACATAATACAGTTTTAAATAATAACCCAACGACCACTATATATTTTGCAGGAGGCAAAAAATTGTGGTGTAAACAAATTTTATTAAATTCTCTATTTGTAAGCTGACACAAAACCCTTACTAAATATTTTTGCGAAAGTTTACAATTTAAACATTTTGTAATATCTTGTTTTTTCCCGTGAAGTGCAAAGTTTACGTGGTTTGTTCGTTTGTTTGTTTGTTTGTTAATGGACAAGTTCTAGGCATGCAGATTACCAGGTACCTTATGTGGTTACAATTTTCTAGTTTAAAACAAACCACGATTTCATATATAAAGTATGATCAAAAATTAATCTCATCTAGTATGGCTATGAACGAACAAAATGTTGCCTTTAAAACTGGGTACGATATATTTTATTTTTAGGTTAGATTTAAGATGAAGTGTCTATTCGACCGGTGCAGGCTTATTTGTTGGACAATTACATTACTTTTACTTGAAAATTTCAATATAGTATTGTAATAAAATGGATAAAAAAAATATTTAATAATAAAATTTTACAGTTTGAATTAAATATAAGTATGTAAACCAATTTTAAAGGCGTTGGTTTGCACTTCCACAGCCATACTATATGACATTAATTTTTGATCATACTATACATTCAGCATAGACAAAAAAGGTAATTACGAGGAGTTTGAATTGACATATTATGATTGGTAGGTAATTTATTTGAATTACTAATTAATGAGCAAAGAAAAACAGTAATGTTTGAACCTGCAGCGAAAATGTTGTTTAATTGAGCTTATTAAAGCCGCAAATGAAGCCGACTGCTGGTCGTTACACGACAAAGTGTAAACAGTTAACAACTGCTTTTGTTACTGTGCTTGCCGACTCTTCAAATTAAAACCTATAATATACCGATGGGGCCACAACTATATATAACAGCAATGAGATAACATGGGCAAGAAAATAACACGAATTGCTTGAGTAAGAAATAGATAAATATAGTAGTAAATATTCGAGTAGGCATGACGTCTATTTTAATTATGACATAAGTCAACTAAACATGCCTACCAAAATAATTTTATCGTATGGCCATCTCTTTCTTACTCAAGCATTCTATTTTGTTGTACATGTTATCTTATTGCTGTTATATACCGATGAGGCCACAATTATACCGATGGGGCCACAATTATATATAACAGCAATGAGATAACATGAATAACAAAATAGAATGCTTGAGTAAGAAAGAGATGGCCATACGAAAAAATTATTTTAGTAGGCATGTTTAGTTGACAAATGTCATAATTAAATTAAGCGTCAAGCCTTCTAGAATATTTGCTACTATGTTTATCTCTTTCTTGCTCAAGCAATACGAATTATTTTCTTGTTCATGTTATCTCATTGCTGTTATATACCGGGTGTCCATTCTCAAAGTCGAACATAGGCAATTAACATTAGTGCATTCATTCGTTCTTCATTGAAATAATTCATTTTTCTAGATAATTTTAACAGACGTTGACAGAAAATATCTGATTTACGGCAAATAATTACCATTTTTTTTGACAAATGCTATCGAACTTGAAAAGCAAGGCATGGCATATTTAAAAATTCCCAAGTTTTAAATTAGTATTTTAAAATAAACATCGCATCTTGAATATTATTATTGGTATCATTTGATGCGTAATAATTTTATCTTTCCATCGATACCATTACCTTCTCTGTAAGTTGAATTGGCGAGCAGGAATCGGCAAAAACGTTCAATACAATGTTAATTGCCTATGTTCGACTTTGAGAACGGACACCCGGTATAATTGTGGCCCCATCGGTATATAACAGCAATGAGATAACATGAACAAGAAAATAACACATATTGCTTGAGTAAGAAAGAGATAAACATACTAGCAAATATACGAGTAGGCTTGACGCTTACTTTAATTATGACATAAGTCAACTAATTGTGCCTACTAAAATAATTTTGTTGTATGGTCATCTCTTTCTTACTCGAGCATTCTATTTTGTTGTTCATGTTATCTTATTGCTGTTATATATAATTATGGCCCCATCCGTATAATTATGGCTTCTTCGTATATTAATGCATTTTTCCCTTATCGGACGAAAAAGTGTACCTTTTAGACGGTTTTTAGGCCGCAAAATACACGATTCCTGCATGTTATCGTCGTTACTTAACAACTCTTTCTTCGTACGCTGCCAAAAACTCTGTCATTTGAGAAAAAAATAGTATGTGTAACACATAGAAGGAATAGAATTTCTGGCCTCCTTTGGTTCCTCGATTCAGTTAACTTCTCGTCCAGCAATTTTCACATTCGGCCGCGAATATATCACTGTTACTGCTAGGCACACTATGTCGTTGTTGGGCGCAGTACGTATTTTAAATGCGGTACTAGTTATTTTTGTGCAGGCTTTGCTTTTCAATTAAATATTTTAATCCCCAAGAACGAAGTACAATTTTCCCTGCAATATGTAGTTCGGTCTGATTAAAAGTAAGCATTTATTTTATATGGAAACGAATCCCTATTAAATGATCACAAAAGGCGCTATTTGTTATTCTGTGTCAAGTTGCTAACCGCAAATCATTTAAATTGGAAGTTACGGTCGTCTTTATCTTCGTTGATGCGTTTTCTTTTGAATCGTTCAAAATAATTTTACACCGATTTTACTATACATATTTGGAAGTTTAAATTTACAAATTAACTATAAAACCACGTCTGGAAATATCATTTCCTTTAAACAACGATTATATCTGAATTAACATGATTATACCAACCTAATAATTACAAATCATTTGAAATTTTAGAGATGGATTAGTTGACACAGTAAAGTTGTTTTAATCCAGTGTCATAAGATAATAATTTTTTTAATATTTCACAGCAATTCATTATATTTCATTAGCAAACCACTCTTAAAAATTGAAAGTGTTAATAAAGCTTGCTCAGGTGTCATTTTTGTGAATGGAAGAACTATTTCTGCTTTAAACATTCTCTCTATTAAGATATAAAATTTTGTAGTATCGACAAGTACTCACCAAAGTATGACAAGTCATCTTGAAAATGCATAGCGGATGATATAACAAACGACTTTCGGGATTGGACCGTGTTACCTGACAATGCTGTGGAAGCCTTGGTAGAGCATGAGTCTTGCATTTTAAAGCTAAGATGGTTTCGAAGACACTTAAAACTTAATGATGCTGCATATAAGAATATCGAAGTAATAAAATCTTATAAAATAAGCGTTATATGATAAAATACAGACAGGCGATTGTAAAAGCTGAATCTTGAAAGATGTTAACCGCGCTCAATATATATTTCAATAGCAACTTCATACCTGGCCTTTAAAGCTAAATTATATCTTTTAAAATCGACAATACTTCAATTAAACGCTGTATAATCAGACCTAAAATTTGATTTGAGCTTAAACTCCTGTTTTAGTTTGAAAACAACCTCTAGTTTTAGCAAAGTGTTCCCGCTTTCGTTTGATTAACTGGTTCTGTCAATAATTTCTCAGTAAAGTACTTTCAGCATGTAGAAAACATTGCGCGCTCTTGGAGCATTTAATATTGATCCTTAGGTGTTAACCTTGTGTCGCTACTGATTTAGAGAGTAAATGTTATTCAATTTATAGTGTTCGACACTTGTTTTAGATAAAAAAGGACAAAGCTACATGATTACTCAGATTTTTAACAAAGCCGGTATCTTTTGTAGCTATTTATTTTCTTTCGTCTTGTGTTGATTAGACTAAAAATTCGTTGCGAATTGGAAATATTACTATAGTTTTTGTTGCAGCGACCTGAAGTTATATTAATCATGTTAGTTATAAAGCTATCACAATCAGAATAGACGATCTGATGAATTCTCAGGGGTAATATAATAAGTAGTATGCCTACTATCGATAATATTTTGATGAATACTATGAATTATAATCCCAAAGTTGAAAATACAACCAGTCCGTAGGCGAGTTGTATTTTCATGCACTGGGATTATATCGAAACAATGTTCTTAAAATATTATAGATTATTAGGCATACCAGGAATTATATTTAGCAAGGGAATATAATTATTTAAAATATATAGAAGATGGAGGGTAATCCTATTTTATTACCTGAGTATCAATTCTACTGATCCATATTTGTCCGAAATACACTTTTTGTAGTTTTTATGCTTAACACGCACGACCTAACCTCAAAAAATCAGAATTATATTCTCATTAAAAGATCCCCCGACCCCAATTGTAAACATCATCTTATTATTACTGACTCTAGGCGTTGTATTTCTAGACATTCCTGTATATTAACCCATCAGTGCATATAAAGAGCGTCCTTTAGTGCTCTAATAATTTTCTTTCGTTAGCCTGTATGCACCTTCCTATCTTTAATTGGGCAAGTTATTTTTTTTTAATTCAACCCCCACAGTAAGGGCGCTTGGTCTATCAGACCCATGTCGTCCATTCGCGTAACTCTTTTTGGGTCGACCTCAAGTTATATTAATTACATAATCACATTAGTTACACGGTTTCCCAGTTACACTGCCATCGCAATCAGAAATGGCGAAATTTCTATTAAAAGGACAAACGGCCGCACTAGTAAATATCATCTTGTTATAACTGATTCCATCCGTTGTATTTCTAGACGTTGGAGTATGTAGATGAACCCATCAGTTCATATAAAGCACATCCTTTAACCCTCTAATTGAGGGGCTGGGTCTGTGAGATTTCGTAAAATTGTTTCTTTGTTTTATTCTTTGTAATATTTTTTTACTTAGCTTTATGTACTTTCCTATCTTTAATACAGACATTTTTTATAGTCCAACCCCGACCATTTGGGACAGTAAGGGCGTTTGGTCTGTCAGACCCAACCCCGTCTATCCGCGTAACTTTTGTTGGTCAATTTATTTTTTTTTTTCAAGTTTAGTAAAGAGCTGATCTTATATTGCTATCTTAAAACTTTTTCAGATTATTTCCTCACTTCCTGAGTAATCGTGCATGCCGTTATTGTAGTTAGAGAAAGCCTAAAAAATTTCGTAGGAGAGTACAGCTACTGGCATCCACCGCATAATTAAATATTGTAAGAACAAGCAATCACGTTATTTATGGGGGACTTTAAGTGAGTGCATTTGGTAAGTTAGACTGTGCCGCATCAACTGAGCGAAAACATTTCGTTAGTCAAGAAGACGAATCCATATTTTGTGTACCACATTATCTAAAAAATGTTTTTAGGGTTAATCATAATAATATTATTATAATAATAATAATATAAACATTTATTTCCAAAAAAATAGTATATTATATCATGAGGGACCAAAGTGCACCATTTAATCCCGCGAGTGGAGTTTGTTGCCTCGAGGACAAAGCTCAAGGAATTTAGGCACTTTAGCCCCGAGGTATATACGCTATTTTTTGTACTTTTGGGAACATTATCATCAAACATTTTTAAAATTTGGAATCTGTCAATTTGGAAACTGACAATTACAATTTATTAAAAACTGAATTGCAGCAGGTCCTGGATAGCCTGAATCAGTTGGCAGCACTGAAGTGTATTGTCAGTATATGTCAAATTCGAGATTTGCAGGTTAAGTTTTGCGTCAGTGTGTGTCAAATGACAAACAAAACCTAACCTACTAACCTCGTGTGTACATAAATTTACCATAGTTACGGTATCATTTTTACTTTAGTCCCTAGGGATTAAATGAGCTACTCTAGTCCCTGTTTACGGGGACTATAGTATCAACTTTAGTCCCGGAAGTGCAAAAAATAAATTACATAATGTGCAATGACAACTAAATTTTGGAAAATGGGCGCTGTTCAGTTTGGCCAACCAGATGGCAGGTTAATTGGTCTTCCACAGCACCCGAACCACACAATTAGAAAACATAAAGCAGCTTGACGATTGTGTTATCTATCATCCAGTAGCCGAGAGAAAAATATTACTGATTTAATAATAGATATTTATGCATTAAGGAAGATATGAATATGTTTTTTCTCTGAGGTTGACATGTGTTACGGACCGAGGGCCTCTGGCCCGAGGTCTGTAAGTCAACCGAAGGTAAAGAACATGTATATCTCCTGTGGTGCATACAATATTTTATCTACTAGCATATTCGTAAAAATAGTATGAAATTTCAAAATGTCATAATGACATTTAAAATTAGAATATGTAAGTCACATCAAGGATTGCCTCATTGTATGGTTGCTAAGATGCTAATTGTAGTTGTATTGTTAACAGGAGTTTGAGGGAGAAATAATTTGACAAGTCCCTTGGGAGTTATGAGTAGCTTTTCATATTTTGTTTCTATGACGAAAATGTACAATATCATGTTGCTAGTAGATAAAAGCTTTTTAATAGTTATTTACCTAACAAGTTCAGGAAGGTAATTTTCCCGAATGAGCACTTTGTTTGCAGCACGACCGAAGGGAGTGCTGCATGTAGTGCGAATTCGGGAAAATTCTTCCCGAAGTAGTAAGGTACAATGTTTTTTGTAACGAATAACTGAAAATATTTTAAAAAATATAAAAATAATTATTTAGTGTTTTACTAATTTACTGAGTTGACAGCACAAATCACTAAACTTTTATCTACGCACCTGTTAGCTTTTGTCGACGTTTACAGCGCCTCTAGTGTTTGCAGGCGCAATTAAACCAACGAGGGACAATCCTCTGTATAATAAAGGAGAACGATCCACACGTGTGTGTCCCGAAGGCCCCCTTGGAGAGGGGCGGAGCCCCGAGAGCCCCCTTAGATATGGACGGAGCCCCGAGGGCCCCCTTGGAGAGGGATGAAGCCCCTAGGGCTGTCGTCTCTGTATGCCATAGATAAATCGTAGGCATGAATTTTGAGTGCGTTGGATTCTTATTGCAGTTTTTTTTGTTAAACATGGAGCATAAAGGGTATCACAATAATTAAAATTTGATAAGACCAATGCATCACACAACAAAATTTTCATATTTCTCGACAGGCAATAACGGTGAGCATACAGTAACTTTAAATTATAATACGCTTTCTGAATACATCGGGAAACATGTTCGAAACGTAGGTCGTTATCAATGAGCACACCTAAATTCTTGCACACGTTGCTCTGCACTAAACGTCACCACCCACTTTTATGTCAATCGACGCAATTGCTTGTTCCCTTACTGCTCTGTTACCAAACAGCATAAATGTCGATTTAGAGGCATTTGTTTTTCATGAAAGTTTTTCACAAAATTCCACAAGTCTCGCCAGGTCCTCGTTCGCCAACGATATTGATTCATTCAGCTTATGATATGGAAAAGAGTAATATATTTGGGTATCATCAGCGTACATGTGAAATTTACAATATTGTAAGCAAGAAGATATATTTTTCGTATACAGTGAAAATAGAAGAGGACCTAGAATTGATCCTTGTGGAACACCCATTGTGATTATTAGCGGATCGGAAGTTTTTTGGCGAATACTAACCATTTGTGTTCTATTAGACAGATATTGATTTATTAAGCTGATAGCCCGTTATCATAACCTATGAAATGTAAAATAGATAGCAAAAGCGTGTGATCGATGGTGTCAAAAGCTTTTGAAAAATCTAAAAGCACTAGTAAAGTTAATTCCTTGTTATCAGTAGCTCGAATACAATCATCTGTTATAGCAGTTAGAGCAGAATTGCAACTATAACCGGGGCGGAAGCCAGATTGCGGTTTTGGAAAAATATTGTTAATGGAAACGTAATTGCGAATTTGTTTATCTAAATTTTTTTCAAGAACTTTAGATAACCTGCAAAGAATACTTATTGGACGAAGCTGTTTGAATTCTGTTGGTCAGTTTTAGGCAGAGGTATAAATCGTGCAGATTTCCAAATATCTGGAAAGACGCATTCTGTTATGCAGAAATTCATGACGTGTGTAAAGTATGGTAACAGATGAGGATAGCACATTTGTAATAACTTTATATTAATGTTTTCAGGGCCCGTAGATGTTAATTTAATGGCGAAAAGAATATTTCCAACTTCCAATTTATTTGTTTCAACAAACTGAAACAAGTTTTCCAGATCATGTTTTTTATTTGACGAGTAGTAGTTAATTAAATCATTATTATCTATACGAGAGTTATTAGAAGAATTTAGAAAAAAAATATTTATCTGGTTTACGTTTTGTAAGTTAAGTGGCAATTCATGTTTTTTATCCCTATTTACAATATTCAATTTCCAAAGCTCTTTCCAAATTGCCTGAGGTTTATAATTTTTATAAATTTGATTTTGCAGATATGCTTTTTTCTCTCTTGCAATTGCACCAGTGACAAGATTTCTCAGAGATTTGTAGCTGTCCCAATGTACTGCATTTTGAGTTTTTTTTAATTTACCCAAAGATTTGTTTCGCAATTTCATCATAAATTTCATTATATCCATAATCCAAGGTTTACCCGTTCTGGATATTTTAAATTCTTTAAAGGGTGCATGTTTATTAAAGATGTAATGTATATGTTCATTTAAAAACTTGATCTTGTCATTTATGTTGTGCATATCAAAAATTGAAAACCATATTGCGATATTGTATATTACATTTACACCATTTTTCGATTTTTCGATTCTATAAATGCGAAACGATTTTTTATAAATACTGTTAAATAACGTAAAAAACTTTTATGGTTGATATATATGGCCTATATTTTTCTTTTTGCGATAGTGTAAGATAGACTATAGGAACAAATGAATTCAAAACACTAAAACATATTACTGTATTTTAAGCAAAAAAAATGCTAAAGTTGAAGCCCGCGGGCTCCAGTACGTCAAACGGTGTGATTTTCAAATCACCGGTCAACTGGAGAGTTAAAAAGGACGTTATATATAATAGTATTTTATTAATACTACTGGTATTTACTACTTCTAGCAAAATGCATTCCTTGGGGTGGAGTCCAACATTTTTGACAAACTAAATGGTTAGGTTTCCCCGAAAGAATTTACAATGTTAACATATCTTATAGTCTGTAATACCATCGGGAGCATAGAAAAGTGAACGACTCCTGTACACATTTTATGGGATATTTTAATGTTGTGATACTGAATTTTCGGTAAGATTTAGTACGCGCCAAGCATACTAATAGATGAGTTTGACTGAAACATCTAAAATTTCAAATCGAAAAACGGAATGCATTTTTTAAAAATTATTTTAGCGATTTACTGTTTTACACTCCCGATGCTGCAAGCTGATATTCTGTCTTGGGATAATGTAGTGAGTGAGCCACAGATTTAAGACATAGAGTAACAAGGTCTACACATCACCATGGCACATACCTCACTGTTAATTGTACATCACCATAGTGACCAATTGCTTGTAAGTAACAGCTCTCTCTGATCTAACTAAGAAAACTGCTCAACGTAAACTTTCAAATCTGCCATCCTAACGCAGGTAAGTTAAAATATTTCAATACATTATAGGCTATAATTTATTAATAAGGTGCATTTTCAGATAGCAACTGTCACCGCTCGGGCACGGCTTGGAATGTCGGCAGAGTGGTTTTAATGAATCCCAATTCTAAGTGTATCTCAACACCTGACATTGCATTATTTGAATACAGCACATCTTAATAAACAACTCTATTAACTTTAATAGAGCAATAAAGCATAATGTTTACCTTTATGTTTATTTCCAAACCGTCAGCTTAATTCTTGCATAGGTAAATTATTTTAAATCAAAATTATTAACACATGACTTATACGATTCTGTGTCAGATTTTCTTTTCTAATAAGAGATCAAGACAAAATTACCTGGGAGTTAGCTCATTGCTTTATTTAGCACATTTATAATTTAATTAATACATACGCGATTAGTTTTAAAAAAAATTATTTATAAGAAATCGGATCATAGCATTAAATCTATTTGGTGTCTGTTAATTTCTAGTATAACTTTCTGGCCTCTATTAGCCCATGCTGCTATGTAATGATATACACAGGGGTATAAAAATCATTTTTAAAACGGATTAAGGGAGTACATTGGTTGAATATAATCAAGATCTATTTAAATATGAATTGGGAATATGAATAATCATTATTCAATTAGAAAACAAAATAGAATTCATAATTGATTGGAATGGCTAATTGAGAAACAGATGGATTCAAAAATAATATAATATTTACAAGAATAAGGTTTGAAGGAAATGACAAATACTTAATTGAAATAAGTTATTATAAATAGTAGGTAGAAATCAAATATTAGGAGATGTAGAGTGTAGAGTGTAAAAATTAGAAAAATGATATAGTTAAGCACTTTGTTTTTAATTATTAGAAATAACAAATTTGAAAGAATGCAGCTGAACTAATTTTGGTGTAATTAAAAATATTAAAATAAACCCTAATTTTTATTAAGTAATGTTTGGATAATAAAAAGGGTTAAATACTAAATCTGGGTAGTGAGATAGAAATGAAATTTAATCCAAGAACAAGTAAAGATATAACACTAAGGAAGCTTACAAGTATGTGGTAAAGAACTAATGGAAAAGCAGAATTAATCTACAAATGTGAATAAATTTAGTAAAATACTAAGTCAAGTTTATTGGAGAATTACATTTGACATCATATATTAATCGAATTGGATTACGTCAAACTATTTGGTGTTAAGGGAGAGTTCAAAAGAAGGACCATTGGTTGAGGAGGCGCGTTTCAGGAAGTTGGCAGCTGTGGTGTTGGAGTTACGTGGCTGCAGATTTGGTCTGTTTGGTTACATGCTGTGGGGGAAGTTTACATCACTAATTCTGGACAATTTGGACTTCTTGTCTGTCGGTGGAACCTTTTGTTGTGAAAAGGTATTTAAGAGGCTAGATTTGTAGGTAGAGGGGAGCAGGTTGGTCGACATCAAGAACATTGTTGAGTTCGAGTGAAAGGTGGGTGATACTGAGTAGTAAGGTAATTACTAGAAAAGGAAATAAAGACTATAAAGTTGAATTAGTTATTAAAGAATTGCTTACTGTTTTAATATTGTTGTGTACTAGTGAAACGATCTGGTATTTCTCATTTAATTTTCAAATCTGTTTGACATATCATTTGACATAAGTTATTTTGACTTATAAAATAAAATTAAAAATCAGAATATCTGATTTCAGAAATAAGCACTCTAGATAAAAGGAATCCACTCCTGATTTTTCAGGAGCTAGCACAAATAATAATTATTGGTATTCAAATCGTAAATAGGGCAATTTTAAATTGATAAAATAAAAATATAATTCATAGACAGATTAATATCACTATACGTGAAGGTATAGCAGTATATTACCTTTTATAAGGGAGAGTAATGCAAAACAGTAATACAAGAACAGTTGGAAATAACTCGAAATCAAAACTGTGCTGCAGACTTTAGGCTACGATATTTGTATCTCTAAAAAGATTTTGTAAAATAATTAGATTGCATTTTACAAAATATTTCTCGCACTTTCACAGCATCGAAGTGGGCTGCTTTATCTCACACCTAACTGCAATATTCAGAGCCAGTTACTCTTTAGGATATATTCCAAACAACTGGAGATAAGTATATGCAGTTTCTATTCCAAAGACAAGGAAAATGCCTATTGGTCTATTGATCTATTAGCCTCACCTCCTTTCTCCTACAAGCTATATACAAAATACTAGATTATCATATTAGAAGTGGCATTCTACTAAATAAAGCACTTCATCCCAAACAATTTGCCTACCAAAAAGAGAAACCTAAGATTGGTGCTCGGCATTGCTAAACAAATTGCATTGAGGAGAAACGTATCAAAGAGCGTTTGTATGTATGCATTAATAGATATACGGAATACCTTCGATAATACCTCCTATGGAAATATATGAGATTCCGCACATGAAAGAGCTATGGGCCAGAACCCATTTGTGGACTTTCAAACGAACACATTATGGAAGAGGTTCGTAAATGAGAAAAAAGAGGTAAGAAGGGTCCCACTGGAGTAATACTCCAGGTTAACGTAGAGAGAAGAAGTTTATTATCAACTCTCCCCAGAATGGAGGGCTTCTCGAACTAAGTAATGACGACTTTAGACAAATAATAGTCTTACTGACTGTTTAGGAACCAAAACATAATTTTAACTTTAAACTAAATATGCATACATTTCGTAAGCAACCTGTTGCATGCGGAAATTATAAACAAGGCATCAGCGTTTATTATCAGCACTGGTCGAATGACCCCGGTCAACAAACTGCAATCCTGCAATCCTGGCTGTTTGTTTGTTATGAAATTGAATACGCAAGTGCATATGCGAGCTGGAACTAGGGCAAATATTAAACTTTGTAAGCTAAGTCAGTATTTTTATATGTATAAATAGAAAAATATTCTAGTCAATAAACATACAGTTTGAAGTCTTTGTTTCACTGTGTCACGCTGACCAACGGCCCCAGGTCTTTTTTGGTACATCATCTCGTGTGAGACCGCACGAGACCGTTGGTTTGCACCCCTTTTTAATTCCTGCACCCCTAAGATATTCCTGCAACTGTCCAAATTAAATTCATACAGTCCATTACAAGCTCCACCCTGAACATTTTGGTCCTTTCGAGCCTTTAAACGTTCCTGCCCTGATCATTTTGGTGCTTCAAGCCATTAAAACGTTCCTGCCCCTAGTATTTGATATTTCGAGCCTTTCAACGTTCCTGCCCCTAGTATTTGGTCCAGTGATCCGTTAAAACGTACCAGCCCTCATCGAACAAGACCGTTACGATGGCGCAGCGACGGGAGGTTTTCACAACCCAAGAAGATTTAGCAGAATCCATTCGCAGGCAGATTATCAACGTGAGGAAGGATGGCCCATCAAGAAAAAATGCAGCATATATCACCGCTCGCAGATCGACCCTAACACAACTTTGGGAAGAATATGAGGCCAACCATTTAGACCTGGCGAAGGAAGTCGAGGAAGAACACCCTTATTTTAAAAACAATTTTTTTCAGCAAACCAAAGACGTTTACAATGAAGGGGTTGCCCTGCTCGACAAGTGCGAAGAAAATCTAGCCACACTAGGTGAAAGTTCACAGCAGCCAGCTGGACCAAAGGAAGATACGACCGCACGTGCTGACAAGGAGGGACAGTTTCGAATAAGAAGGCTACAGATCAAGGTGAATTCACTCCAAAGCGACATTCAGGAAGTCTGGAATAGGTTGAATGAGGAATGCAGTAAAAGGTATTGTGAATACAACATTAAGAATTTTAAGGATGATTGGGATGACATCAGAGCTCTAAACGAGGAGATACTATCCCACGGTAGCTACGACGACAAGGAGTTCCACGAGACCAAGAAGATGGTCAACGAAATAATTATGCTCCTGTTCCAGCACATCCAGGATGAAGATGTTCATAGTGTCAAGGAAAACAGCCATGCGAATATAGTGTTACCTGCTCTCAAAATTCCAGTTTTTGAAGGGACCTACGAAGCATGGCCTAGCTTTCATGATATTTTCCGAAGAATTGTTCATGAAAATTCACGACTAAGTAAGGCGGAAAAAATGCATTACTTAAAGTCACAGTTACGAGGGGAAGCCAGCAAGTTAGTGCAACACCTGGAGGCAACTGAAGCCAATTACGAGTCTGCATGGTTCATTATAAGGAACAGATACGACAACACCAGGCTGCTACTTGCGAAGTATTTGGATGACATATTCAACTAGGCAACCCTGTCGAACGAATCTGCAGAAGGGATCAAGAAACTCCATGACACGACTGCAGAATGCCTAAGAGCAATTGAGAACTTAGGAATTGAAACGGCCACATGGGGGCCTATCATGTGTCATATAGGGACACGGAAGTTGGACAAGGAAACCAACAGACTGTATGAGCAGTCACTAACGGCACCAAGAGAAGTGCAAAAATTCGAGCAGCTACTGAATTTCTTAGAAACAAGATTTCAGTCGCTGGAAGCTGTACAAAGACGGAACAAACTCGAACCCAGAAAACAAGGAATTGGAAAACCATGGGAAAGTCACCAGGATCGGTGGGCAGTGAAGACGTACCACACTGCTGACATATCGTGCTTCCACTGCGGAGGATCACACAGCATTAAATCCTGCCCAAAATTCAGCAATCTAAATATATCCGAACGTTGGGATTTCATAAAGAATAAAAAATTATGTTCAAACTGCTTCAAGCCTACAGGAAAATATAACTCCAGACACTTTTGCCCAGGGAAATGCAAGGAAAAAATTATTGAGACAGTCAAAGAGATTCATCCCGCATCAAATGGATCCATCCCAGGAGTAACAATCCAGCAGGTGAAGAAAATATCAACAACCGATCCTACAGCGGAAGAACGAGCAATAGCAGCTGCCAATATAAAGAATACGGAAGTTCAACATCCTGTTATCATCGAATGTGAAAAAATAGCATCTTATCATTCGCAAGAAAATCACCAAGTGCATGGAGTTTCCAAAGTCCTCATTCATGAAGTCCTCGTTCACGAAGTCTCCATTCAGGAAGTTCCCATTCACAAAGTCGATGGACAGAAAGGAAAGGAAATTGCAGGCCACGAACAAATCGTTGAAACTCCTACAGCAGCTCCAAGCAGTGGATGCAGTCCAGAAATTGCAGGCCACGAAAAAATCGTTGGAACTCCTCCAGATGCTTCGACAGCAGCTCCTAGCGATGGATGGAGCCAAGAAGATGCAGCAATAACTGCTGCTAACAACAACACCTCCGAGCTCACTAAAAACTTGACCCTCGGTAATGGACGGAGCCCAGAAGTTACAGTAATAACTGCAGAAGATGGAAAACCCTCCGACACCATTAAAAACTTGACACCCGGTGGAGAGCGGCACCAAGACTTGTCGGCAGGGGATGCAGGAAAAGAAAACACCAAACACGTAGCACCTAGTCGAGGGTGGCAACAAGACACAGCGGCAAGAATTGCAGTACACGAGCAACCCTCCGAGTTCGCTAAATACTTAGCACCCGGTGTAGGGTGGAACCTAGAAATGGCAGCAGCCAGGAATTCAGAAAATGAAAAATCCGAAACCAAATATTCTACGCCTAATAGAAGGTGGATTCAAGAACTAACAGCAACAAGTTCAGAAAACAATAAACACAATGCTAAGCACTTAGCCCCTCGTAGAAGATGGTATCAAGAAGACGGCTTATTAAAGTCTGCGAGGGAATTTACCGAAAGCACGCAATATGGAATACCGATGCGGCATCCTCTAAAACAGCTAACCTCGGCAAGAGTGATATTAATTATCGTATTCACTCATATAATGTTCGTCTCCAAAGGAAGAGGCAGCCGATGGACGTTGGCAGGATGTTCCAAACCAATTGGTAACATAGTCAACGACACAATAACACAAAAGCTCTTTTACAGAAATAGCAAAGGAGCCAGTGTTGCAGCAACCGAACCACTTCGAGGATTTACAACCCACTCGGTTAGACCTGCAACATCATCTGAAGGAAATAGCATGGAGAGCCATCCGACGTCGCTACTACCTATCCAAGAGGACAAGTTAAAGGAGATCGAGCCAATAGGAAAACATCTTTACCTATGTAGGCCATCCGCCGTTCGAAGTATTGAAGACAATCCTAATTGCATCATTGACGAAATCTATCAACGATTAAACAAGATCAAATGTTTGGTCCATCAGTTTACAGTTAAGACACTGGTATGGAAGAAACTGTACGCAGCGAATACATGGTTGTTTATTCCCAATCAACCCACAACAGCAGCAGTACAATGCAGCGGGAATCGAGAAGATGTGAAGATTCAAGATGTTGGCATAATCCAGATATCCCCAGATTGTACTATATACACCAAACGGACTACCTTGCATACTCAGCTATTCACTACTATTCCTGTCGTAGCTGGGTTCAACAAACCAATGCAAGTAATTATTAACACTACTTTGCAGAATACGAGCACCCACCCTCAACTGCAAATGGAGGAACCTGTGTTGCTACCGTCCGATCATTTTCAACGCCTACAAGAAGAAGAAGACGAGTTGCAGCTACATCAGGAATATCCATTGTGGCACCATCAACATACCATCATGGTGAACACTGGTACTACAATCGGTATCTTGGTATCAGTTTGTATCATCTGGACATTATGGAAGTACTGGAGAAAGAATAGGAAACCGCAGCCACGCCCAAATTCAGACCCGTCAGAGAGCTTCTGGTTACAACCACTGCCACCTGACGAAGAAGATGGAGAGACAGCCTCAGCCACACCATCCCGGCCCTTTGTCGCTCGGCAGAATGTTTAGGAACCAAAACATAATTTTAACTTTAAACTAAATATGCATACATTTCGTAAGCAACCTGTTGCATGCGGAAATTATAAACAAGGCATCAGCGTTTATTATCAGCACTGGTCGAATGACCCCGGTCAACAAACTGCAATCCTGCAATCCTGGCTGTTTGTTTGTTATGAAATTGAATACGCAAGTGCATATGCGAGCTGGAACTAGGGCAAATATTAAACTTTGTAAGCTAAGTCAGTATTTTTATATGTATAAATAGAAAAATATTCTAGTCAATAAACATACAGTTTGAAGTCTTTGTTTCACTGTGTCACGCTGACCAACGGCCCCAGGTCTTTTTTGGTACATCATCTCGTGTGAGACCGCACGAGACCGTTGGTTTGCACCCCTTTTTAATTCCTGCACCCCTAAGATATTCCTGCAACTGTCCAAATTAAATTCATACAGTCCATTACAAGCTCCACCCTGAACACTGACTGAACATTGCCCTTTGAGATACCATCTTAAAAAAATTGGGAAGGCACACGATGAAGACTGCAGATTCTGCGCAATGGTGAAAGGAACTGTAGAAGATATATTACGTGAGAGCGACGCACTGGCATACAAAAGGCAAAAATTACAAGAAGAAATAGCTGTGTTGCCTCAAAATAAACGGAAAATAACCCCCAAAGAGATCCCAAACTTTACGAAAGGTTTAGGAATTTGAGAGACTTACTTTAGTAGGGTACTCATAACAGATCTCTTTCGGTCGAAGTGACGAAAGGCTTTGTAGCCTAAGCGATCCCATGAAAACAATATTACAATCTTAAATTACATTTTACTGGTCTACCGTTACCGGTATTGTATTAATCCGGATACATTGCTTATGCTATTCCATAGAATCCTTGTATTAACATATTTATCCAGACATAATTCAAATTAAAGTAGTAGTTATGACACCTATTCTTTTAAATCGAGACAAATAAAAAAATTTAATTGACTTTTAAGGACACTACGCAGTGATGGGTTAATATCTAACTATTAATAACATCCGCTTTCTATTACATCTTTACATTTTTGTCTACTAGGAATCACTTGCCGTCGTCTGCTGAACTATATGCAATTTTAAACTGTAATACGTTGCATGGCAATTGACACTTGCGTGTCTCATTTCTTCTGTCCTTCATAGATTACTTTGCTTTCAGTATTCCAAACGCAAGAAAAATAATCTGTAATGGACTTTACTCAAAATTTCCCTCGTAAGTGGCCGTTGTGACACTAACAATTTTAAAAATCAAAGGCAATTAGGGGTAATGTTTTTAACGTTCTTAATACTACTGAAATAATAAAGGAAAACAGTTGGTAATGCAAATTACATCAATTCTCAAATTTAATGCGATTACAACGCTGGGCAGTAGTTCACCAGCAATCCGCCCGTTTATCGCATGCTGCGACGGAGGGCTCCTTACGTTTGTGGGACGTGGCGGCATTAAACATAAAACAATTATTTGTTACCTATTTTAACCCTTACAACATTTAATCTGTATCTGTAGGGTCCCATTTTTGTCAAGGGCAAAGCCTGAGCTATGTGCAAATTATGACTTTTATCTATTTCTTAGTTAAAGCAAAAACTTTTTAAGGTGTTCATCCTGTATATGTTGGGGTCAAAAGATTCCCTTGTTCGTCAAGTTTAAAAACCTGATCTATGTGCAAAATATTACTTTTGTTTAAGTAATAGTTTTTCAGTTAAATAAAAAATAGGCACAATTTTATTTTTAAAAGTGTGCCGCTGTATATATTATATCGAATTTGTCTCAATTTCATGACAGGAAGACATGACACTGGCATACAAAATATCGTCCCCCTCCAACAAAAAGCTTTTGAGTTATACCGGCAACAGGCAGACAGACGGACAGACGGACCGAACAGACAGAATTGAGAAAACCTGTTTTTCGTTATCTGGAGACCCTGAAACGGTAAGATCTGAAAAATCTGGGAATGTGATTTTTTCGCGATTATAATACTTCCTTCGTCTTTTAGACGACTGAAGTAAAATGTTTTAAATATAAGCTTGTCTTGACTGCAAACAAGACCCTCTTACAAATAGAATACTTTCAAAAACTGTTTTATAAGTAAATACACGGTAATAAAGCTATATCACGACTTAATACTATTTTATGAATTTACAACCATACAATGTAATTCATTCCCCAATGGTTACATATTTTAATTCTGATTTATTCCTACATACTCTATACAGATCGAGAGCACTGGAATTTCTAACTTTATTACTGTAAAAGTTGGTCTTCAAACTGAAAGAGAAGAGGAGTCTATTTCGTGGTAATATAAATTATTATTACTGAACCTGTTGGTCGTTTATATTCCGTATTCGTTTAAGTAATGAACCATTGTGGTTAGTATGTTTGAACTCAATTAGTTACAAATGAGAACATGTTAATTTGTTATTTGTTCCAATGTGTAGCCTTTCATGATTTAAACAATTCAGAGCTAGGAAATTAATAAACAATAAATGGCAATAACAAACGATCATCTCTATGGTTGATGAAATAGAGCGAATTGGATTTTATTAATATTCTGCAATTTATGTGATGTTGTTGAACTTGGTAATATTGTATCTATACATTTAGGTTAATGCCCATAATAATACTGAAATGCAAAATTGATTATCTATTCAATACTGCGATGCGCGTGTATTTATAGCTAGGTATTGTTATTATGTACATGGAAATGTTCTTTTATGTTCACCCTTCTACTGAAGTTTCGTGTTTCAATATGTTTAGCCCAATATTATAGCACTGCTTTGCTAAACCTCTAGGAAAGATTCAAATCTTAGCAATTTGAGAAAGTAGGCTGCTTACTTCGAAAAGGTTATCTGATGTTCCCCAAAATGGCCAAAGCCAGGGAGAGTACACGCGGGTTAGGACGTTTGCAGACACCCAAGTGGACCGGGTCGCTTTTGAAAACGATTATGAATGATAACATTTACTCAGGTTATTCAATCAATAATTCAGTGAAGGAAATTTACATAAGTGACCTGGCAAAGGTCCGATGATGAAAGTTAGCAAAGCAGCGGTGGAGAATGCAGATCGGTAAAAATGAGCCTAGGTATGCAAACAGAAATGGATATTCTGTTTAATATGGGTTCACATCTGTAAATGGGAATATGATGAATATCTGGAATATCTCCGGTGCACAGAGAAAAGGAAATGAATAAATTCACCCGCCATTGTAATTACAGACTGCAAACAAATAACCTTATTTTAGTTATGTACGATGAACGCTAGGCACTCAACCCACCGTTACGAAATAATTAAATCTAGATCGGTGCAGTGTTTACTTAGTTTTTATTCATAAAATGGCAGCTGTAATGCGCTACCTGCACATAAACGAGTAAAATAATCTATTATCGCTGAAGCGTAGTTACTAAAATAGTAAATATCCTGCAACGTATCTGCTCATGCATTTTGAGGATTTGAAGTCTGTATTTACTGGACCACAGTTTTACTGTTATATTTTAGAATGGGATTACGTTGGTCATCAGAAATGACGTACACTTTTAATAACTACTTAATAGCAAGAATTCCTACTTCTCATTTGTAGCACCCATGAATCATCATCATTAACGGCTGTTGGCTGAGTACAAAATAAAATAAACTAAATAAATTTAAATATAAAGGTAGCGGATAACAAATAACAGAGGTAATGTGGATAACTTCATCTGAAGTGTATTAGCCGTAGAATTGCGTACATTTATTTTTCGCATATTGAGCTAATTTTACATAGTTTCTTGGTGCACAGTGTTACAAAAATAGCGTTAAATAAGAATAAAAGCGGCCCTTGGCTCGAACTGAATTACAAAAAAGTAGTAAAGGACAATGAATTAGTAGATGATGACGAAAGCAGTGAACGTGAAGGTGATATTGAAGTTTAGGAAAATCATGAAAGTACTGACAGCAAAAACGAGGCACCCAAAATTTCGACAGAATTCAGCGATGCCGAGGTAAATGTGTTACCAAGCGAAACACAAGGGAACCGGATATAAATCAAGATGAAGATAAAGATGACAATGACATCCCGTTAAATCAGTTGATGAATAACATGATTAATATTTGTGTACCAACACAATTACGCTTGAAGAATAACAAAGGGCATAAGAAGGGTGCAGTAATATGACTCGTCTTGGAAGAAGGCTAGCAAAAGATGCCGTGCATATTAGAGCAGGTCCCATGCGAATGCTAAGAATGTGGATATGCCAGTTGATACCTTCACATTATTTTGATCGTTGTAATAATGGATTACATTGTTGAGAACGTAATTACATGATTAAATAAAACTGAAAAAATACAAAGAGAATGAATTTAGTCTTAGTACCTGAAACCAACAGAATGCAAATATGGCATTACTGCAATTGCCTTTCTTCGTTGTATATGCGAAGTGCAAACTTCTGAATTCCAGAATGATCTTTGAACCAAATCTTTTTGTGGAAATTTAAAGGTCTACAATGACCAAGAATCGTTTTGCTTGCCTTCTAACACTATACAATTTCAAGATAAGAACGCAAAGGCCAATCGTGAAATCAGCTCCATTTCAGGCTAGCTGATGCAAAATTGCAATATTAATTATAAATCTTGATCATACCTAACCATTGACGAGCAACTCCTTACTTTTCGTGGCTAATCCCATTTTAGAATATTCACACTGACTTCGATATATCCAACCAGAACAATGATTGAGACACCTTATAAACTAACAACGGTTAGCATACTTAGCAAAAATAAGAAACTCGAACTGCTCAACGTAAATGCCAGCCAACCGAAAACTATGTTTTGTTTCGATAAAGATAAATTATAAAAATAAATTAGTATAATAGGTGTCCAAGAAGAATGACAATCTTCTTTTGGTTTTGACTACTCACGATTTGTCTAAGAAGTTGCATATTATCGAGTCTTGCAATAGTACTAAGAGCGGAATGGGCACCTTTGGTACGATGAGTGCTTATGGGTTGTAATAGCAAAACCAGCCGATGGCGAATGCGAATTTTCTACGGCATGTTAAATATAACTCAAATAAACAGCTAGAACGCATTTAACCTAAAAAAATTATCAAAACGAAAAAAAAACCGACGTTGGACAGATAATTTGCACCTTCGTTAATATCTAGACGAAGCTTGAACACTTGTCAAGCCATTTAAAGAATTCCATCGAAGATATTCTAAAGACAAAGAATACGGCAGTTCAAGCCGACGTAGAAGAAGAATAAGGGAAGCATCTGAAACATTTGTATATAAAGACAATTAAAATGGCATCTACATATTGCAATAACTGCAAGCAACCAATATACGCATTATAGTGTACGCAAAATAACACTCAACATGAATATTTTGCACATTATATCGGATGTCGGTTGCTTTTCAACATTGAAATAAAACATTACGCTGAAGACTTTCTTCATATTTGACTACACACCCGCAGGTTGCAAGTATTAATTTAATGAGACGTTAGTAGTAACGTGGGTTGAAAAGACGTTAGTATTCGGGGGTAAAATGCAAATAAAGTTAAAATTGTTAACACTCTAATACCTTTAACTTTGTTAGAACAAATGGGTTGCTTTAACATCCTGAGATTTATTTTTTAAACTCCTGGACTCAAGTTTTGTCGTATTTTTATTTAGTATGTTTAATATATTTGGTTATACTTCTTCGCTATTTTTTTGTTATAGGGTAATATCTACCGCCAACTAAAAATTGTAATTAGCTAGTTTTAATATTCTCATATAATAGTGGAATACTATAGCAAAAAACTAGAACAAAAATTGTACTAAGTGTTCAGGCTTTTAGAATTAATTGCTACAATGTATAATTATTTATGTGTTACCATTTATATTATTGTCAAACATGTTTATCCACTGTAACGCACTACATATTACCTACACTATACAGCAAACATTTTTAAAATATAGGTGGCTGAATAAAGGGTCGCATTTGTTATTATGTTATTTTATATTTAGAAAGCGTTTGTTTATAAGTATTAAAATTTTACATCAGACACCAAAAATATAAGAAACCTAATTAGGTTTATACTGTGTGAGAACCCACAAACACTAATTATTTTTCCACCACAGTAGCGTTCTAAGTGAACAAGTTGAATGCGTCAGATGAAGTTGTGCCAGTTATACAAACGAAGGGGCTTTGAAAATTGCCAGGGTTGCCATGCATAAACGCGGCTACCCAAGGCAGCATAAATACACAGAGATGAGCCGAACGCTGAAGAAATAAGGTATTTAATAAACGTTTGTGAGAAGATCCGACTTGTTATAACAACAAACATCTAGTAGGTAAGAATGCGGCAGGAATAAGGGTTTTGTGAAATGCCTTTAACGGAATAGGTGCTCCAATGCTGGCAAGCCAAGACAGCGGAGGGTTGCATTGAAGGATATAGTTTATGTAGGTGAATGTGTAAGGCGTATGAATGAGTTTCATAAATCATACATTTGTGAAATAATTTGGATTGACTACACCAAAGAGCGATATTCTGTATTTCCTTTGAAAGCGTTTTATTAAATAATTTAGTTATGTGAATAAATATTTTTGAAGATAGTTTTGGTTGCTTGTTAAATGCAACCAAAATACAGTATGATCAAAAATTATTTTCATCGAGTATGGATATGGAATAGTTCCAGATGTATGAATGCAACTAGAAGTCACTTAAAAATTAAATGTCAAGTTTGACATTTAAGTATAAACGTAGTTGCATTCATTAATTGGGAACTATTCCATAGGTGAAAACAATTTTTGATTGTGGTATAGTTTGCAAAGTAGTTTCGCATTTAATTACCAAGTAATATTTTCATTTCTTTTTTGAGGCTTTTGCGGTTAGCCATCAATTTCTGGCTTTACATCTTGTGAATCCACACAGGGATGTTCATAGTAATTATCTGTGTTTGCGGTTTACTAACCCTTACAAGCCATCCTTTTTGAGTTCGAGGTGTCTTTACTCATGAGGGTATTTATGCAAGTTCGCCATTTTTTCTTTAATTTTAAAACATAATTACGGTATATAATTTGTCTAAGATGTTCACGATCGTTTTAGTTAAAGCGAAGCTCTTTATACGTAATGATTGTACTGCTAGTAATGCTAATCACAATTAAAATATTTTCCTACTTGTAGGTAATTTGGAAAATATTCAAGCTATATTCTAAAACAATTACCAATGAAAAAACCTTGTTTAGCATTTATATTTTACATGAAAAAACTCTAAAGACGCGAATGATAAGCAAATTGATATCGTCGTCGAATAAAATGAGGCCGTCGCAGCTTTTAGCGATTTGTAATCCTAAAAATAACATTTACTAATACACACCTAAGTATGTAATTAATTGGCTGTGCGGAACGCTACATCGTACTTATATTAAGCGCTGAAATCCATATTTGATACAACCAGGTTATTTTTTCAAACTCGTCTTCCTTTGAGTGAGTGACAACGTTCTGTATTTCGTACACCTACCACATTTCATTTTGCAATTCACTCGGTTCTTGAATTGATGCTTTGCTCCGTGGAATATTTCCCGATATGCCTGAAGGAAATTTAATTTTTCTTTAAGAAAATATATTCGGAGTTGATGTCAACACCTCTTCAATCTCATGACGAAAAGCATTCTGAGCACAAAACAATTTAGGTCGTTACAGTAGGTAGCATTGCAAATGTTATCAGTGCTTTCGCAGTTTCCATTTCTACGGTTACGGAACGCAATATGTCTTAAAAATGTATCGTAGTAGAATGTGATTGCTGTAACAAAGTAAACGTATCTTTCTTGCTATTAGCTGTATTAACTATATTTTTGCTAAGCAATGATTATTTAACAAATTAAGCAGTATTGTAGGTATGTAAAACTGCTGTAACGTCAAGAAGTGAAAGCGATTTTGTTCGAATAGTTATTTTTAAAGTTATTACACGGTGAAAACAACTCACCCCATCCTATAAGATTTAGGTACTTTTAAGAGAACAAAGTTGTTATTAAAACATTTCATTTAAGCTATATTTTGAGTTGTAGCAATACAATAAAAAATTTTCACATTTTTGGAAAAAGAATGACATCATATCTACTTCACTAAAGACGACGAGCTATAACCCACTTTAATATGGATTTGTAGTAGATGGTGCACCTATGAAAGAACGATCCAATGCTTTAAATTATAGTAGTCTGTGACATGTAAAAACAGTCACTTTTAGCACTTGTATCATAAATAGATATCATTCAGAAAACCCATAGTTAGAAAAACATTAAAATGACAGAAAACTTCAATAAAAATCAAGATGTTCGTTTGCTACCCGACAAACTACTACCTCATCAATAAACTTCTATTGAACGTTAGGAATATCATAGAATCTAACACGACTAATCCCAATTAATGACATTATGTCACGTATATCATTTAAAATATAAATTACTTTGCGCAAAAATGTATTAGTTTTGAGGATTAATTAAAAAGCACAGTGAAATTAATTCTGAAAATCTACTGTTTAACTAATAGTTTTTAATACGTATAATAATAGAATAAATAGTGCTCTAGTAAATGCTGAATTGCACCATACGATTATGTATGCAAATGACGTGACTGTTCGCTTACCTACCGATAATATACACCTTCAGCAAACTATTGGGAACGCATTAACTACGTTAGTTGGCCCACTCGACACTACTAAATTCATACGCTATGTTAAGTAAGCCAATATGATTGAACCACGTATTAGAAATTGCACATCCATGGAATTACACATACTGTATCGTTCCCTATTGATGTTGTTCCTACATGTACATATCGTATATAATATTCTATAAAATATTTTTTCTACTCCTTTAACAAAAATGGTATTTAACATACTAACATACACGTCGCTAAATAACCTTTTAATCATGCCTTCAAAACCTGTGACTAAAGAACCCCTTAGTCATTAGCTGAAGTTGGCAAGGACGTTTTAGTCATGGGGTGAAGTTCGGTTCAAACAGTATTTGCTTTATTAGACACAGCCAAAACTAAAATCAAGTTACTTTTCAACTTTCAACAGTCAACTTTGACGTTTGCCAAGTATAATTTAACTTAACATGATATTCAAAATCTTAATGAAATTATGTTATAGTCTAAATATGTGGTCATAGAAAAAGTGTAGTATGTAACACATTATAATATAAACTCGTCTAGACACTCGTTTATTAAACACTCGCTGCGCTACGCCGGAATCGTGCTTAAAAAACTCGTGCCTAAGTGACGTTTACTATATTATACAGGTACACCGATTAGTCATAGACGCCTTATGTTAATAAACCGATTAAACCTAGTATACCTTCGTATAAAGTCTCCCGATGAAGACGTTATAGAGCCTTAAAGTAAATTTCTTTATTTTTTATTTTCATCATAATTTCCACAAATATAAGGACGTCGACTTGGACTTTGGTGTACGAGCTTACTATTATGTACAGCACTAATAATGATAGATTGACTGTACGAGGAACTTTAGCTATCCTGAAAATCTTTTTTTAGCTCCAACTTTGTTATCTGTAGAATCAATTTGAAATTTTAGGCTATAATCTGAAAGGGCGATAAGCGTAACAACAAACTTTTACTTTAAAATGCTTATGGAAGTTTTGGGTTGTCATTAAGACGTTCAATTATCAAGTAGCCATGATCACAAAAACAATGGGTAGTGATTGTGATCTAGTAAAGAACAATGATAAATCAATTAACGACATTCTTTCTTTTGTGTTTACGAAAATGTTGCGAAGTAATGAACATTCAGAATTGGAGAATTCGTTCTGTCGCAGCATTTTTGTAAAATTAAAAAAAAAAAAATTCTATATCACCAACGTTATTAATTGATTTATCATTGTTGTTTACTAGATCACAATCACTAAGTACTGGTTTTGTTCAAGGCTACTTGATAATTGCACGTCTCAATGAGCACCCAATAGGCATTTTAAAGTAAACGTTTGGTTTTATGCTTGTGAACTAAGAGTACCTTGTTCTTATGATTTTTATTTTATTTCGGATTATAACCTAAAATTTAAAAAACAAACATTCCAGACAATAAACTTAGAGCTAAAAAGAGATTTTAAGGATAGGTATTGTGCCTCTTACAGGCCAGTCTAGTTTATAAATATGTGCATCACAGTTAAAATCGCTATCTTTACATTTGTAGAAATTAACATAAAAAGAAGAAAAGAGAAAAATTAACTGCAAGCCCCTATAACTTGTTACTGGAAAGACTGTATACTACGGTATATTAGGCTTTATCGGTTTATTATAAACTAAGGAATCTATGACGAATCGGTGCCCCATTCCTTTTGGGCGGTTATTAATATGTTTTTAAAACTATTTAAAAAAAGATTCATCACCAGAATTGTTTATTAAAAAAATGTACTGTTTTCCCAAAAGAATGACTTTTGGGTGAGTAGTTTTCTAGAAATAAAATGGTTGTCTGTTTTATTTTATTTAAAACTTCTATATTTTTTCTGATGTAGCATATCTAGTCGTCGTCATCGTCAGCCATCTTGTACATTTTCACTGCAGGGGATCGGATTCTCATCTCTAAGGAGGTTTAGTCATTAAGAATACCACAGTTGCTAAAGCTGGATTGGGAAATTGGAGTGGACCCGTTGCTACATTTTTGTGGCCGTTGGAATCGATGGACATCGAACCAAGGCAACGTCTAGAACCGAAGGCTCTATTTTAAGCCCCCTTTACTGATTTTCTACTTAATCTTATATTTTTTAGATATTATGCAATACTATTCTTAATGATCACCAAATATTTATAAGATACAGTAAAATCAGTCTTAAAATTAAAACACTATATAAAAGAGTAAATTATTTACCAAGTCATTAAAATTTAATACATTCTGTCTAACCGAGTATCTATTAAAAATTGGGGGTTAACGATCCTAACTAGGAAGAGAATGTTAAACATGACTGTTTGTAGTCTGATGTGACTTACTGAGTAAGAACTAATAAACAAGATAAAATAAACGACAAAAAACATTGGTAAACAATTACAATTCAGTCTGGCTGAACTAAATTGTACAATACTGGGTGCTACAAAAAAATGTGGACAAACTTCATGTGGTTGTAGGGGACGTTGGTATAAGTAATTTGGGTATGGGGATACATGTTCGTTGAACCCGCGTTTCCGTGCTACACAGCTATGAAGTTGTAGCTTCTAATACAGTGCGAATGCAAATAAGGTAGCATAAATGATACAGGTGTATCCTTGAGTCAAAATAACAAGACTAAGCCAATCTCTGAAACTTCTTTGTGGCGTGAATTCATAATTCATATTCTTATTTGGGTATTTCGCCACTCTGCAAATTAAATATATTAAATAACGAAAGACTAAGCCAAATATACTTTAGTACCAAATCGCACCTCTGATGACTTACAGCCCCTTAAAGGACAAAACTAAAACACACCTTGAGATGTTATTCTACCCTTGGCAACTCTGGCTTCTTCATTATTATTAATTGAACATTCCTAAGCACGTAAAGTAACCTGTAGCTTTAACATTTAAAGGTGACAGTGATTAAAACCAGAAAGATGAATGTTGTAAAATAAACACATTTGAGGTTAGCGTTGCAATATTTGACAATTCCAGATAACAAACAATTAACTTATTAAATTATAGAAGGTGTACTCACAAATAATAGAATGTAGTAGGTTACTTAGCCACACTTGTAAATAAGATCAAAAGAAGCTTTGGCCAAGCTTATTTACAAGTGTGGCTAAGTAACCTACTACATTCTATTATTTGTGAGTACACCTTCTATAATTTAATAAGTTAATTGTTTGTTATCTGGAATTGTCAAATATTGCAACGCTAACCTCAAATTTGCTTATTTTACAACATTCATCTTTCTGGTTTTAATCACTGTCACCTTTAAATGTTAAAGCTACAGGCGGAGCAAAAAAGGCGGTTGTGTGCTGGCTTCCAAGTAAGTATATTGTAAATCTTGATGTAATTAAAGTCTTTTTCAGTCCCAGCTGGTCGTATTATTGTTATCCATACGTGGGCTAGTTTGTGTACGTACAGTGTTTCCTGTGATTGGTTATACAGTTAAGATTCAAGGAGAAAAAGTCCGGACTTGGACACACAGCCACGATTTGAAAAAGCGGTAGAGAAGTGCAGCGACGATTTGGACCAGCAAACGAAGCCAGATAGCAGATACGAGTAATAGCAGCGACATTGGGATCATCAGCGAAGTCAGTTCAAGCAGCAAGAAGGGCCACCCTTTCATCCTAGTCGAGGGAGCTACCAGCATCTTGGAATTCTTGGGAGCAAAGAGGTTCCAGCGAGCAGATCATGGTGCAGAGTGAAAGAAAAATGCGCATTTTGAGCAGTTTTCAGTTTCGAATAGAGACAAGTTTGGATCGAGGCGGCGTCTTTGGTTACCGATAAACCGGTTTGCTGAGTTACGGAGTTGCACTTATTTCATTGTTATTTACCTGTGAGGTAATTATCACCAGCTTGCTTTGATTAGAATAAGATTGAATACAAATTTTCTGTGTCATTGCGTAACCATTATTTGAGGTTAAAATTATTAAGAACCATTCGCCATACTAGAGTAGTTATACAATTGCGTAAAGTTTCTAAGGTCACTAAATACATACAGGTACCGCCATTCAATTCCAAGATTTTGTTCCCCCAAATTAAAAAGGACAGAGCATTGTAAGAAAGTGAGAGTGAGAGTGAGACACTAATGACAGGAACCCCAAAATAAGAGACGAAAGATATGTGTTTGCACAATTGGCAGTACCTTTATGATTTAGTAACCTTAAAAGTTTCAAATTTGTAGCGCCTCGACTCTGGGATGAGAGTTTCGCTAATCTAACAGCTAGTCGGAGCAAAAGAATTAAGTATTGTGATTAATACATTATGAAAGAGCAGCCTAAGTGATACTTTTTATATTCATTTCAAAGAACATTTATATTTTTGCCATACAGCTCAATTATACTCAGTACAATACTTAAATTAATTGACCAAAATGCTTTGACACAGAGTACCTATATTTAGCAGACATAAAAGAACTATAGTTAGTTCTCAAATGCAAAAAAAATTAAACAGGATTTTTTCAATATTTTTGCAACAATTCCGAACCATTAAAAGGGGGGGGGGGTGTAGTACTTAATGATAGATACACACCTGTGCCAAATATCAGTACTCTGGGTTAAGGAATTCGTCAGTGACTAATTTAAATAAGCTTTTTCGTCTTCACCTTTAAGGGACTGCAGTCATCAGGGATGCGACTGTACAAGGCTACACCTGTATCATTTAGGCTATTTTAGTTGAATATGTATAGGACGGAAACGTGGGTTTAACGAACTTGCATTTCTATCCTCAAATTACTTACATCAATGACCCTTACAAACACACAAAGTCTGTCCACTTATTTTTGTATCACCAACTAACATTAATCCAGTGTCTATAAAAAATATTACTTATACGTCAATTACACAGGCCTGCAAATTGAAATTTTTTGATTTTTTTTTTACCGTAATGGGTGAATCGTATGTATTTTGGTGCGCTGAGTCCAAATATGACCTCAGTTTTTCTCCAACACGTAGGGATTTTCCGCAAAATGAAAAAGAAAGTTATGCAAAACCCGCAGTACATATAGGTAAAAATGCATTTTGAAATAAAAAAAAATATATTACTAGTGGTTTATTTACATTTTTAAATACAATTTGATAAAAATAATATGTAGTATATACAATAAGGATTTATAATTCTTTATAATATCTACATCTTTTCCCCAAAACTCCGTTTTGAGCTTTTCCGTTTGTGTGGAATGTCTGGAAGTTCTCTATGAAGCATCCAACAGTAGTCTCCCACCATATTCACATCCCATCGTCCTTGGTACCTCCGTTCCATTTCTTTGATGTCTTGGTGGAACCTCTCGCCCTGCTCTTCACTTACGGCACCAAGGTTTTCTGGGAAATAACTCAAATGGGAGTTCAAAAAGTGAAGTTTCAAGCTCATGGAGCACCCCAAGGTTTTAAAACATTTCAACATTTTATTTACAATTTCTTCATAATCCGGGTCCTTATTGTTCCCCAAAAACTTAGTCACAACTTCTTTAAATGATATCCACGCCTCTTTCTCAGCTTTTTTCATCACCTTTTCAAACTGATTGTCTTTCATTAGTTTCCTAATGTCCGGGCCAACAAAAACACCCTCCTTTAACTTTGCCTCAGACAGTCCCGGGAATTTCTTTTCAAGGTATTTGAACGTTTCGCCATCTTTTGGCAATGCCTTGACAAACTGCTTCATCAGTCCAAGCTTGATGTGAAGTGGGGGTAAAAGCACTTTTTTGGGATCAACCAAAGACTCAAAGTGAACATTTTTTTCTCCAACCTTCAAAGTTATCGTTGGCCACACTTTTAGGCTCCAGTGCTGTGCTTTTGCCCGGCTATCCCACTCACATAGGAAACAGGGGAATTTCGTATAGCCACCTTGTTGTCCAAGCACCATAGAGATGACTTTGAGATCACCACAGATAGGCCATCCAAACTCCTTATATTTCAATTTATCAAGGATAAAAGCCATGTTGTCATACTTTTCTTTTAGATGCACAGAGTGTCCCACGGGTACAGAAGCGTATTTATTGCCGTTGTGTAGCAAAACTGCTTTTAAACTTCTTTTTGACGAGTCAATAAAAAGCCTCCATTCATCTGACACATGTTGAATGTTAAACATTGACATCAACTTGGGAACATCAGAACAATATACAAGTTCGCCATCTTGAGAAAAATTTTACTCAAATTGTTTTTCTCTGCTTCTGTACCAAGAGAATGAAGTTCCAGATCTCAACAAGTTCTTTTCTTGAAGTCTAGAGCCCAGTAATTTAGCAGACTCTTTAGAAAGCCCTAAATCACGAACGAGGTCGTTTAATTCTTCTTGTGAAAACTGTTGGGGTCCACAGTCTTCGACTTGAAACTCATCATCCAACTGCTCTGACTCGCTCTCTGATGACTCTGGCAAATCGTCAAAATTGTGTGGGGGCACTGGTACTGGAATACCGGGTCCATGAGGCACAGGCTGAAGTGCAGATTGCATGTTTGGGTAACATATATCTTTTTTATTTTTGGCATTGTACCCTTGTATGTTGCAAGAACAAAAGTAGCAGTCATCGCCGTGGTTTCTTGGCTCTCTCCAAATCATAGGCACCCCAAAACGAAAAGATTTCACTTTTCCTTTAGACCAAATGCGAAGTCCTTCAACACAGCCTGAATGAACACACTCCATGAGGGGCCCAAGATTTTTCTTGATCTCCGATCTTCACACCAAAATAGGCAAAGTACACTTTTTTAATATACTCCGTAATACTTCGAGATTGTTTTTTTAATACAAGTTCGCCACAAATGTAACAGAAACTATCAGGATTATTAACACAAGCTCTTGAAGACATTTTGAAAGACACTTTAAGAATATTTAAATTGAAATGAACAAATCGAAGGACTACGAGGGGTATATATAGGGCAGTGGGAAAATCCAGGTTTCATTTGTCAATAATGTTCACCACAATTACGCTAATTACCAGAAATAATTTCTCCTATTTATTTATGTACTTTTAATAACAAAAACATTTATTACAGTAACATTGGAATCCGAAAACACCGAAAAAAAGCGATAAACCTTAATTGCATACTATTAAGGTAATGGGTTTCCATGATTCATACGCTGACTAATACTGTTAAATATACTAATTTTTATCATATTTCATAGTTTCTAATATAAAACTATGAAGCCGAATAGGAAAAACAACTTTTTTCGGCATATTCATAAATATACGCCTTAAGGTAGGCAATCCCGCAGAAAAATGCATTTTGCGGAAAATGCTTACGTGCTGGGAAAAAACTGAGGGCATTTCCGAACTCAGCGCACCAAAATACATAAGAATCACCTATTATTTTATAGAAAAAAATTTGGTCGCAGACCTGTGTTATTTATCCGCAAGTGTTGTCATGTAACCTATAAATACTATACAGATTAGTGGTGAAAAATGTTAGTATAGGCAGACAAATGCATTAGAATACAGTTTATGGGCTTTGTATGAGTTGAACAGAAATAGACACATATGATTTAAAATATAGTATCCTAGAATTCAGTGTCTTCTAAAAACAAAACACCTTGATTCTACGGATACTAGATGTTAATGGCATATTAGTCTATTTCTGTCTAACGCGCACAAAGCGCATAAACTGTATTCTAGCTCATTCGAATGCCTGTGTTCACATTATCCACCACCAATATGTATATGGCTGAAAAGAGGATTAAGTGCACCGAAAATATCAGTATTCAAAAACGAGCAATTGATTTATTGTTCAGAAGTACGAGGCTATAATAGCTATTTATACAATAAGTACGTACATGTAGGACTTCATTGGACCAGTCTTTTTTATAGCCGAGAAAGTTTTGCGATGGAGGTCAATAAAGGAGAGGACGAGTTGCATACAGAGATTTGTGTTCGACTGCTAAAATTGCTTGGTTCAGTTTATAAATTTAAAATTTTCTCCATGATCATGAAGTATATAGACTGACTGATATCAAACAGCGTTCCTTGCGTTTCCCTGTAGAGAACGAAAACAATACTATAAGATTCTATACCGTTTTAACTGGCAGTGGTCATCTTCACAAAGTAGTACAGTATTTTCCGCTTCAAAGATATTAATTTTTGCCGAATGAAAGGTATTTTGGGACAATAAATGAAAAACTTAAAATGTTTGACAGAGTGTACGTTCTTTAGTAATATGTATAAGCAGTTTGTCTGATGATTCTTTTCCATGACGTCATGTCCGTATCAAGCAATACGCAAAGTATTCGGAATGTTCTTTTCTGCTAAAGTATTCGGAATGTTCTTTTCTGCTAACAAGGGAAATCAAATTCAGACATAATTTTATATCATTTCCTCAATTGATTTATACGCATTTGATGTCCTGGAATGAAGTGGAAGTAATAAGTTTATAACCTACGATTTGAAAACTACTAAAATGGTGAAACTTGTGTGCGATAATATTGCAAACGGTTGTTAATCGTATGGTGGATAAGTTAGAACGTTCTTCGATATTTCAATATTTTTTATTCGTAGTATAAATAGTTCTTTTAGGAGTCTAACCTTAGAAAAAACATAGCTATTCATACATACCTCTTCGCAAGCAACATCAGAGGAACAAGCCACTCTGGCAAAGATTGTAACTTACCTGGAAAGAAAAATAATGTTAATATTAAGAAAATGAACAATTTAAAATATGTTCTAAAATTATATTGACGATAAGCACGTCAACTTTTACAATGATAATTACGGGAGGCCAATATTGGCTAAAAAGTCGGCGTCTATCAAGAATATATTTTTAAATTAAAAAGCTTAAATAACTTTTGGAGAACTTTTACGTTATGTTTTTTTAAGTTGTCGAAAATGTCAGTTTCAGTTGAAATTACTTTGTTAAAAGTCATAAATTGTAAGTTTTGTTTTGTTAAGGTTATTATACACGTAAGTTAGGTTAATTCGATAAAACCTAACATAATAATACATTAAGAATCTGTGAAAGCCTATGGTGGAAGAAGAAACTCCGTAAGTCACATAATAATTGCTTTTCTAAGATGTGTTTATAATAAATTCCAGCGCATGCCGAAAGTCCTCAAGATACAAGGCCTATAAAAACAAAAATACTTGTGTTTCTGCAATCACCGATTCAATTGCTTTAAACTGGAGTTTTTACGTGCTACAAGCTAACCAGTATATGCTGCATGCCTGTTTTGGTATTAATGCTACTATGACATACAATTTTTTGAGGAGTGCAGATGCATAATGTGTTTTTCGGGCATGTAGAAATAGATTGGGGGGAAAACAACATCTGTAAAAACAGCATTTAGCAAAAACCTACACTGGTACGAAATGTAGACCACTTCTACATACTATTAAAAATATCTATAACATCCATTTGTTGCACAAAGTAGTAACTCTCACTTATAGCAAATTCTCGATTAATTATAGAGTTAAACTAATTAGAGTGTTGTTCAGCGGGACATTTTACACTAGCAAAGCTCTTAAAAATATAAAATATAGAGGTGAAGACCTACAATATTTGATATGTCTGGAAATTCAGATATTATGAAACTACCTTTACATATTTATAAGCAGTTACCATGTTTATAAATTTTTCTGAAAATTTCTGTAAAAGGCTTTACTCAGAACTTCCCTCGCAAGTGGAAGTTGTGACACTAAACACTTATAACATTTGAAAAAATGTGGGTAACCATATCTTCACGTTCGTAATAATATTCAATTAATAAAAGAAAGCACATGGTAATTAAATTAAGTAAATTTCAATTTAAAAACAAAACATTACTGCCGAAGTGATTCAAACTACAGCGCCTACCAACGCCAGTTTAAATCCGGGAAGCTAATCAACGGGCACATCGAGGACCTCTCCCGGCTTTGAAATGCGCGGCTGCATTTAACGGAATGGACTTATTTTTTAGACTTTTTGACACTTTTACGACATTACACTTTATCTGTTAGGTCCCATTTTTTAAAGTGTAAAGCCTATGTTCAAATTATTACTACTATCTATTCCTTAGTTAACGCAAAACTAAACAACATTTCTTATTTTAAGGTGCTCACGCTATATATATTTTTCCAAAATTTTCTTGGTTTTATGCCAGGTAGACATATAATCTACAAGCAAAATATCGTCCTCCTGCAACAAATAGTTTTTGAGTTATACGAGCAATAGGCAGACAGACACACGGAATTGAGAAAACCTGTTTTTCGTCACCCTGAAACGTGAAGATCTGAAGAAGTCTAGAAAGGTGAACAGTCCCGAGGAAAAAAATTACATTGAAATATATCAGTGCATTATACGGTTCAAATGCACCAAATAAAGATTGTATTGGTTAGATGTTGTGTCAAGCTATTGCTGTAAAACAAATCTACGGTGAAGTTTAAAAATTTCTCGTCAAAAATAGGCTTTCAAGTGACGCGTTAATGTATTGCTATAAGGTGATATTTGTATCATTATAGTTGAGCTTTACCATCATTGTTATATAGTAGAGACCTGCTGACTTTTAATCTAAGACTATTCATTTCCAAATTGCAGAAAAAGTTAGAAAGAGACATTCAAGGTCTGTTCTATTTACAGCTATAACCAGTTTGTATTTGGATGCTTGTTCATTGTTAATTATCATATTTAATATTTATAAACTAGAATAAGAAAAAGTGCGCAATTACAACCTGTTCGGCGTGTAGCGTGATTGCGTATGTACAGCGATAAGCACAACTTAAGTGTTGTTCGCGGGGAAGCTTGGGAGTCACCACCGGGCTTAGCCCCAATACGCACGTGTGCATACGAGTCACAGTGTCAAATCTCCCTACGGGTAGAATACATAAAGTAAGTGGTTTGCCGCCCACAGGTGTTCGTATGCCACAAGCCAATTTTAAACCAACACTTCTCTCACCTAGGAATTTTTCCTGTGTAATAACATGAAAAAGTTGGCATTTCTGTCCCCGCACAGTGTGCAAAAATATTGCAACTTTCGTTGCTTGATGTTTAATATGTTTTCTATTTCTATTCTCCTGAGCACTATCATGTCAGAAACTGTATGCATTCATGAAATTTTGAGGATCCTTCTGTAAATCCACTCTTCGAATGCTTCTCTCTTATTCATGTGGTATTTGTTTACAGTCTACGCTTCCATTATAAAAAGTATAGAATAGATATAGCATTTGACTAACCGGTTCCATAACATCAACGTCAGGTCCATAGAGCAGAATACTTTTTTCCGGTTTCTAAACTCGCTTCTAGCTTTTTCTATTCTTATGATTATTTCTTTTGTATATTCATTTTTGTCATTCCCTATTGTTCCACCATATTTGTATTTTGTCCATTTTCTCAATCTTTTTTCTTTGAATATGTTTCTTGTAGTACTATAAACTTCTTCTCTTTAGTATTTAGTTTTAATCCGTATTCTACGCTTGTCAGTTATAATAACGGTAGCTTAAGCATACCTTGTATTATTAATCGGTATTCGATTGACTATGACGCCCACGTATTCATTTGGGAGTACTTTCTGAAATATGTGCTCAGAATAGAAGTTAAACAATGTCGGCCATAAAATAACTGTCTGACTCCCCTTTTTATTTTGATATCATCAGTTGTTTTGCCCTACACTCTTATTATTGATTTTTGGTTGTAATATAATAACAGAATATTATACCTATACATTTTTAGTTAACGCCGTTATAATCGTGTACTGAGTAACTACGTCATTGTGATAGATCTAAAAAATTTTTTAAGACTATTTAATATTGTTATGTCATGTCACCCGATAGAGATGTACCAGATTATTTTAAAATGCAACGAATTTCCCGCAACATTCGGCTGGAATCTCCAAGTCATTCAAGGGATGACTTAATCCAGGGCGATTTCATCCGCGACATAGCAGATTTAGGCCGATGCGTCAATTCGAGCAACTGGGCCTTCATGCAGTTGAAAGTTCGCATATTAAATACAGTTCTTTTGGTATATCTGTAATATTGTTTAAATGTAATTATATAACAGATACGGCTGCTCTGCTACAGTTTGATTGTAAATGCCACGAGCTATTGTGCGCTAATGATTTGTTTGCATCCTAAACTAATGTATTTAGGAATAATAATACATTCTAGGTGTTAATCCCGACGTTCTTTATAGTTTCAAGGTATAAGTGTGTTGAACCCTTCGATTAGAAAGTTATAATAAAAAACGCTTTGTTATTATTATTAATATATTTTTGTTTGTGTGATAAAATTGAAATAGGGTATAAGGCATACGTGACGTCTTATTTAAATGCAAAGTATTGACAGAGGAGCTACCAAACGACTCAGTTAGAAATACATTAAGTGGTAACTGCATTCTTCCATGTTTGGCTTTTTACGTATATCTTCCATATCCCAACACCTTTGAAACAAATCTTGCCAATGTTTTAATTACCACGTTTCGAATATGCAATAGCATCGACTAAATAGTTCATATTTTTCATTCATCCGTTATTTATACTCTTACTAATATTGTAATATAAATGTATTTTCAATTTTAGCAACTGTATAACGTTATACTTGTTAAACATGTGATTTTATACATATAGACCAGTAAATGGACGGCCTTCCTTTTAAATTTATATTTTTGAATTAGCGAATAATGATAACATTCCATGTTATTGAATTTCTTAAATGCTAAGAACAATGGTTCATAGAAGGGCTGATAGAAATGAAAATGACAAAAGTATTTTCGGTCATAGCTTTGAAGATGGCGGCACGTTCCCCATTCAAATTAAAGAAAGCTTGTTAGAGAGTAAATACTTGTATTCGGCATTCTTGATCCTTCATTGTGGCTTTCATAAAATATAAAACAAGATGCAGTATTTAAATATATCGTTACATTAAAAACCCATCTGGTGAAAAGCAGTATCGCTGTAGGAGGTACCGATTAATGCTTGCCAACTATGCGAGCATTGAGTTGTCATGAAGCTCATTTAAGTTTGTGACATGTGTACTTTAGTTACCGCCCTATTTCGAGGGTGAAAGGCTTGGGAGGGTCACGCTATCACTCAACATGCACACTAATTGCTTCATTCTATGCATAATTAATCCAATGTTGTTAAAGCTTCGCAGTTACAAATCACCGCTTGTAAAGAAAGGCCATCAGATTACACTATTTCAGGCGTATCATATTAATGTAGTCTAAATAATTAATTCGAATACCATTGTAACAATTCAGATTGTGAAGTAATGGGCGCTCTAGTTAGAAAATGATTAAAGTGCGGAAACACAAAACAGCTGTGCGATTAATATCGAATAAGCAGCAGAAAATGATTAAGTCGAAAGATAGCTGATACAAAATTCATGCAAAAAGCTACATTACACTTTTTATTGGTGGAATATCTGAGAACAGGTATCTACACCAACACTATACAGTTTAAACACATTACGCGTGGCCAGCATATGTAGTCGGAATTGTCGTAAAATTGTCGTAGATGGTACAATTTCTATATCTGTTCCAGAACAGGTTTTTTTTTTCAGAAATAAAAATTTTAGATTTATTGTCGATTGCACTGTAGGTGGCCATTTTTATAGCAACTTTGCCTTTTGCGTCTGGAATCGCAAATCTTTAAATTCTATAAATTTCCAGAGATTTTAGACGATTAACATTGGTACTGAAATAAATAACACAAAATTATACCAGCACTGCGGCTAATCGTATACAGATTGTCCAAAATCCGTTTTGAGCATAGGAAATGAGTGAGTGCGACAAAGAAGACAAAGAAAATGATTAGCAGGACAAAGATAGAATGTAATCATGGCTAGGTAAATTATTAAACTAAAATTAAGTCAAGGAAACAAACAAATACTTCTGTCAAATATTTTATCTGTCATTAAGAGTATAAAGTAAGGTTCAAAAAATTAAAATAATTATGTGAATAGTAAACAATAGTATATTTAAACCTCACTTTATACTCATAATGACAGATCAAATATTTGACAGGACTGTTTGTCTGTTTCAACGACTTAATTTTAGTTTAAAAAAGAATACATTCTATCTTTGTTCTGCTATTCCTTTTGTTTATGTCTTCCTTGTTGCACTGATTAATTTCCTATGTTCAAAACGGATTTCGGACAATCTGTATATATATTTCAACAAATAGCAATAACAATGGAGTCCCCATATTTACTAATTTACTTCGAATTTACTGGGATCAAGTATGCATCATATTTAAGGGCTTAAACCTGCATAATTTCTATTATGTTAATATGAAGTTTCTGGAGTATGCCGAATACTAAGCCTTTAGTTTTCTACAATTAAGGTCAATGCCGTAGTCAGAAAGTCTGCAAATTTAAGATAATGTAAATACTTTTGAAAAATACATTAAACAATGAAATGTTAGCCAATGGAAAATTTACTAAATGTAATGATGAGTGGAACATATTTAAAAGGAACCTTAGAAGACTAACATTTTGTAAAATCAATTATTTTGAGGTGGGTAGAGCTTTCCAAACCACTCGTGCGTTATATAATAAATTAAATAGAACTTTGCAATAGACATAATTAGTTGGCCATAGACACACGTTTAAAACCGCCACGAATGTAGTACATTCGTGGCGGTTTTGAACGTGTGTATATGCGTAGCTATAAGCTGGGCATAGATCCACGTTCAAAACAGCCACAAAAAACTACATTCGTGGCGGTTTTAAACGTGTGTCTATGGCCAGCTAATGAGGCCGGCTTCTTTATTTTTCAAAGAAAATTATGAGGAGGCACCAAAGTTACTAACAGAACCAGTTTGGTTTTTCGAAATGTTATTGTGAAATTAAGGCGATGGCAAATCTTCAAAATTATTAACTTGAGTTATAGAAATCAGCGATATTAAAAATCAGCAAACTATTGGGAAGCATCCAGAATCACACTGAAATCGAACAATTAGTTAGAAACATTGTTAGCTATCAAAATATATTCCTGTTTTTATTATTATCCAACAATTAATAGCAAATGTAGTAGTTTTGTTTCTAGTTTTAATAGATACTGTAATATCGTTGATGCGGTATTAGTGAAATATGCAGAATATAGTTTACTTTGATATCCTTAATATTTATATTCTTAGCTGAAACCGGTTAGACAGGAAAACTTAGTTAATATACTTTCTATCCAGCCTGTCTGTAGGTTTGGATAAAGCGCTTTCTCGCTTTTCCCGGAACATTATATATCGTCACTATTTAAACAAATGCTGTAGAAATCATTATTTACCAAATAAATTTCCACCGAGTTCAATACAATTTCACAAATTGTTGCTTCAGCTTGTCAGGTTTCTAGAGGAAAATGGCCCATTTACACGTTTTGATTCTTTTGATCAGCTCCTTGCCGCAAAGACCTCAAATCCACCCGTTTAATTAAGCTCTCTCGTACACCCTTTCTAAAATTAGAAACTTTTAATTTGGTGGAGTTATTTTGTTCAACTAATTATTTCCATGTGCATTTGACACTTTGTGAAAGTACAATTATTATGGAACGCCCACGTGAACACGCATGTGCTTTAAGTGGTTCTTTAATTTGTCAAGTTCCGTTAGAAGTTTCATACAGAGTACGCAGTGTCCTCTTCAAAGAAAAGCCTTGATTTCTTAATGAGAAGTACTTTTCATTTTCAGTCTGTTGCTGCTACTAATCTGCTCTATAATGCTCTTGACAGTACAAAACTAGAGTATGGATCCAGAATTTCGACTCTGGCCCGAAGACGTACCAAAACAAACTTGAACACTATCCAGAATAAATATTAGTACATTTTCTAAACGCTAAAAATTCTCCAAAGTTCTAAGTTCGTTGACTCAAAACCGATTTTGAACATTTTTTTTTATTATTTCGGAAAAAGTTTATAGAAAAGTTCCCCATAGGTGAGAAAGTGTGCTTTTTATTTTTTCAATTGTTATTAACAAACAAGTGTTTTTTAATATACTCTTAATTAAAAAATGTATAACTATTTTATTTATTTAAACAATTGCCTGAAATTTGATAACATAAGGTTTTTGGGGTCGCAGATTACGAATCTGGCCTCAAAATGGGTCTAAAAACAAAATGACGTCGAAGGTCTAATTTTTTATTTATTAATTTTTTTTTATTTTTATTAGATGTCTGGGGGTTTTTGGGGTCGCGGATTACGAATTTGACATTAAAACTCAACTAAAATAAAAAAAGGCGGACTAAAATGGCGGAAAGGGGTAATTTTTTTTTTAATTTCTGATACCTATACCTAGGGGTTTTTTGGGTCGCTCATCCCAAATTTTATTTTAAAATTTATCAAAAATAGAAGACGGTGTCTGAAAAACAAATGATAGAAGAGTTAAATGAGTATTAAAGATATTATATTTTAATTGATTTATTAAAATTAACTCAAGAAACATTTAAAAACAAGAAAAAAATTATTTAGCTTTAGTTTCTTTTTCCTCTACTTCTTCTATTGACTCTGGCGGTCGTGAATTAAGGCAACTATTTCCTCCACATTCACCGCAAGCCGCCGAGCCTAAAGGCCACTTTTCCTACACCCACAAGCTGGCCCGTAACTAGTTTTGTAGTTGCAAAAAATTTTTTTAAAGATTTTTTGTGGAGCTGGTTCTTGTGTCATTATGATTGGAAAACACTTTCCTGTATCATATTTCCAACCCCAATCTTCCCTTGAAATATCTTGGTTTTCCAGCCACAACTGTGTTTGCAAATACAGGCGTTTTAAATGTTGTTCTGCTGAATCCATCGTAGGGCATAATGACGCTAAATTAACGCTACTTTTTTTAGTAGACGCCTTAATAAAAGAACAAACCTAAAATTCAAAATGTTTTTATTTAAAAAATATATGTATTGTATTGTCTGCAACCTCATTTACCTTGCGGTATATGAATAATAAAAAACTTTCAATCAATTAAACATTCCCGTAAGAGTTTAAGCAGTGACCTTTCTTTGCACCATACGTTGCAAGCATACATTTTATACCAATATTTTTTTATATAAATTTTTGCAGTCTCTTGTAAATCACTGCTATTTTCAAATATTTTGGTAAATTTATTCATTCTTGAACATAGCCATTGCTTCATTTACTAGGACTTATCCATGTGGATCTTTAATAAGGCGCCGGTCCTATTCGTCTTCCTCATCCTTATATATCTTCAATATATTAAATTATATTCAAAAGCCATGATCTGCACCTTGACACCAAAACTCGTATGCTAAGATGCTACATTTTTCCCATCTTGCTCTATGGGGTCGAGTCCTGGACATTTAACGAAACAATCACAAAAAAAATCGAAGCCTTTGAAATGTGGTTATACCGGAGAATATTGCGGATATTATGGAATGACCGTGTAATAAATATTAAAGTTCTGGAGAGAATGAAAAAAAGTAAAGAGATCATGGACAACATCAAGATACGCAAACTCTAATACCTCGGACATATAATGTAGAATGAGAATAAGTACACCCTACTACAATCTATTATACAAGGCAAGATATATGGCAAACGTGGACCAGGACGAAGAAGAGTATTTTGGTTGCAAAACCTAAGGGCGTGGTATGGGAATTCATCCAATGAGTTTATGAGTTATCTAGAACTGCAACCAATAAAGTGAAGATAGCTGTGTTGATCGCACACATACGAAATCGGATAAGCACCTGAACAACAAGAAGAAGATTCTTTCTTCTGTTAAAACATGCTCAAGTTGTGTTACATCCAGTTAAAGCATGTACAGAAAGAACATGCTCACTACAATTGGGATGCGCAAATTGCAGGCTTTTAGAAGATATTTTTTTATTGTCTTTATTTTTGGTAGGTTTAAAAAAATATATATTTTCATCAGGAGAAACTAAAGCTGTAGTAAAGTAATATGTCTATATTCTCTGATACTAGGATTATGTTTTTATTTGATGCATTGAGAGCTGTTGTAACTATTAACCGATCAGCATCACTTTCAGCTTGAGAGCAGGGATATTATTTGCAGCTAAAGTTTCTTTTAAAAGATCAATAAAACGACATGAAAGACATTTGCCAGAATTTTTTCTTGATATAACTTTAAAAACCTGTCTCTTTCAAATCGAATATCTGGTGCAGTTTTCGTTTTTAGACGTCGGTCTCTTTCAGCAGATTTTATTGTATGTTTCTGATAATCGACAAAAACACTTGCTTTTTTCCATAATTACGTACAATAAAATTAATATATCTAAAATTGCACTATACTGTTGAACAAGTGGCCATTTCTTTTTATGTAATAACATTCCTCCGTCCGTCACAAACAGAAAAATCTATTAATTCAGTAATATATTTTAGAAATTGTACAAAGGGGTCGTAGAAAACACATTGTTAGGCTTTGGAATTTATACGTATCTATTCGTATGTTATATTTAAATCTATTTAGTCTATTTAAATTTGAGTTAATTTAAAAATTTAGGATTTTATTTGTATATAATGTTTATTAAATAATAATAATAATAATCGTACAGAATAAAAACTAACCTTTTAATGCTATATTTATAATTACTGTGTAATTCTGAAATGAAGCTATTTTGCCGCTTTAAAGACGTTATTTTTCATTTTTGATAATTTTTAACATAAAATTTGAGATCAGCGACCCAAAAAACCCTATATAGATAAGAAATAAAGTTCGAATAAAAAAATACGCTTTTTCGCCATCTTGGATCCGCGATTTTGTGATTTAGTTGGGTTTTAATGTCAAATTCGTAATCAGCGACCCCAAAAACCACCAAGACATCTAATTAAAATTTAAAAAAAATTAGACCTGTGACGCCATTTTGTAGACGCCATTTTTGTTTTTACACAAATTCTGAGGCCAAATTCTTAATCTGTGAACCCAAAAACCTTACGTTATCAAATGTCAGGCAATGGTTTAAATAAATCAAGAAGTTATAATTTTTTTTAATTAAGAATATATTAAAAAACACTTATTTGTTAATAACAATTGAAAAAATAAAAAGCACACCTTCTCACCTATGGGGAACTTTTCTAAAATCTTTTTCCGAAATAATAAAAAAAAATGTTCAAAATCGGTTTTGAGTCAACGAAGTTAGAACTTTTTTCCTTTAGTAAATGGACTATATGTTAAATTTATTAATTAGAAGAAACACGGTCAGTATCTTGATTTTTCTTTATATCAAAATGTGAGACGAGAATTTCAAGTCATTAAACTGTGTTGTTGCTTAGAAATTTTGGACGTATTATTTATATTCAAACTATTATATAATCGCATCGACTGTTCTAACTTGCTACTCCTTATCAGTCTATATTCGTGCTTATATGACAAATCCTACGTCACTCGTACTGTATGTATCATCTTACCGAACAAACCTGAGAAAGTACGAGTACTCTCATTTATACTAATAGGTTAATTTCAGATTCTGATGCTAATATATTTAATACATCTATCATTAAATTTAAAACTGTTTTTGAAAATTACTATTAGCAGCAGTTTTTCCATAATTAACAACTAAAATAGAGTAATTACTTTGATATCTGGTTATTCCGGCTATATATTGCTATGAACACAGTCCAGCATCCATAATTAATACCGCAATTAATAACACTTCATGAGTGCCAATTAATATCTAAAAATGTTCTATAATGTGCTCAATTCTAATATCATCTTTGTATAATATTGTTATGGATGTGACAATAATTTTGTTAAAACCTGTATTGAAATCATATTAGCTTTGCAGTGAACAAATGTAATGGGAGTAGGCTTTGGATTTCATGACAACAAAAAATCTGTAAACAACAAAATTAATATGATTTTATAGGAAATGATGTTCGTATTCCATAACGTTAGAATCGTTTACGCTTGAATTTCATTTTTGAAAGATTACTCCTTTATTTTATTGCTTGCCGGGCTGTCGATATATTTTACCATTATGGAATCCAATTGCATAATGATACTGTATATAGAACCACCCTTCTTCGTTAAGATGATAAACATAAACAAAACAAAAGTAAAGCAGAAAAATTAACCTAAGGGATTATTATACCACAAAGTTATTTAGTAGCTCACTTTTCCAAAAAAAAAAGAAAATTATTATAGAAAGAGAAATATAAAGGAGCACGAAATTTAAAAAGTAGAAAGGTTTAGTATTATCGGTTATAATAGACATTTAATCTTGTGTTTTCGCTTTCTCCATCTAGTAAATCAGTTTATTTATATACTTAGTACTATCTTCTTATTTTTTAAAGTAAATAAAATTCTATCGTCAATTTCTGGCCATTTATTTAATACCTTTAATTTGTTCTTAGATATACCTATTCACAAACTGTAGCGGCTATTACGTACTGTAAAACAGGTCTTAAGTTGTATTGTGACATCTTGCATTATTAAAGTATGTAGTAGAACAAATACATTTCGAAAATCGGCTCTCAAAGCTATAACACGCAACTTGAGTTGACCATTTCATCCTATCTGCTATATAATCGGAATAACAAAACGTAATCCAAAAGCAACCTCAAATACCTTAAATATACCAGATAACTAATTTAGCTATAAACGGTCTATCAGTATCTAAATAAAATTAGGATAATGGGCAATAAAGCTTGATTTAAGCAGGAAATATTGAAACATATGTTTTTGCCTGGGATATTTCTACCGTCTTTGGCTAAGAACAATTTAATTATCAAAGCGCCGCTATCAAAGGCACACTTTTTCTAATTTTCAGCTGTAAAGTGGATTTGCTTACTGATGTGCTTTCAGAGACAAGCTAACGGCCGCCATACACATTTTCCGTAACGTTAAATTTCTGCGTTATGTGGAGGATAATGCAGAACAAGCAATTAAATTGCAGTGGACATGCTGCTATTGTGTTATTAAATTTTACTTGGTTGTGAACTCATATGCGATGAAAGAGTTAAACGGAAGCTAGAGACATTTTATTGAATTAAAAAGGGGATTTTTACTACATGCTATGGGAGTTTTGTTCAAAATTCCATTATATGTTTGGTTGCAAACCGGATTTACACACATTATTGAAAATAGTCTCAAGGTTATTGGTCGCACGAGTTAAATAGAAATTTTATTAACTCTACTTTACAGGATTGTTTAGTTTGAGGGCATTAAATCGCTTAGTTAAACTCTCCAAAGCAGTTCAAATGGAAATCTGCCCTTAAACATAAATATTTCCTTTAAAAAATTATTATACGGTCTAGCCGTAGTTTAGGTTAGGAAGCGTTATTCTAGTTATTATATTATTATAAAGTATTAACGTTTTAATAAACAAGAATCATCGCAAAAAAACTTCTGCGGCTGAAGAGTGTTCAAAATTGTGAACAAAATAGGTAATAATACCATAATGTTTGTAATCATAGTACAACAGTTAAAGAAACCACTTAAATTAACCTGTGCTTTCAGGGGCAATCCGATTGCTAGTCAGATGATTTACCTGCTCTGATAAATAACGCTCTCTGACATACTTGCTTTTCGTTGCATTATGAAATACACGGTAATGACAGGATAGATCGCGGACGAACTGCATCCGATCGCTGAAGTAAAAACGATGAAAAAAAAATCGCACCCAAAGATATAAACACCTTTTTCTGGATGGGATGACGGTGGAAGCGCTTTAAAGATTATGACAAAAATAGGTAAAATTGTCTTAAGTTATTCCATAATACTAAACAGTGGAGAGAAACGCTTAGTAATGCGATTTAAAAACATATTGATCAACAGCACAAATTTCGAAGTTGTCATTACTGCAAATAATAGTTCGCAATTCTATAAATGGCAAAACAATGTTTTAATAGAGAGTAAAATTAATTAATTTAAATTTATAAGGGGTTGCCTAGCTTCCGCTAGTAATATAAACACTTGACTATCAATTAAGTAATGTAAACTACTCAACCACTTAAGAATATATAGGTCGCTTGCTACCACGAATTCTATATTTAGAATTCGCTGAAACTAGCAAAGAAGTGTAGCATTGCAAAACGTTGCCGAACGTTGTGCAATATTATGAAATTATGTGACGACACTCAGTCGCCCCACCCGAAGATGGCAGAGGCTATAAATAGCCGCACTTGTGTAATCTTAGTTTAGTTCATAGATTTGTGAAGCACAGAACGTTGCTAGTTTATAGATTTGTGTCTTACAGAACGTTGCTAGTTTTAGACGTGCTTCTTACAGAACGTTACTCTGTACAAATTTGTAACTCCTACATTGAATTAAAAACTTGTGTAGTAAAATAAATAAAGTTTTTTTTCGTTAAGGCCACGATTGGCAACTTAACTGGCGCAGTCGGTAGGATACTTGGCAAAAGGGCACTGTGAAATTTTGAAAAAAATAAAATAAATTTTTTTCATTTTTCGCTCTTTTGTGTATTTCAATACTTAACCAAGTAATCCGAAATCAACCAACACCGGTACGAAGCAACGCAACTTGGAGGACAAACATCGCCAAAGAGCAGCACCGCTGACTACTAGACATCAGAGATATCGTCTATCGCAGACACCTGCTCCATCGAGGAGCTTCTGATCATCGAGATCGCATGTACGACCAATCCAAAGGACGTCTACACCTTTAATTAACCACGGATAACCTGTAAGACCACTCCAAAGGAAGTCTACACGTTCCAACTACAAATATGAAGTAAGCAACCTTTTACGTTTTAAAGTGTGTGTGTGTTTGTTTTTAAACCAATTATAAACCCACTAATATAGTTCTAAATATTTATTTAGCCTACTTAAGTACGTAACAGAACGCAGTAACCTTGATCCATCATCGCACAGATTAAGCACTGCTTTGTGTTACATTTTCCCTAGAATAAACTGTTTACTAACATAAAAATCAATCGCTAAAAATAATAGTGAACTTTTATGCTGAGACCACCACGTTTAATTTTCAACCAAGTACAAGCAAATCGAAACATGGCAGATTTATTCCCACCAGGTTTTTCTGTACGAATGGTTTCTGAAATTCCAAGTTACGACGGTAACCCACTAACTTTATCAGAATTTATTAGATCTGTTGAGCTAATTTTATCTCAATTTTTAAATCCAGCTCAGCCAGAAGCCTATATTAATAAATTTTTACTTTCATCCGTTAGAAATAAATTAAAAGACAAAGCTTTAGAAGTCGTTACTGGCTATGAATTCAACAACTGGAACGACTTAAAATTAACACTAATTAATAACTTTGGAGATCAACGATCAGAATTAAATTTAACTATAGACATTGCAAAAATGAAGCAAAATCTGAAAGAGTCCCCTATTGACTTTTATAACAGAGTTAGAACACATCTAGCAACTTTTAATTCAAAAATTTCCCTTGGACCTGAAGCCAGACCCATAAAAGATTATAAATTATTACAGTCAAAAAGTCTAGCCCTTAGATCCTTTTTGAGCGGTTTAAATGAACCATTTGGCACATTGTTACGAGCCAGAAATCCTAATAGCTTAGAAGCTGCTATCGCAATCGTTAGAGATGAACTAGATATACGCTATTCTCAAAACGCATCTCGTAATTATTTACAACCTGAAAGTAATAAACCAGTAATGAATCGTCAGAATTTTCAAAACAACCCATGGATTAAATATAATGAACAAATGAAACACAATAATTTTAGACCTAATCAAAATTTTCAACGACAATCAATTCCACAGTTTCCTAATACATTCCAAAGCCCACAGAATCCCACGTTACAACGTAATTTTTCTCAAACCCCAGGTTGGTATCGACAACCTTTTGAAAGAAACGTTTTCGCTCCGAAACGAAATTTTGTACCTAATAATCCTGTTGAAAAAATGGAAACGTCCACTCAACACGCCGTTATTCCAAAACGACCCCTAACTAGTAACATTCAAAATTTAAATCCAAACAAAAGACCAAACTTCCGTGCTAATCATTTACAAGTGGCCCAGCCGAGCACTTACGATTTCGAAGAATTCCACGAGGATATTGACACAAATTATGCCGAATTTAATGACCCACTTCTTGAAGCCGATGCACTCGAAACAAACATAAACAACGACTCTCAGAATGTTTATTCAGAGCACTTAACAGAACATGACACTGACCTAGACTCCGTAAATTTTTAAATACAGCCTTGGATAAAATTGAAACATTTCTTGTAACAACAATTAAATCTAATTTACCGTATATTTTAATACCAGGAACACAAGATAAAATATTAATTGATACAGGCAGCAGTAAAACGCTAATATCACCTTTATTTGTAGAAAAACATTTTCCAAATTTAATACACAATTATAACTTTCAAATAACCACACCCCATGGTACTACCACACACAATCAAGTAGCCGATATTCCAATAAACTCATTATTTTTAGAACCCGGAAATCATGTGTGCTATATGTTTGATTTTAGCCCTGATTATGTCGGATTAATCGGATCTGATTTATTAGCCAATATAAATGCAAACATTGATTTTAAATGGATGCACATTCAAACCGAGCAAAATATTATCCCCTTCCACTACAACCAATCCAAACTTAAACAAGAAGTTCAAAAAAGAAACGAATGTAATTTTTCTAAAATAAATCAACACTCGCAGCCTCTTAAACGAATATATCTACCCCCTAGATCAGAAAAACAAATTATTTTACCAACTGTAAATAGTAATGGTACATATTTATGTGACAAAATAATATTTGACAAAGATTGTAGAACACCGAGAGCCATAGTTAAAGCCCATAATAATTATTTTTATACAACAGCAATTAACACATCTAATCAGACAAAGGAATTTTATATTTACAACCCACTGTTATTAGATGACTATAAACACTCAAATTTAATAGAAATAAATAACATCAATACTCAAAATCAAAATTTTAATTTAAAATCTCGAAATCAACTTCAAAATGAAAACTTAGAAAACATCAATACAACACATTTAAATGCTGAAGAAGCTCATGCAGTAAAAACTTTATGTTACGAATTCAAAGATATTTTTCATCACCCAGAACTACCATTGACTTACACAAACTTGACAAGACATTTTATACGTACAAAAAATGACATTCCAATTTTTACAAAAAATTATCGCTACCCTCATGTTCATCGCGAAGAAGTAAAAAACCAGATAAACAAAATGCTTGCTGACGGAATTATTGAACATTCAGAGTCACCGTATAACGCACCTATATGGATCGTTCCAAAAAAATTAGATAGTTCAGGCAAACAAAAATGGAGAATAGTCATTGACTATAGGAAATTGAACGAAAATACCCATTACCTCTCATAGAACAAGTACTTGACAATTTAGGTAAATCCGAATATTTTACTACCCTTGATTTAGCCTCAGGGTTTCATCAAATTAAAGTAAACAAAGCTGATAGAGAAAAGACGGCCTTTTCTACTGAAGAGGGCCATTTTGAGTTTAAACGAATGCCATTTGGGCTCAAAAACAGTCCCAGCAGTTTTCAACGACTTATAAATCAGGCATTGATTGGTCTAACACCCACACAATGCATGGTTTACCTTGATGACATAATTATTTATTCAGTATACCTACAAGAACACATGATTAAACTACGACATGTTTTTGAAAAATGTCGCACTGCTAACTTAAAAATACAATTAGACAAATCCGACTTCTTAAAAAAATCCATTGCCTATTTAGGACACATCCTTACTAAAGACGGTGTAAAACCAAACCCAGATAAAATCAGTGCTATTATGAAATTTCCCTTACCAAAAACTAGAACTGATATAAAATCGTTTCTAGGACTTTTAGGTTATTATCGAAAATTTATAAAAGATTATGCTAAAATAACAAAATTCCTGACTTTATGTTTAAAGAAAGATTCAAAAATTATACACGATCAAAATTTCATTGAACAATTTGAGAAACTAAAAATCTTGCTAACTAATGATCCAATATTAGCTTATCCTGATTTTACAAAACCATTTGAACTGACTACAGACGCTAGCAAATTTGCTATTGGAGCAGTATTATCACAAAATAACAGACCTATTAGCTATGCATCAAGAACCCTTAACCAAGCCGAAATTAACTACCCGACAATAGAACGAGAATTATTAGCTATTGTTTGGGCCTGCAAACATTTCCGCCCCTATTTATATGGCGTACATTTTACAATATTTACAGATCATAGACCTTTAATATGGCTTCGCAACATCAAAGAGCCAAATTCGAAATTAACCCGTTGGAGTATAAAATTAGAAGAATATAATTTTACCATTAAATACCTACCAGGAAAAACCAATAAGGTAGCTGATGCCTTAAGCCGAATTAATATAAATCCCCTATCAATTGAACAATTAGACACACCTGTTACAGATACTACATCTGGCTCGTCAGCTGCGGTATCCTCTTAGTTAGTTACAGGAGACGTAACAATTAAGGACCTATCAGAATCAATATTTTCGTTACAAATGTTTGTAAACACCTGGCTCGAATTAGAAACATCTCTCACCTTTGCACAAAACCAACAAATGCATATGTCCCTACTTGATAATGCAGAACTATTATCCAATCTCAATCAAATCTCTATCTACCTTTCTGAAAACTCAGACAACATGCTTTCTTTACCTTACCCTGTACACCATAAAACCCTTCATCTTTACGAATCTATAATATTAATCCAAGCTTATCAAATTAATAACAAAATAACTTTCGTCTTCGAAATACCATTAGTACACAAAGACACCATTTACCAACTCATGCAATTGATACCGTTCCCGGTATACATTGATTCCAATTTATACCGTATGATCATTCCTACCTATAAAACCATACTCTTCAACCTTGCAACGTCAATACCCGTCGAACTAGACCACTGTAAATTGGTAACCACCGGTTCCTATTTTTGCACTGAGAAGTACCATTTTTCCGTTGTTAATAACCAGTTATGTGAGACCCAACTTTTGTCTTTTTCCTCCAACAAAACTTGTTCACCCTACCTGTTTAACTTACTAAAAGTTAAAATAGCCCAGATTGACGATTCCACCTGGTTGGTTACTACTCCACAAAAAGTAACTATTGACATTAAATGCTTAGACACCAGTTCAAGGAAGATAGTAACGAAAACGAATCTAATTCATCTCACACCGGATTGCACAGCAGTCATTGACCATGACACCTTGTTGTTCCAAATCAGAACCTCTTCCTCAAAACTTGTAAAGTTGCAAATACCCAATATTGATGCCTTGGATGCAAATAGTGCTAAACACACTAAAACAGTAAGTGTGGATCTAACACCGATCAACATTAAAGAGCTGATTAAAGACCAGTCACAGCTTGGGGGAATACAAAGGGCGCTTGAGCCTGCCAATGTAACGAACTTGCAGTACATTTCTGTAACCACGATTATAATACTAAGTATGATTGTAATAATAATCGTAAGTTTGTTAGTATATACCTATTGTAAACGCCAAGCCTTACAAGATAAATTCATGGCATATATAAAATCAAAAGTCTTTAAAGACGATATTCCTAAACCTTTTGAGTTCTTAGAAATCAAAACGTGAAATTCAAAATGCTTTGAATTGTCTTAAGAGGGGAGGAGTAATATAAACACTTGACTATCAATTCAGTAATGTAAACTACTCAACCACTTAAGAATATATAGGTCGCTTGCTACCACGAATTCTATATTTAGAATTCGCTGAAACTAGCAAAGAAGTGTAGCATTGCAAAACGTTGCCGAACGTTGTGCAATATTATGAAATTATGTGACGACACTCAGTCGCCCCACCCGAAGATGGCAGAGGCTATAAATAGCCGCACTTGTGTAATCTTAGTTTAGTTCATAGATTTGTGAAGCACAGAACGTTGCTAGTTTATAGATTTGTGTCTTACAGAACGTTGCTAGTTTTAGACGTGCTTCTTACAGAACGTTACTCTGTACAAATTTGTAACTCCTACATTGAATTAAAAACTTGTGTAGTAAAATAAATAAAGTTTTTTTTCGTTAAGGCCACGATTGGCAACTTAACTCGCTGCTGCTATTCGTACCAATTTTGTATGTGCGAGTAAGTAAGCAATACCAGTGTAGTAATATTGTTTCACCAACTAAAAATAGTTCTTCGAGCGCACACATGTCGGTTTTGCGAGAGAAGCAGGTAGAATGCTTGGCAATTGTTTTGCTGCAGGTGCAGATGCAAAGCTAACCTGCTTAAATTTTAACGAATTTTGTGTTAGAAGGTTTCTTAAATTTACGGCATAATCTTCATTTGCAAGGAGTAGTGCAATTCCGCGTAATTTGAAATCATGAAATACGTTTTAGAGATTAGGAAACAAGGTAGGTTCTTCATATTTGGAGCTGAGTACGTATAAGTTGCCTATGGCCGAGAAGATTTTTGTGGCAGAATTTCCAGTATGTAAGTGACAATACAAAGCATCAAGCGTTGCTTTTAAACATAACAATAATTTGTCGTCGTACCTCTCCAGGTACAATCATCTTGGCTATGAAATTCAATTTCGTCCGACTGTGACTAAAATGTAACTATGAAATTTAGTTAAATGGTTTTCAATGGAGAAAAGTATGTAATCGATTACATTTTCGGCAAACATGAAGATTACGGTTTTAAATTACTTTGGTCGAATTATTGTGAATATAATTCTATTAAAATTTTGAGTGATATACGTATGCAAGAACTATTACTGCAAACCTATAAACTCATCTCCCCACTTAGAGATAGGTATGCGAATTTATGGTTTGGATCACTTTTGACTTGTACCCTAGTATGTATGTATGCATTGGAGATATTGTAGAGCGTATTTACCCCGTATTGGTAAAATTGGTTTACTTTTATAAATTGTACAGCAAAAATTATGGTTTAATATTGCAGAAAGCTATTTAATGTGAGGTACAGGATTGTCCAGGAGCAGAAATAGATGTTTGCTCAGCGTTATTTATTCTTTTTTTAATACAGCAGGAATTAATTCAATGATTTAAATAGAGGAAAATCCATAAAACCGCTTTCATTTACACTAATAACAGACAATCTTGACGTTGGAAAAAACATAAGTAACGTGTGCCAAGGAATTTGCGACAAAAACAAGAAAAATGTAAACCTGATAAGAATCCAAGAGATAGAAACTATGATGTTGGTATTTTATTTGCCCAAGATCCCACCATAGAAAATCATTTCATAAATGTTTTTTGCGAAAATTTCAATTGTATGGATCATGCTGTAAATATATGTAGTGGGTAACTTAATGTAACAGAAGAACCCAAGAAGCAGGTAGGTTGCATAAAATGGTATTTCTGAGTTCAACATATTCAGATCATCTGATCTTTAATAGATACGGCAACATAGCCGAATGTCTCGTTCCACCTAACTTTTGTTGATTATGAAAAGGAAATCGAAAAATGGGCATTCCTGTGAGCTTTACATGATACCAGAAGAGACTCAAGGTACTGATCGCCAATAATAAACGGATATAGAAGGAAGCCACGTAGCACGTACGAACTGACGACGAAACTATGACGGTGAAAATAGAGATACCAGAAGAATTACAACAAAATGGCTCAATATAACCTAAACGTTTCGCACTAAGTGAGAAGAGCAAAGGGGTAAACATCGATCGGTTCTATCTAACTCATCTGTGATTTACTGACGACATAGTTTTAACTATTACTAATATGGATTATGGATGAAATATAAGTAATGCGAGAAGAGGTAAACACTGCATCACAAAACATAGACGTGCATGTGAAATTGTCTAAGACCAGAGTCATATCAAAATGTGCTAACCGCTCTGCGCTGGGAATACAGTATTACAAAATGTTCAGTAATATACTCCTATTACTATGAATGTAATCGAGGCCTAAGTCTATTTTAATTTGTTAAATTAATGAGTCAAATCTTAATTGGGATGGATCTCTACATTCTACCAAATTATTATTTCGATTTGTGCAATTCTATGGTAATATACTGGCTTTTTACATAAAATCTTCTAGTTTGTGGAAATATAATTGTTTAAATACTACTTATTTAACTAATGGGATCATCATAATAAAGGATTTTTGAATTGATGGGGAAAATTCTTAACGTAAAAATTATAGCGATCTAACCGCACATTTATCAAATCAAAGTAGACTTAATTATAAACTAATACGTCGCCTATTACCTTGTCTAGGTGATAATAAAAACGTATGTATACAGACGCCCCTTTAACCAAATACTCAAGGGATGCTACGACCGGAAATGCACAAAAAAGGTGGCACAAATAATTCGTTGTTTTGCTTTCAGGATAAACAAATTTTTTACGTTGTTTTGGCTTCTGCGATGAATATTTGAGGCTAAATTGGGTCCGATGAAATGATCCCCATATTCTCCGTTTCCTGCTGTACAAGCCTCAGAAGAGGTGCCAGGAATTAATGTAAAATCCTCTGAAGCCTATCAAAGGCACTGTACTAAGTTGAAACACTCTTTATAATTGAAAGAAATTGGTATTAATTAACTTTTAAAGTAATTTCTATAGGGAAGCTAAAATACCCACCTAAAGCTTGACTTTGCTTCCCCCAATTGTCCAAGGCTGCTCTGACTATAATTTCATATTCAAGTCAAGGCTAACGCAATTTTTACTAAATTTTTACAAATAAAATTATTTCAAGACCAATGCTATTTTATACAATTGAAAATTCAAATTAGCGTTTTTGAAAAACAATACTTGGAATGCTTGTGTTATTATTAATTTCTATTATAGTTATATTGATTTAAATTATGTTTATCGCAATATATATCTTGCTGTAAATTTTGACAAGAAATACAAAACTGTTGAAATAATCAGAAGATGAATGTTAACATAGGCAGCTCTCGGGAAAACTCAAGCATACATTGAAGTACCTATATCTTCCAGTGAATCTCAAAAGGAAAGTATTTCATGCTCGTGTTTTGCCTGTCATAGGTATCTAATGGATAGTGAAGGTGATACAGATGTAAGAGCTGCTTGTTGCGGGTTAAAGAATCTGGGTTCAAACCCAGCAGCCCCAACGGCTTTTACTGCGATTCCCCAATCCTGTTGTAGCAACCCTGAGGTCTTAATACTTCCTCCTCAAATGGGAGACGCAGATGTCCTTACAACGAGGATTAACAAGGCTGACAACAATGACGATCTAATGATCTAGAAACAATGTCCCTAGCCGGCCAGAAAGCAAATCGTCTCCATATCCTATACCGAGCTATGAAAAGAGCGATGCTGGGTGTAAGTATGAAACAGATAATAAGAAGTGAGTACATTCGTATGCAAACACACGTATTAGATGTGATCGAACGAATAGCGAAGCTCAAGTATGATTGAATTGGTCGTATGGTTCGGTAAGACTATCAGAAATGCACGTCTAGAGTCCTGCACTGGAGTCCAAGGCAAGCGAAAACGAAGAGGGGAAGACCTGAAAAGTTAGCTTGTTGACGTGACCGGTTCTGGAAAGCTGAAGATCGAAGAAGCTGGAAAATATTAGGAGAGCCTTATCTCCAAGAATGAATGAGGATAAGCTGAAGGAAAAGAAGAAGATAAAGATGCAATAATGCCGCAAAATTCATTAGGGTATGATATTTATATCCATCGTAGCATTCATGCAAAAAAATAAACTTACCCGAAAAGGTTTAACGACGATTGAACTAAAAGGATGGATGGATAACTGTACAGTAAATTCCATCTCACCGTTTACAATTTTTTTAGAAGGATCATATTTAGAATCGGAATAGATAGACAATACCTTTATGGATGTGGACAATAATAAAATGAATTGGATTCTTGGTCTCTAATCAGATAAATGTCATAATTCTACATTTCTTGGTTTTCCAAAAATTCCTTCGGCATAAATAGTAATTTTGACTATAATAATCGCATAGATGTCTGTATATTATCTTCTATTCCTTACTATGTATATCTTTGTATACGCGTACATGCAGTAATTATATATCACGGACTTTAGAAATGTTTTAAATAACGATTATTCATACATTAATATAAAATACGAAATACATAATTTCATTCCTATATTTCCTTATACTTCTTAGTAGATTTGAAATTAATTTAGATTAAATATAAATTATTTTGAATGCCAGCACTGCCAACGTCCATCCATTGCTTTCCATATTTGGAGCTGACGAAAAATGTCGGACTACTTTTAATTAAATTTATATTAGTGACAGATATTTTCCGCAGAGCCAGAGCTAGAGTATGAAATTATATTTGAGATATCTGAGCAGCTGGAATCTGCTAAATTGCTTAACTCTTCCACGTATTAAAATACACACAGTCATCAGATCGTTATAGCTTCTGTAGTTCTCGTTGATCAGGTAAATCCCGCTCAGGAAGTTAGATCTCTTCATGATCGCTAATTGTATATTTACCCTTCAAAATTAGGTGTTTGCGTTTGCTTATAAATTCTTGTTTAACATTGGGCGAATGTGTTGGTACTATGTGGAATTTCTCGAAGTAGGATTGGTAATGCACTACGAATGAATGTTCTAGTATATTGCCAGTTGAAACGTGTTAATGGAAGATTGTTATTCATCTTTCTTATATTTTAGCACGAATAAAAAATACATTATGATATCTAGGGGCAATTCTGGCTATAGATACTAAAATAAGTGCAAATTAACATTTAAAACAAGATTCCCCTAAGTATATCAAACGCTGTTAAATATGTTTATACTGCTCGTTGTTGCACATCGCCCGGCGACTCCCAATGGGCATCGTACACCACGGATTTTATGATTCCCCACAAAAAGAAGCACAACGGGCATTAAATCGGACGATCGATGCGGTTATTCTACTACTGCCTCTGCAGCTTCCAAATAATATTGTGTGACAAAGTCATTCCAATCATGAGAGAAAGAGCGCCATCTTGTTGGAAAGTTATATTTATTAGATCGTTCCAAAAATTATGAACGATTTTAATATATTTAATTTACATCCCTTGTTTCTTTTAAACTGGTGAAAATCATTTGTTTTATATTTGACAGCTAGTACTTTCCACTATGTGTACTGTGCACTATTCAAGGAGTTGCAATACAACTAATTTATTATTTTTGAGCGACTGAAAATAACGATAAATAATAATTCCCTTACAGTACGACTTAATTTAGGAATTTACACACGAGTCTTGTAGATGAAGAGTGTCGAGAGCATTCTATTTCTGTTAAAAGCTGTTGCCCGAGAAGCTTAGCTGAAAGACACGCTCAGCAAATGATACGTAAAATGATACAAATGGATGTTGGTGTTACAATCATTACCAGTAATTTAAAGCAAATTACAAATGTAGCCAAGCATTGCCGTACCGTACTAATGACTAGTTTTTTCGTAAGGTAAGCCGAAAAAATAATGAATATATTGTAATAAATTGGCCCTGTTTCTCTGTAAATGCAACTTTTTCAACAGAGGTTGTAGTATTATGATTTTAAAGTTAGGAGTCATAACTAATCTTACGTTGCAGTGTTAAAACATATAACACATAACATAACGTTGAGAACAAGGCATTGTTCAATTTCAGTGTCAGTGATGAACATTTACAATTTCAAAACCCGAAAAGTTTGATGCAATCAACTGTCACATCAAAAACTCAAACACTAACTTTAAAATGTAGACTGGCTTGTTCTGATGGTTGTATAAAAATAAATAAAGCAATTAAAGCTTTACCTGCAACATAAATACCTATTTAACATAATTTATTCCAGCTAATGGCATTTCTTTATATTATGTTGTTGGGGAATAATTTGTAATCAGTTTCTTATATTTCTTCATACCCAATTAGTTCACTATACCAAGAAATATTGAAAATCATATTTCAAAAAATGTCGGATGTACGTATATGCTCAGGCTGGAGACCTTCCGTTTTCTCTTTGTGAGTCAGCAAATACTTCATAGCTTTCGTGCAAACTTTTAAAAGTATAAAATCCGCTTAAAGGAAAAGCACTTTTTAGCTATTTAGAGAGAAAAAGTAAATACTGTTGAAGTAGCAGAAAACAAAACCATTTGGAGTGTTTAGCAGTCTGCACATGCATCTAGTTAGGGAGATTATTTATTGGATTATAGAATCATGTTTAAAATAACATACTAATTGTAATAGCTCTAAAAATGTTATTTTTGACAGATCCAGCCTTAAGTTGCGTTATTTTAGTTAAACTTAACAATCATTAGTAAATAATGATATGATTAGTACATATGATTCCCGGTTAATGTTAATTTAAATACGTAAATTTGTCTCCTTGTTTTAAGAATTTATACCATTTTATATTTTAGAAATCCCATTGTTAAATTTAGTAAATTTTCCGAATATGTGTAGCATGCGTGTATGAACGGATTCTAAATCTACTATATCTTGAAAAGAGCAAGTCGATAATACACCAAAACTTACAGCGAATCAATCCGCCATTGATGTATCTAGAAATTTAGATTTTTGGCAGTTTGGAATATTCTAAATTTGATAAATATGACAGCATCTAAAAACCTGATAAATAGGAATAAACACTAGAATATGCATAGGAAATGTTCATAAGAACTGCTACAGATGTAATGTCTAATTTAAAAAAAAATTCTAAATCAGGCAAGCACGGCAATATAAAGGCAAAAGCTATATAAATTTAATATTAACAACATTTTAAAATAAGCCTTGCTGTTTGCATAAACCTTCATGCAGAAAACTGTTGAGATATAGATTTATAGCCTATTTTCACGAAACAGATTTTCCGTTGATTTATAGGAGGTATAAAAGCCTTCGAATACCTACATCGTCCGATATAAGGTGATATGAGCGGAGTTAAAATGACCTATCCTTGTGACTTCATCATACAGGTCTTTACTATTGCGTAAACTAATGAGAAGTAAGAGAGACATAAAATTATGTTTTGTGGAATGCAGTCTGGTAGCATAAGGCAATATGGGGCATGTTTTACTAGCTTCTAATTTTACAGTTTTGTGGAAAGCAGCCCCTACCCCACATCTTCTTCTTCTTGTAATCCTTTTGCCGTCAGATATGGACTCCACCCGTTTCCTCCATTTTTTCCTATTGTTTGCTGTTATTTTCATTTCCTCAATTGTCTTGCCTCTCTGTATTTCTGTTTCTTCTATTGTACTTACCCAATTCTTCTTTGGGCGTCTAACTCTTATTTTTTCTATTCTTCTCGCTTGTGTTACTTTCTTCATTAGTTTTCTTCACTCATTATTTGTATGTGCCCGAACAACTTCAATTTTTTCGTTTCTAGCTGTTTATTAATTGGAGTCTGGTGTACATCTTCCCTTACTTTTAACATTTCTGTTTTAATCAAATTTTGTTTTTTCTGCAATTTTTTCTAGGGTGTCTCATTTCTGCTGCTATTACTTTGTTACTCTTGTTTCTTTTCGATCGACCAGCTTTCGCTTGCATATAGTATTGTTGGCATCGCTATAGTTCTCAGTTCCTTTTTTTAATAAATAGTTTTGTTTAATGTATAGTATACAATGTTCCCTTTGTGAATGCGATTAATTATTTCTGAATTTATTATCGTCATCTGATAATATGCTTCTCAAGTATCAAAAGAATGGTACTTGCCCTATTATGTCTCCTTTGCATATCACATTTCTTACATAATTTTCTTCTCCATTCTCTTCTTTCAATTTACTTATCTTCATTGATTTCGTCTTATTTATACTTATCTCCATTTCAGCCTCGCAACCTCCTTCATCCAGCTGTTCATCAGTTTGTGAACCTTGCTGTGTGTATCCGCTATCACCACTATATCACTTGCATACAGGAGGCTAATTATTTTCATTTTAATTGTGCGTTCTTTAGTATTCTGTCCATCACTATAATAAATAATAGTTGACTTAAGCCGTCTGTCTGGTTTATTCCCTTTCCCATTTCAAATAATCGTGTTTGCCCTGCATTAATTTGCACTGCGCGGTAGATAGTTTGTTATACACTTTTAATAAATTTTTCTAATTTTTGTGCTACTTACACTTTTCCTACGCAGTTCCATAGTATTTGTCTTTCTATGCTGTTAGATACTGTTCTAAGGTCTTTAAAAACTAGGTACGGTAGTTTGCCTATTTCCATTGCTCTCTCCATTAGGTTCCTAATTATGCTGATATTGTCAATTGTTTGTCTCTTGAAACATACTATGGATAGCTACATGGGTCTGTAGTTATCACAATCTGATTGTTCCCCTTTTTTATAAAATCGGATTATTAGGTTCTTTTGTCAGTCCTTTGGCATCTGGGCCTCCACCTATCCTTTCTCGCAGATCTTCCAGAGCCATGTAACTACTTTATTATCTTTTCCACATACTTTTCCTGTTTTTAATCGATTTATTGCTTCTAAGACTTCTTCTTTATTCATTTTTGTAGTATGGTTGCTTCCCGCTTCCGGTTTTTCTTCATTATTTAAATCTTTTTTCATTTATTTGTTTCTTTCTCTTTTGTATTCATTTCCTTACAGTTGTACTCTGTCCATACTTCTAAGGTCTTTTCTTCATTTGTCATTAACTTTCTATTTCTATTTTTGATGCTCCTGTTTATTTTTCTCGTTTTTATTCTTATTCTTCTAATCGTATTCCAGAATTGTTTGATGTTTAATTCATAATGGTCTTCTATTTCTTTTCCAAATTCTTCGCAGGTTTTTGCTTTGGTCTTTTTTGCGACTTTCTTGGCCTTATTCTTATTTTTGTTATATTCCTCGGTATCTTGGTTCTTTTTTGTTTTGTAATATCTATTCAATGCCCTTATTGCTCCTCTCACTTGCTCATTCCTCCATCTTGTCCTTTTATACCTTGTATTTACTTCTTTCTTTCCGCATACCTCTTCTGCTGTCTGTTTCACAATTTCTTTAAATTTGTTCCACCTATCTTCTACCGTCCAAGTCTGTTGTGATTCTTCCTCTCTACTTAACTCTCTCTCTCTCTCTCTCTCTTTCTCTCTCTCTCTCTCTCTCTCTCTCTCTCTCTCTCTCTCTCTCTCTCTCTCTCTCTATCTCTCTCTCTCTTTCTCTACCTGCACATTGTATTTTTGTCTTATTGCTTCACATTTCAGTGTTTAACTTTTATTTTCTAGTACTGTTTTTGTTCTTCATTAATGATTTTTTTCATTTTTGTTTTCATAGTACTGTAGTATGTGTTCTGTATTTAATTATAGTTCCCCTTTCCCATTTATTGTTTAACTGTTTCAAGTACAAAAACCTATTTCTCTTTCTGTTTCTTATCTTCTTATAGTTTTTGTTTTATTTATTTGCCACATGCCGCACATACGAGACAATAATACAAAGTGTAACATTTTATGGATAGAGTTTATCGTTGCCATCGCTATCTGCAATTTTACAATGTTCATAATTGTATTTAGGAGAAGCATACTGTATTTTTCCAACATTTATTACATGCGTATTTGCCGACGAGTAAGACTACTAATATACGTATGCTTTCAAAGAATTTAGCTGATATTAACTTCTTCCTATGGCCTGATCAGTCGTTTGGTTTGTAGCGCAGTTACGAGTATTGTACATTTCTGCTGTACGATCACTATATGAAGGTTTTGGGGCAGAACAAAAAAGAAATAATGTAAAATGTCGCTAAAGCTATTTCAAGTAGGAGAGCGTAAAAACTCAGAATTTTGCCCACTTCAGCAAAAGGTGACTCAACGTGTAAATCACTTCAGAAGCGAAAGCCTTTCTCAGTACGGATATTTGAGTGGAATATAAAATAACACTCCTATGCCTTATACTTAATGTTCAGAAAGTCACAAAGACTCCTGCTTGCCACGGAAAAAAGATAGCTTAATGATTGTGTACGCACTACGAAAGCAAATTGATCGATAATGAAGGTCCGTTAAAACGACCACCGTGGTCACCAGATATGACCTATGGCAACGTATAAAGCGATAGTAGAATTCAGTGAAAATATGCAGATACCAAAAGAACATTATGTACTGCGGTTAGAAGTAGAAAAAGCATTCCAGTTCCAGGCAGGAAATAAACAAATGTAGACGGACTGACAGCCGAATTCTTGAAAGCTAGGGATGTATATGATTTAGAAAAGAAACAAATGGCCTTCAAACCGACGGAAATTTATGTTTATATCTATTTTTAAAGAAGGGTATCTATTCGGTTACAGGAACTATAGAATCGTCTACCTTATAGTCCACGCCAGTAACTGCCTGTTGTGCATAATTCTCGAGCGTTTGAAACCTTTTCTTCTACCTCATATATCAAGTTAACCAACTGGATCTACACCATAAAAGAGCACAGGGGACAGCTGATAAAGAAAATCAGAGAGTTTAACCTGCAAACGTTTCTCTGTTTCGTAGACTATCATACAGTTTTCGACCATATAGAATGGAACCCTGATAAGCCGAAGACTGTATGAGAACGAAATGGCAAAGATAGAAGTAGATTATAAACATTATGGCGGATATAGATTTAGATATAGATATAGATTTTAGACACTTTCGACCACCCGTATCGGGAATATCAAGAAGAAGGCTCAGGAGATGACCCAAGGCAAGATCCAACTATATTAAAATCAGAGATATTCTCCAGACAAAAATAACGAAGCTCCAAGATTTGGCCAAATTCGAGTTGAATTACTTCAACCGTTAGACGGCGATACTATTGAAGCTTTAACGTAATTTTTCAATCAAATATACCAAAGCGGTCAACTACCATTCAAGTAGATAATAACATTACGAACAGATTTCTAAATAAGTTTGGAGTACCGCAGGAATGACTATTATCCAACCCTTTTCAATGGGCACTCCCAAGATATCTTTGGCGAAGCTTTGGCTGACAGACAAGAAGAAGTAAAAATTGGCGGATAAATAAGCAATAATATTAAATAAGCCGATGATGTTGCCATCTTTGCCGAAAGTTGGGAAGATCTTTAAACTATTTCTAAGATATGTTTAAACCAGGTCGATCATTTTAAATATCTTGGAATCTGGCTTAACGGCGAACTTTGCTGTAATAAAAAAATGGCGCCTAGTCCATTTATGTTTTGGAAACATGTCTTATAGAGCAGAAATCTTTGTATCAACATGCTTTTGCAAGTTCTCAGATGTTACGTATGGGCGGTCTATCCATTCTATGGTTGTGAAACCTGAACAGTGAACATTGAAAATTACGATATTGGATAAATTAGATGTATTTGAGATTTGGTATTACCGAAGTTTGTTAAAAATCTCGTGAACATCATAAGTCGAAATAACAACTAGTTACATTAATACGGAAAGAGCGAGAACTAATTGACAACATAAAGGCAAGGAAAACTGAATATAGTGGTCATATTGTCCGAAACCGAAATATCAACTATTTCATCTCATTCTATAAGGTAAAGAAGGAAAGAGATTAATCGGCAGTAAAAAATGTCGTAGCTTCCTGACATATGGCACTGGACTGCGTTACACTTAGAGCTAATTTTATGAGACTGTTAACATGATGACAGCCAACGCTTGAAACCAAACAGGGCCCTCTACCAAGAAGAGAGGCAAAGTTTAATTTTTGTAGCAATATAGTATATACTAGCAAATAGATACAATCATAGAATAGAAAGAGTGTTAAGGTATTAAAACGACTTAGAGACACCCACGAGGAGTGAGTATCGCACGACTGGTTAAGTCCGGGAAAAGATGGCACGCTCGCCCTGAGATCCGTTAAAACAGGCTAAAGACCTCGGCTGATGCGCTCAGGGAGTTGGGCGTGGTTCAAACGGTACGTCACTGGGCAAACGTGGTGTGACTTATACAGGGTAAGTCAAAATAAAAGGGCGCCACCAGGCCTGTCGTGGGAGTGTAACCGTATAACCGGACCTGGACCGTTAGACGGGACGAGAAGTACACAGGGTACTACGTCAGGAAGGTACTCGAGAACCGTCGAGCTCGGATTACAAGTTCGGGAAAGCAATACTTAAATTACTATGTCGGTACTCGCTGCCACTGCGGCGACGTCGCCATACCTACCCGCAACGCTCTAACGTTCAAGCTTCGCCGTACATCAATCGTTACACTAATATGCTTAACCTGGAAAGAGCATGCACAGATCGAACACAATAATAAGTCCCTTATTCAAATATACATCTATTGTCTGACGTTACAAAGGGGCAACGAACATGTTACCGAAATTACTCTAGGCCTTAATTTATGGCCCCAGCTGGAGTGGCCCGTTACTTCTAATACACATAAAATGGTCATCACATACAACCGGCCTTGGTTTGCCCGTTAAGCAAACTACAAAAGGTTATTGACTAATTAAGAATAAAAGAGGCCAAAGCACATTGATTTACAGCGACTATATCGCAAGGTTATGCTATACACAAAGCAAATGTTTAATTACGAAAATGAGCTGCCAAAGTCCATGAATTGACAGCAATAGCGTCGCTTAATTAGGCCACGCACAGAGCAAATGTTTAATTACGAAACAGAGCGGCCAAAGTCCATGAATTGACAGCAATAGCGTCGCTTAACTAGGCCACGCACAGAGCAAATGTTTAATTACGAAAAAGAGCGGCCAAAGTCCATGAATTGACAGCAATAGCGTCGCTTAATTAGGTCACGGGCAGAGCAAATGTTTAATTACAAAAAAGAGCGGCCAAAGTCCATGAATTGACAAAAATAGCGTCGCTTAATTGGGCCACGCACAAAGAAAATGTTTAATTACGAAAAAGAGCGGCCAAAGTCCATGAATTGACAGCAATAGCGTCGCTTAATTAGGCCACGCACAGAGCAAATGTTTAATTACGAAAAAGAGCGGCCAAAGTCCATGAATTGACAGCAATAGCGTCGCTTAACTAGGCCACGCACAGAGCAAATGTTTAATTACGAAAAAGAGCGGCCAAAGTCCATGAATTGACAGCAATAGCGTCGCTTAATTAGGTCACGGGCAGAGCAAATGTTTAATTACAAAAAAGAGCGGCCAAAGTCCATGAATTGACAAAAATAGCGCCGCTTAATTGGGCCACGCACAAAGCAAATGTTTAATTACGAAAAAGAGCGGCCAAAGTCCATGAATTGACAGCAATAGCGTCGCTTAATTAGGCCACGCACAGAGCAAATGTTTAATTACGAAAAAGAGAGGCCAAAGTCCATGAATTGACAGCAATATCGTCGCTTAATTAGGCCACGCACAAAGCAAAGGTTTAATTACGAATACAAGCGTCCGGAGTACATGAATTTACAGCAATAGCGGCAAGATTTAGTCACATAGATATCGGCGCATTAGTCACACCAACGGCGATCAGAAATGCAGCAGTTTAGAAAATTAGATTGGCTTTAGGCCACATAAATGACAGTCCAGTCGCTCTGCGGGCAGTGAATCATGCACAATAACGTTAGCACATACACGAGTTAATTGACAACAATAGCGTCGCTTAATTGGGCCACGCACAGAGCAAATGTTTAATTTCGAAAAAGGGCGGCCAAAGTCCATGAATTGAAAGCAATAGCGTCGCTTAATTAGGTCACGGACAGAGCAAATGTTTAATTACAAAAAAGAGCGGCCAAAGTCCATGAATTGACAAAAATAGCGTCGCTTAATTAGGCCACGCACAGAGCAAATGTTTAATTTCGAAAAAGAGCGGCCAAAGTCCATGAATTGACAGCAATAGCGTCGCTTAATTAGGCCACGCACAGAGCAAATGTTTAATTACGAAACAGAGCGGCCAAAGTCCATGAATTGACAGCAATAGCGTCGCTTAACTAGGCCACGCACAGAGCAAATGTTTAATTACGAAAAAGAGCGGCCAAAGTCCATGAATTGACAGCAATAGCGTCGCTTAATTAGGTCACGGGCAGAGCAAATGTTTAATTACAAAAAAGAGCGGCCAAAGTCCATGAATTGACAAAAATAGCGTCGCTTAATTGGGCCACGCACAAAGAAAATGTTTAATTACGAAAAAGAGCGGCCAAAGTCCATGAATTGACAGCAATAGCGTCGCTTAATTAGGCCACGCACAGAGCAAATGTTTAATTACGAAAAAGAGCGGCCAAAGTCCATGAATTGACAGCAATAGCGTCGCTTAACTAGGCCACGCACAGAGCAAATGTTTAATTACGAAAAAGAGCGGCCAAAGTCCATGAATTGACAGCAATAGCGTCGCTTAATTAGGTCACGGGCAGAGCAAATGTTTAATTACAAAAAAGAGCGGCCAAAGTCCATGAATTGACAAAAATAGCGTCGCTTAATTGGGCCACGCACAAAGCAAATGTTTAATTACGAAAAAGAGCGGCCAAAGTCCATGAATTGACAGCAATAGCGTCGCTTAATTAGGCCACGCACAGAGCAAATGTTTAATTACGAAAAAGAGAGGCCAAAGTCCATGAATTGACAGCAATATCGTCGCTTAATTAGGCCACGCACAAAGCAAAGGTTTAATTACGAATACAAGCGTCCGGAGTACATGAATTTACAGCAATAGCGGCAAGATTTAGTCACATAGATATCGGCGCATTAGTCACACCAACGGCGATCAGAAATGCAGCAGTTTAGAAAATTAGATTGGCTTTAGGCCACATAAATGACAGTCCAGTCGCTCTGCGGGCAGTGAATCATGCACAATAACGTTAGCACATACACGAGTTAATTGACAACAATAGCGTCGCTTAATTGGGCCACGCACAGAGCAAATGTTTAATTTCGAAAAAGGGCGGCCAAAGTCCATGAATTGAAAGCAATAGCGTCGCTTAATTAGGTCACGGACAGAGCAAATGTTTAATTACAAAAAAGAGCGGCCAAAGTCCATGAATTGACAACAATAGCGTCGCTTAATTGGGCCACGCACAAAGCAAATGTTTAATTACGAAAAAGAGCGGCCAAAGTCCATGAATTGACAGCAATATCGTCGCTTAATTAGGCCACGCACAAAGCAAAGGTTTAATTACGAATACAAGCGTCCGGAGTACATGAATTTACAGCAATAGCGGCAAGATTTAGTCACATAGATATCGGCGCATTAGTCACACCAACGGCGATCAGAAATGCAGCAGTTTAGAAAATTAGATTGGCTTTAGGCCACATAAATGACAGTCCAGTCGCTCTGCGGGCAGTGAATCATGCACAATAACGTTAGCACATACACGAGTTAATTGACAACAATAGCGTCGCTTAATTGGGCCACGCACAGAGCAAATGTTTAATTTCGAAAAAGGGCGGCCAAAGTCCATGAATTGAAAGCAATAGCGTCGCTTAATTAGGTCACGGACAGAGCAAATGTTTAATTACAAAAAAGAGCGGCCAAAGTCCATGAATTGACAACAATAGCGTCGCTTAATTGGGCCACGCACAAAGCAAATGTTTAATTACGAAAAAGAGCGGCCAAAGTCCATGAATTGACAGCAATATCGTCGCTTAATTAGGCCACGCACAAAGCAAAGGTTTAATTACGAATACAAGCGTCCGGAGTACATGAATTTTGTAGCAACTGTATCGCAAATTTAGGTCATACACAAAGCAAATGTTTAGTTTTGAATACAAGCGGCCGAAGTACATGAATTTATAGCAATAGCGGCAAGATTTAGTCACATAGATATCGGCGCATTAGTCACACCAACGGCGATCAGAAATGCAGCAATTTAGTAAATTAGATTGGCTTTAGGCCACATAAATGACAGTCCAGTCGCTCTGCGATCAGTGAATCATGCACAATAACGTTAGCACATACACGAGTTAAGTTCAGGTCGCATGAAGGATAGTTAATAGGTTACACAATTATTTACAACGATACCTGTGTCTTTGACGTCTCTTGAGCGAAGCGTGGGAGGCTACCTGGCGATGCTTTCGACAGGGGCCTAAATTTGAATGCGGAGGCGGTACGTGAGCATAATGGGCCGGGATCCGCCTTGAAATGGCGTCAGTTGGGATGGGACTCGCACATGAGCCGGAAACGACGATAAGATCAAGGAATCTCCACCCGTCCTGCCAGTGTAATCCCCGATTTAGCGGGAAAGAAGGGTTAGCCCTTATTCGACGATGCAGAACGAGGCCATCGGAATGCACCAAACACCCACGTAATCAACGATACTCAACACCCAACTCTGCGTGCGTTACAGTCAACCGCTCTCTCGGAACTCGCTCTCTGCCAGCAGAAGCCACGCCAAGCGTACCCAAGCGATGCAGTAACCAATCGCGAGGCGAAGTTTCCGCCGGCTGAATCTAGTTTTGCCCGCTCTTAACGAGCGCGTGCCTTATAAAGGGTGGCTTAAAACGACGAAAACGAGACAGCTGCTCCAATCTACAGGGTGTTCAAATTAAATAAAACTGTTAGAATATGTGATGAGAAGTTAAGAATGCTGGCATCGGATTTGAAATAGAGACAGGGTGTTCTGAAAGCTTAAATGATTAACTCAATTACTGAAGGCTGCAAAATTGCTTAACAAGAGGGATTCCCAGATAAACTTAGATAGAAGAAATAGAAGCAGCTATGCCACGAATTGAACAAAATGCATATCAAGATAGGAAACAATGATGTAAGAGATGACGGAAGAGGCAGTAACTGTAGGACCCGCGCCAATATATATTAATTCGCTTTTATAGATTACCTACTGAAGAGGGAGGAAGATATTTCAAGCATTTGATGTAACTGCTGTTTTAAGTGCATGTATTTATGCTATGCATAATTCCAACATTGTTAAATGTAAATAACTTTAAACCGGTACACCTCATTGACAAAAAAAATCGAATATATGTCTTCTTCCTAAGACCAAAATGTAGGGATTTCAAAACCCCACATTCCGGCTCTTGTCCTTGAGCATGGAAAACATGGAAAACTTCTATATTAGATTGAAATTGATGGCGAAATCATTCGAAGGCATTTCGTCATGTGCCTTCAAAACTTACAACAATTATTGTCGACTAGGACGACATCTACACTACATTGGTACAGGAGAAAGCGAGGATTGTCGCTTCTATCACATAGAGATGGAAAAATTGAAACAATTTTATGACTTAGATTCTTCCGATGTAGCGAAGGAAAATTACAGCCCGCATGCGATACACAAGTCGCGCCTAGTCAAATCAGTGACATTAAACGTTGTAGTAACTAGTAAAGCTACCGAAACATCCTGTATATAAGAAAATAGTCTAATACATACAAAATATGGTTTATGGTGAAGTTTTGGTGCAGTAAGTAAATGAGCTATCCTTTCTATCTAAGTAGAGAATAATTGCAAATGCAGTTTTAGATGTACTAAACAATATTTCAAGAGCATAAACGAATTAAAACGCCTGTACCATTTAAACTTAATGAACTGTGATGTTCATCTGCAGGAATTATTATTCAAATAAATTGCATAGTACTCAAAGGCAATGATGCAGCTGTAATAAAAAGTAGTCGTCCCTGGAGTCCCATCTAGCTCTGCGAAATGCGCTATTATACAAGTGGTATGTATAGCTGCAACACGCCCAACTTCTACCAATTGAATTAGAACCACAAAACACCAGTTTAACGCATATCCTGGACCAATCTCACGGGGAACTGCAAGAACCAACCGCCGATTCCAGATTACGCTATAAATATCCAAGTCTAGTCCGCAAAACCGTACAAAGTGAATATATCTGGCAATAATAATCTGCAAGTGTGAAACCTATCTCGCATTATCACCCGCAAACACACTTTGCTGGGGTGATACCCACCCTCAGACTAGGATTAAAACCGGAAAGGGGCTTCTAGTTACGTAGACACGTCGTCTGTGTACTGTAATAGCACGGGTAGGTAGCTTTCGCTGTATGCTCACGGCGCTTTCTAAATGTAGGTATTTATATTTACAAAATGCTTTCAGTAGCGTTTTGATTACCGTAACACGGCTCTTACTTTGAAACAGGCATTCGATATAGGGCTAGAACTGTAACATCTGTTGGCGTGCGTGCTTTCTGTTTGAGGTTGGAGCTTTTAGTGCAAAAACAACAAGAAAAAGTAATTTCATGCAAATGGTGCTGGTATAACTTAGAATTGAAATGTATGCGATTTTAATTTGGTTAGTCCAGGGCTACCTGCTCGTTAAAACCTACGTCGAACATTTCGGACACCATCATAAATGGAACACTTCAACTTCCGCACATCGCCGACGTATTTTTAAAAATTAAATCGAGAACCTTCCTAGCACAAGTGTTGCACAAACTGGCAGAAGTATTCACTTAAATCCACCTGCGGAATTCTTTACATACGGAATATTCGTGAGTATGCAGAAGGCATTTCTTATTTCAGATCCTCTTATGAGATCTTGTAGCCTTAGCCGATTTTGTCTGACTTTGCAAATAATAATCACCAACATTTCTGGTGAACCTACAAATGTAATTCGTGAACGAAACAAACGAAAATAGCAACTAGGAAGGGTGCAGTGTACGATAGGATTAAGGGAAGCAATTAAGGAAAACTCATTGAAAGTTTTTAATTGATCTGGAATGGTGTTCTTTTGTGATATGTATGCCGTAATTAACGTTAGCGTAGGCAGAATGCAATAAAAAATATAAATGTACCTTCTTAAACCAATTTCAATAATTCACAACTTCTACCTCCAATTCTATTAAGTTTCTTTTTAGTTTTAGAAATTACACGAATTGCTCAATCGTCGTGATTTGCCCATGGGAAGTTATAATTAAATTGGAAATCTAGAATATGTAGACGACAATTAAGTTAATTGGCAATTTCGAAATCATTTGCAAATTCGCGAAATGTAAAGTTCCATGGCTCTTAAATATTAATAAAACTGTAACTGCTACAGTTAGATTTCTAAATGTATCAATTTAACAGCTAATTAATCTTTAAAATTCTAAGTACCTCCTATAATAACAAAAGTTAACAACTAAATATACTTCACAAGTTTCGACTGAAACACTGACTGTTGTAAAGAAAGCACAAGAGACAACCAGAAGCTACGCAAATTAATGGCTGTCTTCAATTTAAAATTTGCCGGTTTATTAAAAGTAAATAATTAAGTCGTGACTAAACGGGTACATTTGAAGAACCGGCTAGCTAAACAGTTGAGACTGTGCGACGTACGGTTTTATACAAAATGTGTTCAAACTAATGTTCGACCACAAATTTTGATTCATCTGAAAGACGAAAAAAGTATTGTAATCACGAAAAAATCACCTTCCGAGATTTCTTCAGATCTTCACGTTTCAAGTTCCCTAGATGACGAAAAAGAGGTTTTCTCAATTCCATCTGTCTCTCTGTCTGTCTGTCTGTCTGCCTGCTGGCAGTGTAGCTCAAAAAATATTTGTCGTAGAAAGACGATATTTTTCATACATATTATATATCTACCTAGTCTGAAACGGGTACAGTTTCAAACAAATATATAAGGGTGAGCAGCTTAAAGAATTTTTTTAAAATTTTTGGGTTAATTTTGAAATAGAAGGAAGTAATAACTTTCACATAGGTCAGGCTTTACATTTGCCGAAAATAAGACTCAACCGATACAGCATAATGTCACAAAAGAGTAAAAACGTTTCACCAATAACATCTTCTGTTTTATTTGAAAATGTATTTAATTTATTAGAAACGTGAAGATATTTCTACTGCTAACTTAATTTGATTTTTAAAATTATTTAGTGTCACAATGTCGACGAGGGAAGTTCTGGGAAAAGGCTTTTACAAGTTTTTGTTAAAAGAAATTAGTGGAATTCAGATGGAGTTTACAATATGTGTTATTGGAGTCCACTTTTACACAAACATCATCATTGGTGTCACTTTACTGAGTCAAACTGCAGTCTTATTGTTTACTAGTAAGAATGTTTAGAGACGTATGTGTAGGCTGCTAATTCGACTAGAATAAGTAAAATATAACACCAATATTTTGTATTTATAGCTAGTGTATGATACTTAGCTTTTAATACAATCTCAAACACTGAGTTCTGGTGATCTGTGAATTGACATAAGCTACAAATGTCTTAAGGGGTAGTTAGGCGTGGCTGCTTCGTTCACAAATCGCTCTCCATTATTTCACTCCTTAAACAAGCTCCAACCACCTTATGCATAGTAATGTGGTTCTATCAATCTACAAGTTAAGTTTTCTTAGGTACTTAATGAAAAGTGCAAGAATTTAAAAAGGCTCAATAAAATCAAAGACACAGCTACGTGCAACACAGATATTCCAGGGCGAATTACTACCTCCTCGAGAAACAGCCAAAAAGATCTAGCTCCTCCTAGGCGATATTATTAGTTCTAAACGCTCAGTGAAACTCATGCCGAAGATGTGGCTAAGGCCACCCCTCGACCAAGGCTGATCTCTAACAGAACGTGTACGATACAAGACGAGAAAATTATGGAATCAAACGCCTCATACATCTCGTTACGGGAACATTTAGGGGCGGGGCTAAATATTTATCTACAAGACCATGGTCGGTAAAAGCAGCTAAAGAAACCCCGAAACGTTAAATAATTCGCCAAGAACAAAAAAAGGCTTAAATTGCCATGTACAAATTACACTTAACGATCGAAATCGGGCTGAAGACAGGACAACATTCAAGCGTAGTTAAATATCGGGATCAAATAACAGATAACCACTAGCGATTCACGAAGAACAGAAAGCGTTTGACGCGACAAAATTGTACAAAATCAGAGCGATGGCGCGGATTATTAAAAAATTACGTCAAATTGCTCTATTGCGTAATACGTTTCTTGCCGGTAACAAATAAACCTAGAATATGTCATTTTAATCTCAGCATTTCAACTGTTAGCACTTTATCATCAATTTTAAAAAATTCTAAATCTACATATGTAGTCCAAAACAAAAACAAAACTGCAAGAAGGCAATTCGTATCATTGACGATTTCGCTCAGATTGCAATCAGTAATAATGTTTGTTAAATATATGAACAGAGTAAGTTGATAGTCGATACTACAGGTTCTGTTAGTATTTACACCTATAAATAATATTAAGGTGGGGATTCACATTCAAGAAATGTAACCTCAAATTGCAGTTTAGATGACTTCACTTGAGAGCAAACGCTACGATTAATACTAAGCCAAATTAAAAGTACAACATATGAAAATAAGCAGAAAGATTCAATAACAGTCACTATTGTATTTAAACTTTTGTTTATAAATCACGGTTTTGACTAAACTAAAACAAATAAAGCGTATTTTTAAACGTAAAAATATACCAGCTTGGTTCATTGGTTGTGGCGTGTTTTCCATTTCTAAGCTTTCTGACAAATGTTTTCAGTTGTAACATGCGTTTCCATAAACAACTTACACTCGCATACAAATCTACAAAAGTTGAACGTCTTCAGAAAACAAATATACAAGACCGGTGATCTTGCTCAGATTTGCTTTGACTGCAGGTGCGGCATATCTATAACAAAATACTTAAACATGAAATGCAATGTAAACGGCTACAATTTATTAATGTGTTGCTTATCAACACTACTAACATTTTAACTATTTAGGAGAATTACGGCATTTGTTTCCAAGGTTAATTTGATCGTGGAGGTTTGTTTGAACAAGTCTTATCCTTCAATCAAGCGTTATAAAAAATACTTCAAAAGATGTATGATTCATCATATCCGAAATCAGGCGTATGTGCAGTTACAACGTGATATCTAGGGTCCGGAAGATTTAATGATAAAGCTATACAGGGTGTTTCATAATATATGCGCAGGACTTCAGGATGTGATAGCTCGTCCAAAAATTTGAAAAAAAGTTTCTATTAACTTACCCTCTAAAATGCACAATTTTCGAGATACAGGGTGTTGAAATTGAAAAAAAAAAATTCGTTTTTTGCGAATATCTCCGGAACCGTTTATCGTACAGAAAACAGCTTTTGTAAGCATTTTCTACTCATAATAAGCTATCTTTTGTGCGAGAAAAAAAATTTTTAAGTCATAATTGGTGAAGATTTTGAAGGAGTAGTGAGTGTTTTTCTCCCCAACTTCTACGCCACTGGTAAAAGTACGGTTTTGAGACGCCCATTTGAACCGCCAATGTTTTCTACACAAAAAAGGTACTCTTGGTCATAAGCTCTAAAGTTGACCGTTTTCGAGAAAAATCAACTTTTATGTTGAAAAACATGGTCAATTTTTTGAAATAAATTTTTTTTTGCTAATTAAACGGAGGACATTTCCAACATTTAATTTAACTGTGTATGATTTGTTATTTTTTTTAAATTTTGCAATTATGAAGTTAACGTTTGGTTTTGTTACTTGTTCTAACGTTTAAATAAATTTTGTATAATTAGTAAAAAAAAAAAATTATTTCAAAAAATTGACCATGTTTTTCAACATAAAAGTTGATTTTTCTCGAAAACGGTCAACTTTAGAGCTTATGACCAAGAGTACCTTTTTTGTGTAGAAAGCATTGGCGGTTCAAATGGGCGTCTCAAAACTGTACTTTTTCCAGTGGCGTAGAAGTTGGGGAGAAAAACACTCACTACCCCTTCAAAATCTTCACCAATTATGACTTAAAAAAATTTTTTTCTCGCACAAAACATAGCTTATTATGAGTAGAAAATGCTTACAAAAGCTGTTTTCTGTACAATAAACGGTTCCGGAGATATTCGCAAAAAACGAAATTTTTTTTTCAATTTCAACACCCTGTATCTCGAAAATTGTGCATTTTAGAGGGTAAGTTAATAGAAACTTTTTTTCACATTTTTGGACTAGCTATCACATCCTGAAGTCCTGCGCATATATTATGAAACACCCTGTATATTCACAAAACCTAAATGGTTGTCCGAACCAAACTTTAAATTAAAAAGCATAAAACATATGTAAACTAACAACATCTTTATAAAATTTTGATCTCTTTTGATATAACTGCAGAATTTGCGGAAACATTTGAACCTGTGCAGATGACCAGGTGACGCGTGACTATCATCGTATAATATTAGAGCAACCATGTCATGCTGAATCTGTTGCATCACATATAATTATGCCAATTTTTTAAACTAAGGTACGTGCGAGTAGGGTTTCATTATCCGTAGAAGTCTCACAAAAATAAATATAAATTATAGTACAGTGAGAGAAGAATAATTATTTAATTACCTACATCCTATTAAGTATTACACACAAGCAATTTGAAGCTATTTTAATAGTTATTTGAAAAAGGACACTGGAAATATTTTTGATGTAAAGCAATAGAGCATTCGTATTTATCGCTATTACTCTAGACATTGAAAAGTCGAGACACAGTTGATGTTTGTGATAACAACCTTTACAACATTTTCACTTTTTCAAAAATATTCAGCTTAGGCCACTGAGTATTTTCAAAAGTAATACTATGAGTACTTCGATATTACCGGGTTATATGTCGATAACTTGTTGCACAATAATAAAAGAGTGTCAGTTTGACAGGTTAAATAGTCCGACAGCGTCAGCGGGAGGATTATTCTGTCAAACTGACACGAATTGTTATTGTGCAGGAAGTTTGAGACGTATAACCTGTTCGAAGTACGCATTGTATTGGATTTAATTATTTTTTAAGTAAATTTTAGTATTAGAATCAAATAAATATTTTATTGGCAGCTTGATTTGTTTATATTAACCCAGCTGAAATTCATCTCCATGAAAACAATATCAAGTCGACAAAAGTTATGTATTGCGTCGTCTAGTGAAGTTACTCTAGTATAATCGATTTTGTATAATCAATAGTTATATCCCTAGTGCATTCTGTATATTCGCGTATTTCTCGAGAACGCGAAGCGTTCGAGAGAAATACTAGAATTATACAGAATGCACGCGGGGACTATTGCAAGACTATTCCTAGAAGAAATGTCATTCTTTGTATACCACGCTACTTATTTCTAAAGAGTTTTCAGTTTTCTTTCTGAAATTTCTTGTGTACCTAGCTGGTTTGCTCTTCTTCACGCAAATACTCGATATTGCACTTGTGCAAATACCCGGGTATTGCACTAGTGCAAAATATTCGCTGTATTCGACTCTGATTGGTTCAAACTATGAAAATTGATTGATGGGATTGGTTTATATTATCTGAGGGGAATAGTTAGTAGTTATATCCCTAGTGCATTCTGTATATTCGAGTATTTCTCGAGAACGCGATACTCAAATTATACAGAATTCACTCGGGGAATATTGCAAGGCTATTCCTCGAAAAACTGTCATCCTTTGTATACCATATTATTCCCTTTTTAAGAGTTTCAGTTTTCTTTCTGAAATTTCTTGTATACCGAGCTAGTTTGGTGTTCTTCCCGCAAATACTCGAATATGCACTAGTGCATATACCCGGGTATTGCACTTGTGCAAAATATTTGCTGTATTCGACTCTGATTGATTCAAATTTTGAAAATTGAGTGATGGAATTGGTTTATATTATCTGAGGGGAATAGTCACTTATAATACCATGAGTAGTCAAAGTGATGTCGACTATTTTTGCAATGGTATCACGAATGTCCATTGCGCTTTGGTGCGATTAGGATGAGTGCGCTAGCATGAGTCCTAATCCTAAGCGCAATGGACATGAGTAGTGATACCACCGCAAAAATAATCTACTTAACTTTGACTAAGAATGGCACTCGAGAGACTATTCAATGAACCAAACTACTTTTTCAAATTAGTTTTCAGTAAATCTTGCAACAAACTACGCAATTTCTATAGTAACGGAACACTAATATTGACTTTTGCTAATAAAAACCACATTTGTTTAAAATAGTCACTTGAATACTTTCTAGGAAGATATATCCACTGATATTTTTTTGATTGGTCAAAAAACGTCAAAATTCTGGATTTCCAATGGTCAGTTTTTGACAGATGATAGGTGAATTGAATAGTCGAAATTATACAAGACAACTTAACTAAATCCAGCCTTCTGATTGGTTGACATCGCTCCGAAAAAAATTATCTTCATAATGCGTATCATTAAATCTGCCTGGACCTTAGTGATATGTCAAGCCAGCTGTAGACGTCATCAACTACACTCGCTTGACTGATAACTGGACATATCCGCTTACTTATTCGTACCTTCTAGAAAAAACCGAATGCCCTTACTGTGTTTCTTAGAAGACAGAGTCAAATCTCACCATCTATCGTGGCAGTACTTATTTAATATTCTCTATCCTCAGTGTGCTATTTAATCTTAATGTAATCGAACTGTAAATTATTTTTAAGTGCTAATGACCACATGATGTTGAAGCACTTAAATTAAATTAAAACAAACGTTGAAGAATAAGAACTTGATCTATTGCATGAATATTTAGTTGACTTTATGGTGACTTGCAATAACAAATATCCCCCCCCCCCTTTCAGTTTTCTTAATTTTGACGTTTTTGTGACTCTAGAGTACTAGAGTCACGCTTTGCTTGTGGCAAGTCGGCTGTTACATTTTCTAAACCCGAAATCTTCGTTTGATGAGTATCGTTTGCTTTCAGTCCCCTTCAACTGTTTATCTTCGATTAATTTTTAATTAATACTATTAGTATACGCTGGGCAAAGCTAACACCACCTTTGAGCTTGAATAATGATATTTGGGTACAGCATCTTAATTTACATTACGTGGTAATTACTGTCTATTTTTCCATTCCTTCAAAAGTTCAAAAGTTTCTTCAGTTTAGGTCATAAGGAGTAAATGTTATTTTATGTAACAATTCCTTTCTTTAATCATAACGGAAATTCCGGGAATATATGATGGAAATAACCACTTTGTTCTGCACTCGTACTACAGCGTGAAACAGATATAGGCTATGTAGAATAAAATTGTGTCTTTATATTCAGTATATTACCCACTAATTATAGTAGCAACAACAAAGGACTTCTTAATAGGGTCTACATTTATTTGGTATTAATGTACAGCTACTAATTAACATTATTACTAATTGAAACCTTTGTTCAAGAAATAGAGTACCTACTATAGAATTAAATGCACCAGGGAAACTACTTTCCGTTTAATTAAAACGTGACAGCTGTTAAATTAATAAGCATTAACGTCAATATGTTTTTACAATATAACATGTGATTCAATATTAGATTCATTAAAGAGGATCTAGATCTATACACTGCTAATATTGCATGAATTCAGTCACTTTATAACTGTCTCCTCGATTTGAAACGCATCAAATTATTTTTCACAGCGATTTCAGCAATAATTCTGATTTACAAATACTAAACTGTGCTAGCATTACATTGTCCATGACAGGTCTCTGCATATTTGTTGGAACAAACCGAACCGAACTTAAAAAAATACAGTTCCGAAAACTCGGATTGAAGACAGTTTTATTACAGTGATTATTTCCTTCATATCCATTATAATGCGTAATCACCATGGTTTCTGTCAGTTTAATAATGACTAAAATTCAAACGTCAAAATTTAACCGCGGTTAAATTTATGTCAAAATTTAATCGCTTGTGCATAATTTTAACATGATTATTAAAGGTGCTTCACCAACTGAATTTTATCTATTTATTAAGGAAATAATCACGCCGAACATCCCGCGTGCATGTAAACTAGCCTGAATAAATTTTGACGATTTTCTATCAGAATGTTTTGCTCTGAAGGAATATATCTCGTAAATTTTCCGCTTCAAAATCCCTCGTGCTGCGCACTCGGGATTCTTGTTGAGCGGCAAATTTACTTGACAAATTTCTTAGCAAAACATTCTGACAGAAAACGTCAAAATTTAATCGGCTATTTTAATGCACTTGGGATATTACTGTTGATTATTTTTTTTCTTAGCGATCTCAACCAATCAGAAGACAAGATTTAGTTAAGTTATCTTGTATATTTTTGACTATTCAACACTATAACATATAAGCCAATCATATTGCAGACATTTGCTTTTTTCAACCAATAACAGCAGTATATCACTGAATATTGGGCACCATGCAAAATATTCACAAAACAATGTACGTACTCAAAAACTAAATAGCCTTGTTGCGAAATATTGCTTAGCAACTATGTTCTGTCCTTAACGATATCGCTAGGTTACGTAAAACTAAACACCAACAAACTGTGTGAACAAAGTTTAGCTTGCATTAAAAATTTTAAAATGTTGTGTTTTGGAAGTATTCCGCTGAATTTAATTGAGGACGAATATTAATTGTTGGATTCTTTTTCAATAAAGTTAATCGTTATGTATTAATATCGTTAAATAGTCGTCCCACATACCACTCGAAGTGAATATATTTTTTTTAAATATTTTGCCATTTCCATAGAAATTATTGCAAATTCCACTCAACAAAATCACATTTAAATGTCACTCGCCTTCGGCTCGTGACATTTTTGATATGATTTTGTTTCGTGAAATTTAAACGCAATAATTTACATGGAAACGGCAATATATTTGTCAAAAATATATCCACTACTTGTGGTATTACCCTTGATTATACAACTCATTATAAATTTGGCGAATACTAATTGAGAATTTTACTTAGTTACAAGGTATAGATAAACGGATATACCCTTGACGACGTGGTATAATCACTTCGGTGTTTCCGTGGGTCCAACAAAGCAAAAATAATTGATAATAATAATCTAGAGCCATGATGTAATAACTGTCTATTGCAAATTCGAAGTGAGCAGGTGAGGTTTTGCGTCAGTTTTGACACAAACTGACGCAAAACCTAACCTGATAACGTCGAATTTGACATAGACTTACAGTGCCACCAACATAAATAGTGCCACTAACACAAACAGTGCCAACCTAAGAAATTAAATAATTTATTATTATGGGTCTATTCATTATAATATAATCGTAACGAATACCACTCGAGCAATCGAAAATAATGATTATTTTCGATGCTCTTATGATATTATAACTGATTATACAAAATCGATTATACTAGAGTAACTTCACTAGGCGACGCAATACATAACTTTTGTCAACTGGATGTTGTTTTCATGGAGATAACTTTCAGCTAGGTTAATACAAACACATCGAGCTGCCAATAAAATATCCATTTATATATAATAGACTTGTCCGGGACGCTGGTCCGTCCGGGACGCTGTTTCAGCAGTCAAACCGTAAGAGATAGAGAAAAAAGTTATGAAAGTTATATGTTTGGAATGGTCATGTCAGGTCAGGAGCCGAATTTTAGTCACGTGACACTTCCGGTTTTCGAGAAATCACGTGATTTTTGTCCGTCCGGCACGCTGGTCCGTCCGGGACGCTGTTCTATTTGAAAAACGGTCTTTTTTGTTTTATTAAATGAGACATTTGTCTCACTGGTTGTTAGTTTGTTCCTAATATTGAAATTTACTCAAAAAATAATCAAATTGAATACAATGCCTACTTCGAACAGGTTATACGTCTCAAACTTCCTGCACAATATAAATTGTGTCAGTTTGACAGAATAATCCCCCGCTGACGCGGCCGGATTATTTAACCTGTCAAACTGACACTCTTTTATTATTGAGCAACAACTTATCGAGATATAACCAGATAATATCGAAGTAGTTATAGTACTACTTCTGAATATAATACCACCGTGCACGCCGTAAGCGGTAGTCGTTTCGAGCAGTGAAATTTGTAATACGCGATACACATCCAGTGAAACACGTTATCAAATCGACGACACTTTTAGTTTATAATATTTTAGGTTATGGTTTTTACAGACTGCCAAAAACGATCTATGCTAGAAATTTACTTCAGAAATTGCAAAAAAATCAGTGATGAATGGGTATATTCCATGCGAGACGCATTTGTCGATGTTATTGAAGAATTTTCAGATGTGGGGGTTCACTATGACACGTTTAGTAGGACTCTTCGTCACATTGGGGACGTTTATATGGAAACAAGAAGCGTAGCTTGTAAAGCAGGTACTGGCGGACCAAGAGTATGGAACGAAAGAAGCATTGAAGCTGTGAAAGCAGTGATCGAAGATCAACTGCATACATCAATTCGAAAATTGCATCAACGGGTCGATCTTTCTTACAGTACTTGTCAGCGCATCCTTAAACAAGATTTACAACTTTATCCCTATCGTTTACAAGCTTTCCATGAAATTGTCCCAAATAATTTCTCTCAGAGGCAGGCGTTCTGTTAGTGGTTTCTTACAAACATCGATAACCATGATGAGGTGTTTGAATAAATATTTTCTACTGATGACTGTTGGGTCCACCTTTCTGGGTACACCAATTCACAGAATATGAGGATGTGAAGTTTAGACAACCGTCATTATTTTATTGAGACATTTTTACATCCACAGAAAATTAGAGTTTCGACAGGCATCAGCAAAAGGCGCATAATAGGACCTATATGCTGTAAAGGTACCATAAGCAACTTCATACCAACTTTCAAACCATAGAGATTTTGTACCAAGATCAGTAAAAAAAGAATATTTTGTATTTGTAGGAATACTGAATTCTGAAAGATATCGCATAGACATTTTGACTCCATTTATGAATCAATTATTGGATGACGAATTAGCAGAAGGCTATTTTCAACAGGATGGGGCTCGAATTCATACTATACGGCAATATTTGAATTTTAATATGGAATTTTTTGACAACCGAAGCATAAGTGTAAATACGCCCGTTCCATTTCCTCCTAGATCATGCGATTTGACCACTTGCAATTTTTTTTTGTAGCCAAACCTTAAAAATTCGATTTTTAAAACCCCTATCGCTGATTTGGATGACCTTCGACAGAGAATAATGAATCATATTGAAGAAACAAATAATACTCCTGGGGTGCTGAACAATGTTTTGAATGACATGAAAAGAAGAGTTAGGCTGTGTAGAGATGTCGGGGGTGGATGCATACAGCATATTCTTTTTGATTAAAAAATTTCTTTTCAGCATTCTAGTGAAACGAAAGAGTTATTACATTAAAAACAGAGACTCTAGTTATTTCCAATTATTAGCAGTTGTTTTTAGTTATTTACATAATTTAAATTAAAAAGCAAAGTTCACATGCTTCTGGCTTTAAATGATTAGTTTAGTTGCTGGTTATCAATATTTGCAAGAATTAGTTGCACTAGCATGTAGTTCAAATGTCACAAATTCGAGCAGCGACATACGTGCTTTTTGTTCTAGCCTGCTTTGATGAATCTATTTTTGAGTTATATGTTATAATATTATTAATATGAAGAAATTGAACATTTGAGGTGAGTGTCCTTTACTACAGAGCGATTAAGCATAAAATTGGTAGCTGAAACCCATGAAAAATATTACCTTCGTCTACACTGCGTTTTATAAAACTACATTTCCACTACAATTAACTGTATTTTTAGATCGTGTGACTTTAACTCAGTCTAATAAGCTACACAGATGCAAACATATGTATTTTAAACCAAATTTGCAGATTCCAATGGTAGGTAACGTTACAATAACATGTCCTTAAGTTAAACAAGATGTTAAAAATTAATTTAGCGCTGCCAAAAATTTGTAAAAGACTTTAGTCAGAACTTTGTGCGACGCGGCAGCATTAAACACAACGCAGTCATTGGTTGCCCCTTTATGTTTTTTACCATACGTACCATGTATTTGTTGGGTCCATTTTCATCAAGCGCAAAGCCTGAGCTATGTGCAAATTATTACTTTTATTTCTGTCTTAGGTAAAGCTAAAATAAATTAAAAAATAAGTTGATTATCCTGTATACGTTGTGTCCAAAATATGCCCTTTCTATGAAGGGTAAAAACCTGAGATATGTGCAAAATATTATTTTCAGTTAAAAAATAGTTCCTGATTTACAACAAAAATTGGAAAGAAATAATTTTTTGAGCTACCCACCCAGTATCTATTTTACCGCCATTTTCTCGGTTTTATGACAGGAGAGCATATAATCCGCACGCAAAATATCGTATTCCTCTAACAAATAGTTTTCGAGTTACACCGCCAATAAGCAGACAAACAGACACACAGGCGAAACGGGTAAACCTGTTTTCGTCATCTAGGGACCTTGAAACGTGCAGATCTAAATAAATTTCAGAAAGTGACTTTGTCTGGCTTACAATACTTCCTTCGTTTTTAGAGGAGGCAAGTAAAAATGTTGGCAATTTCTATTTCAACAAAAAGCGTACTACAGATTAGACAAGTTTTATTATTTTCAAGGGCTGCCACGATCAAGATTACTTTTTATTTTCCTGTAGTTGATTGAGAATGGCAAGTAAAATAACAATGTAACTTCGTGATGAAGTAACAAACACATGCATTCTTTAAGTGTGAGAAACGTTGTTATCATTGACAAAATGCTTCAAACTGGAAATTTGCTATAAAATATCAAACTTTATATTATATGCTTCAATTACCTTCAATTTATAATAGAATAAGTAACTAGGTATTAAATCTTTTTAAAAAGTTAGCAGTTAATTTCTCAAAATTAGTTTAATAAATATAAGTATAACTCTAAAATTATTCCATTTTTTAAGTGCAAGATATGTAGCTTTTTATTCAATAGTAATTTAAATATTCAGTAGTTTGTTGTTACCTTTAGAGTGTGAAATTGTCAATTTCCTACAAAATCGGCCAGCATACTAAATCAAACAAGTTCTACTTCCTGTGTATAAATACTTACCTTATCCTGATCTTCTTTTACCAACCTAGAGTACCGGTATATGTGGGCTTATTTTTCCCATTGTTTTCTATTTTCCGTCTTATTTGACCTATCCTTTTCGTTCTCTTCTGCCAGCGCCGTTTCTCGCAATGTTTAGTTTATAATAGCAGAGTAATTCACAATCCTATAAATCCCCGAACAGTGAATAAACTTAGCGATAATCATCAAAAGCGTTACAATTAAAATGGGCGGGTGTTGCATAAGCAGCATTATAAAACTAACGTTTTACAGAGTAAATAATGAGCATGTACATGCTATATAAATTGTACGCAGAATTCCGGTGAATTTGTGGGAATCGACTAAACGTGCATGCATTTAATTCTTGAGCTTAACGTTATTCTCCAGCAGGTGATAATTGCAGGCACGTTCACGGTATAAAATTAATAACAAATGTTTCTGGCTTTTCTAATTTATAGGTCAGAACCTGCTTTATCTGCATTCGCACACAATGCATTTAAAGGGTTAAGCTAATTGTGAGAAATTATTGGTTAGTGTTAGCTATAATTTGTTTAAAGCAAATTAAAGTGTCGGGGAATTTTATTTGTTCGACCTAGTTACTAGATATGTACATACAATATTGTAGCACTGAACAGAACCAAGACATGGACGTTATGGAAGATCATTGTAGGCATTTTATCACAAGAAACTAGCCTCAATAATAATTATGTGCCTATTAGTAGAATACAATTTAGTGCAAATTTAAAATATACAAATGCTGTTTTCAATGTTTTGGATTTTAGAGTAATCGAGACATTCATTTTGTATTTACTATGAAATTTACTTAATGAAGTCTAAAATGTAAAATCTCTTTCAAAGTTATTGAAACTTCTTAAATATATTGTGTAATTCTGAAATAAATTTCTTGTAGAGTATCAGTTTTTATAGTTTACAGAAAAATAAAAATAGAGTATTTTTAATAGACTATAAAAGATTAAAGCGGCTGGTATATACCGACTGGTGTAAAATGTCATGTTCACCAGCCTGAACCACAATGTCTAAGGCTGTAATAGCTTTGCTACAGACAGTAACTTGGAGTTAATTTTCATGTGTATCTTCTAAACATTCATAACAAACGAATTTCCTTTGATTCTTAACTGGTCTAATTATTATTTCTATATTACCTGTTTCATTACCTTGGCCAAACAGGTACCGTATTCCTATTAAAGTTCTAAGAATGTATCGCAGTGACGTAAGCAACATATAGCGACCCTTTGGGATAAAATTTTGCATTGGTTTCTCCTGTTAGTCTGAGTTGCAGTTCTACTTATTTTTACGTTGCATAAGCTATAATTATATTGATTGTTATGGATAATTACTAATTGCAACGGCTTAGGTATAAATCATAAATCTTCTTGAACATATCATTTGAAATAAGAAAATTCTGTCAGCTGTGGCTTGCTCAATTGAAGTTTATGATTTTTGCTGCATGCCGTGGTTGTTTTAATAACGCAACTATACAGTCTGTCTCACTTCAGGCGGCACCACCACTGTATTTTGTTTATGTATCATCGATTTAACAAATTTCTTTTTTCTAATTATACCCCTCACTAAATTCTACTTTTAGGGTGTGTTACTTTCCTTTCAAGGTAAAATACAAACCTACTACGATCTAAAATAAGCAGCAAACTTGAAGAAGTCCGATGTGCGCTTTTACCATGAGAGTGGATGCCACCCCTTTTCAGGGGTGAAAATGTGTTTACTCAAAATAGCCCCGGAAATGGATAGAGGGACAAATTCTAAGTAAAAAATGTTCTATATAGTTTTTTCGATAGATCGATATTGTTCGAGCTATTCGCGATTGAAAACTTAGATTTTTCGTGATAAAAATGCATGTTTTTGGACGGTTTTTCGCGAATAAGTCGAAAATTTCGCGTTCTATCAAATAAATTGCAATAACCAAAATTGAAGCTTAGAAAACAGGAAAGAGATTGGTTTTTTTATGAATGCTCTAGGTCCAAAATAAAAGAAGTTATCGCTCGTTGAAGAAGATTTTTTTTTGCAACAACTTGGTTCGAAGTAATCAACGTTAATTAACGAAAAACCGATGCATTTTTCGGGAAAAACTTATAGAAATTTTTTTGTAGTGATTGAAAAAACCTTTAAAATAAGCGATTGCATCATAACTAAGCAAGTTACGATGCAAAAACGGTGGGCCACTCGAATTTTTGAAAAAAAAATGAGCTCTAAAACCCCAGCCATTCCACCAGAATTGATATTGACCATTATCCCTTTACAAATTACTTTATTTTAGTATCAACAAACTGACTGCAATAACTGTGACAAAAGATTGAGCACATATATCTTGCTGCTAGATTTTGGGAAAGGTCATACTTTGTCTATTTTTATTTATAATTTCCTCTATTAATTGTTTTACTTCTTCCGTTAGCCAAAGATGTGGTTAGTTCTAATATTTTCTTTTCATTTTGTCCCAGAACTTCATTGGCTATTTTATGTATAGAGGATTTAATTATATCGTATTCTTCTTCAATAACGTCGGTTTCTTCTATACTTCTGAGTTCAGCCGCTAGTCTTCTTTCGTATAATGTTTTTACGCTTTCTTGTTGTAGTTGGTAGAACTTATATCGTTTTGTTTCAAGTTTTGTGGTATTATTCCTTGCTTCTTCTATTCTTTTTGTTATATTTAATTGCCCCTTCGTATATGGCACAACTAAGGTTGCTACCAGTAGATGGTGGTCAGTCCCACAGTTGGCACCTCTCTTCACTCTACAGTCGTATATCTTAAAGTAAGTTTTCTGATTGACGATAACATAGTCAATAATTAATTTTTGTTGTAAAGATGGTTTCTCCCAAGTATATGGGTCGATGTCCTTATGTTTAAAAAAAGTATTGGTTATTTTTAGTTCATACTGATTGCAGAAATCTCGCAATCTTTCCCCATTATCATTTTGTACTTCTTCTGCAAATTGTCCCACTACTTCATCATTTCTCTGTCCTCTAATTCTTGCATTTAAGTCACCAGTCAGTATTATTTCTTGATGTGCTTTAGTGTTATTTAGAATATGTGATAATTCTTCATAGATTTCGTCTTTTTGTTGTACTCCTGAGGTGTCTGTTGGAACATATACACCTATTATTAATGTCTCGTGTCCACATATCTTCATATTAAGTGTAATAATTCTCTCCGATATGAATTTATCGTCCTTGATATATTTCATTAATGATGATTTTATAAGTATGGATACTCCTGCCTGTGCCTTTTCTTATTTATCCCGTACTGACCATAAGTGATGGTATTCTGTGAGGATCTCAGTTCCTTGGCCCTTGTTTTTCGTCTCTGTTAGAGTGACAATATTTAGATCGTATTCTTGTATTTCTGTTAGTATCTATGATGTTTTATTTGTCATGGTGCGAATGTTCCATATTCCAATTCTCATTGTCCTGTTCTTTGTCAAACGTTGTCGTAATCTGTTTCTGTCCTGTTTCCGAGGCTTTGCTTAGTATTTTTAGCGTCATTTTTACGAGTAACTAGGCTGCTAACCCATTGCCTCAACCCCCAACTTGGAGAACCAGGTAATTTGATTTTGGAGTTTTCTTCTCCTAGGTGGATCGATTTTCATGACTCTAGAGCTCTTCCTACCCTCCTCTATTTGGTCCGCGGGTGTGTTTTACACCTACCCTACATATCTGTGGGGTGTACTCCAATCTGCCACCCGGGGACGCGCCGTGTCTGGGTTGAGGTTCCCCATCCAGTTTCACACTTGCAGTATATGCCATCAGCCTACTTAGTTCAGAGGTGACCTACAAGTGATGTACACTAGCTTTCTATATAATTCAGTAATTTTCAACAAATACAAACTGTAAATTTTGTGTAAGCTGTAATATGTAATATGCAATACCTGGGTTTAAAATATTTACCTTTAAAGTTAAAAAAAGGTTGACATCAGTTCTGGTTAGACTGATAGCGAATGCGGAAAAGCAATTATGTGCAGTTTTGACAATTCTTTGAATAAACCGGCGTGAACACCTCAAGATCATATACTTGAGTTGCGTATACAATTTTCAAAATGAAATTGACATTAATGTTTGTGATATTTGAAAAATCGACGCAGTGGCAAACCAGAATTTTTGCAGTGCTTTTAAGGTTGAACTTTCTATTGGAAAAATGTACGTCACAGCTGAGGTTAGCATTTTCCTGCATGTGCGTAAAATTCAAACTGTGTTACACAACAATTAATCACTCTGGCTGCTAAAAAACAGGAAATAAATTTTAAACCTTGGTCTGATCTCCAAAGCTTTTAAATACATTTCGATATTTTGCATTATAAAATAAAAATATACACCTTCTGGGTTTCATACAAAATTAAATATCACTCAAAAGTTGCATGTACAGCAAAACATTGAAAGGTGTTGATTTTGGTTACAATGGGAGTAATTTAATCCTTTCGAAAATAATTCTTTTGTGGAAACGAAATGCTTTTCGCAAATATTGTATGTTAAAGCCGCCGTTTAATTATAGTGATTTTTAAGGAACGTTGTGTGATTTGTTTGAATTATTGTCAAAGAGTTAAATGTTCGGTTATATTATACGCATTACGCGATGAGCGAGCAAACGGAACACACAAAAACATGCAAAGTAAATGGCAATAATAAAAAAAATGGTGGGCATATTCCCCAAGTATTATTTTGCACATTTCTGTCGCTGTTTGTGTCTGCAGAAAAGCGGGCTTGCTCGGTTTATTAAACGCTGGAAGGGAAGACGGCACATTGTAGGCAAAACTTGGGTTGCCGGTAATTTTTCCACTTCCTAGACTTTTTATTACAGCAAATAAAGCGATTTGGTTCTGAAAATCGATAGTTATAACAGCAAAGCAGTTCAAAATGTAGGACAGCCTTGCCAATATTCATTCTTCTACAAAACGAATTAACGGGGGTGACATTTTATTACAAAAAGCTGCGGATAACGTTTAGCCAAAGTTATCTTTAAACGCAGATATTTTTGAACTGGGAGATGTTTTTAACGCACGACCAGTGTCTGTATATGACCTTTAGCTAAATGGAGCAAGCATTCGGTTCCGTACCACAAAACACTTAATTGCTAAAATGATGCTAAACTGAATTTTTAACTTAATATTTTTCGAGTATATTGTAGTGCTATTATTACGATTATTTGACTTTTTTAAAGTGCTTTTAAAAAGTGAAATAAAATTACTCGATTCTTATGATTGACATATGTCACAGCGTCACTATTAATTTTTCTAATATTTATTATGATAGCTGTTTATCTAACAAGTGCAAAAAGTAAGTGCTCGTACACGACATGAAAATTTAGAATATGTCAAGTGACAAAAACATATATTTGACAAGTACTACAATATTTAATATGACAATATTTCATTCAAAACATACCATTTTGTGTCAAATTTAAAAATGTGAGCTACCAAGCTGTTGAAGTTGTTTATTCTACAAGGTGTTATGGAAATGAGTGCAAATATTTTAACCAGTGATAGAGCTCATCAAAATGAACACCTTTCCTATTTATAGTTTTCCATTTAATCGCATATTTTCTCAATCATTTATCTCCCCTAAATTTGACGAGCCGCTTGATAAGCAAATATAAGTTAAAGTTGAATGACACAAGTATATTAAACTGCAAAGTTCTTGTACAAAAAAAAAACACGCGGTCAATAGCTTACCTACCCCAGTTGATAAGGTACGTTGGTGCCCAGATGTGAACTAAAAGGTTGCATCAGTACTTTTGCAGTTTTTGTTAGTTTACACATCAAAGAAATGTTTTTGTGTTTTTTTGCCATTAAATTAAAATATTATTCCATGGGCAGGTATGCATTTTTAGAGTAAAATTGTTTTGAATTTTAACTCAGTTTTGAGGGCGTTTTCGAAAAAATTATAAATGGAGAAGTTTCCATAACACCCAGTATACTAGCGCGCAAATAGACACTTTTTAACTCGAGATAGGTTTATAAAAGCATGATTTCGATATAATCGTCTAAATATCCAGTTTGTGTTTGTACTTCCTTGCTCATGCAAAAAAATGAACTTTCTTAATCCTAAATAGATGTTCAATCATGTGGTTTTGAGGAAATGGTATGAAATTTACTTTCTTTCGTAGGCAGAAAATGCAACCGAAACTGTTTTCATTCTACCAGTATTGCCTTTTTACTATGAAAAAATAATTTTAGAATAACTCACGCGCCCTGCTTATATATGTCATGCTTATCAAATTTGACATTAAAGATCACCTCCTTGCACAAAATTTTTAAAATTTGTCTAACCCTAGAACGTAGCCGTACCAATTATTTATCTACCAATTATACAAATGATATGTAACCCATACAGGCTTCAATTTATTACATGAAGTAGATCCCCTTTAATTATCGTAACACTAATTCAACGGCATCTTACTTGCAAGTTGTATATTACTAGCGACGGGTACAGGGCTACGTCCAGATTTTGGTTTGGGGGGGGGGGCATCTCTTAAATTTTGTTAAGCGGCGGCCATCGCAAGGCTAAAGAATGGGGGAAGGGGGCTGTGAATATTTTCTGGAGTGTATTACAATTTATTAATTGTATTTATCTACTCCAGTGGGATAAGTAACGCATTACGTCACTCATTTGACACTATTTCAGTTAGGTAATGAAACTCGTTACACCACTCAGTTATGTAATGGTTTCATTACGCACCTGAGTTGTGTAATGACTTCATTACGTAACTGAAGTAGTGTCAAATAAATGACATAATGACATTTGCCTACTAAAATATTTTTGAAAATGACAGATCTGACATTTCTCTTAATGCACTTTTCTCAATTTTAGGCAGTCGTAGATAAAATTTTGTACAATACATGTGTGATAATGCATCATTAATATACTTGTGTGCTTACATAACTCGTGCTACGCACTCGTTTGTAACTTACACACACCTATATTAATGATGCTGTTATCCCACCTGTATAGTAAAGAACTATTTTCAAATTAGATATTTATTGATACACAGTACAGATGATGTACTTATACAGAGTGATTCATAACTATGGTCACTAAATTAAAGAGGTGTATAGTAGTGACCTCAGTAGAAGTATAGTGCACTAGAAATGAATAGCTTATGAGCAAAAAATTCATTTGAGGGTGTGGTCAAAACTTTTAAGAACCACTGGCGAACACCAAAACATTTATTAGGTGAGTCGGATAAGTATATATTAACCCCTTTCTTTTCACTTTCCCTTCCACGATTGAGCCTGCACGTAATGTACAAACTGTGATTGAAATACCCAAACAACTTATTTTTGCTTCTGAATTTTATCCAAATTCGGCCTTATTGCGACAACCTGTGCAAAATTATGTTTACAGAAATCCATTCCAGTGACCGTTGATCAATGTAAGCAATTCAATTTTAATTTTTTGTTGTTTCGTGTTTTGTTCACTAATTACCATTAAATTTAATGATGATACTTATGAACCACCCTGTATGTTATAAACAATAGTAATGGCATATTTTTATTTTACAAAAACCCCTCCCAAAGCTACGTTATTGGACTGGTGACAGGTTGTGCCCAATAAAGTGAACACTTTTTCAGTGAGCGCATTGATGTCAATCCTGCATATTCAATGTCACGGCAGTCTTTAGAACATTTACCTAAGGGAGTCCCCTCAAAGCTATTACCTCAATGGATTATGATATGATATGATATGAAATGATAAAATAATGGTTTTCATGTATGAAATAGAACAGTAATTCTCTACGTGTGAGGCTCGACCTGAACGTAGGTGCCAAAAATGTACAGGAAATGTATTGCAAACAATACAATATTATTTTAATCCCTTCACTGATATCTTTTTCAAACTAAATGCTAAGCGACGTCAGTTGCCCTATTCTCCTGAAAGAAGAAAAGCTTCGTCGGTTGCTTTAATTAAAGAAGAGTATAAAAACGTTATAACAATATGGGATGAAAAAATGCCCTTGCGGTTTACAACGAAAATTTTATCATTTTATTGTACTGGAACTAGCTTGACGTGATGGAGAAGCGGCAAGCTGTTTGGTACAGCATTTCAAGCATAAGTTAGACAACTCAGGTTAACCAACTGGTCGTGTCGAATACAATACTGTATTTAGTACAACCAAACAAGGAGGTAAAAAAATTGGAGAATAAATGGTTAACTTCAAACAATATCAATCTTGACTAATGTCCTGTAAGGTATGCTATCGAAAACAGTAAAATCTTTGAAATTATTATAGAAAAGAAGTGGGAATATAACATCCGACGGGTTGTTCTTAACTGTTAATCCATCATGGTGTAAGAATAACTTGGCTAATTGGTATAAGAACTGTCCGGCTAGTATTAATATTATTTCTAAATGAATAATAGAAGCAGTTACCAAAATAGGATTAGACGTGGCCAATATTAAAATGACCAATAATTCCACTCCAGCAACAACCGTGTGACAACTAGCAAAATCTGGCGTTCAGGAGCAGCAGTTGCTAAAAATTAGTGGACATGGTAGTGCAGCTTCCATTAAACCTTATCTGCAGCTGGCTGAACTTTATCAAATTGATGTTTGAATCCTTTTACCTATAATGAGAAAATCATTAGTGGTTTTTTTCAGTTATTCAAGACCACTAGTGATTATTTTCACTATAAAATTATTTTATTGGTTATCGTCTAAGAACTTGAACATTATGATTGGTTAAGAAGAATGTGAGTAAGATAGACTATGAAAAATTACAGTTTAGGCAAGCATATTTAATTATACGCATAGTTTCAGAATAAGTAAAAACAGAAAATTACTTTGGATGATTATTGTCCTCCGCGAGACTACTGGTGTTACAAACAAAAGGGCTACCACTCGAGGGTGAATAGTTCATTAAGGCACTATGTTTGATTTTTTTATATGAAAAACGTTGCAACAGCTTCCTTTTTTCAGACAACTGACAGATTGTCACAATTATTAAATGTCAGAATTCAAAGTGTTTGATTATTTTTATGCAAAACAGACAAAATATTATTTAAAAAACTCGTTTCAGAACGCTGTTGTCGCACTTACCCCTCGTCGCCTCTTTGCGACTCGTTTTCTAAACTTGGATGCTTGCGAAAAAGTCATGCCATATGCAGCTTATGTTTTAATATACTATTTTTGCATACAACTATAAAGGTTCAGCGTTCGTGCTAAAGCCACAATAATTTATTTGTATCGGAATAATTTTAATATTATGTTTAGTGTTGCTGTAATTGTTATTTACAAAGTAGATTCATGTGTGAACATAGCATTCTTAATTATCGTTTGGAATATTTATTAAACAAGTTGATAAACTGCGTGAACTTTATCAGTACCCAGACGTCTTGCAATTTCTATTAACAATAGAAATTCCTCCTATTTTCCAATTCACCTATTATTATATAACCCAATTTTATTACAAAACGCACAGGGGCTTTATAATAAAGGCTTTGGATTAAACAATATAAACTCAGCATGGCATAAATATTTATGTTAACTAACAATATGAATGCAATTTACTTGATTGTTTTAGAGATCCTGACTGGCGTTATTGCTTTCTATATCACGAATGAAATACATGAATTTTGTGACTCTAGAATGATATATATTTAGAATTGTGTATCTGCCTCCTTTTTGGAATAAATAGTAAAGACTGATCATTCAACTATGTGTAGTTGAAGGTTTTCAAAATTTTCATACCTATTGTAAGCTAGTAATTGAATTACAGTTCCTATAATTTTCCCCTACTACCTAGACTTCAAGACGGAAGCTAAATTAACCATAGGGTTTTAAATATTGACTGCGTAAAGGATATGGTTATTAGAACGGATTTCAGAATACCGCGATAGATTTTTAATTTAGCGGAACTTTCAAGCGGTTGGGTTCATAGTTTTCATGCTACATGTATTATTTATTGGCGTAGTGCTCCTTTTGGCTTTAAACTTGTTAAAGCAACACTGCTTTCATAAAAGTCTGTGTTAGTATGATCCGTTGCTCCCAGACTGCCTATGGGTAGTATAAATATTGTTCAAATATGTAAAAAGAAAAAGGACGATGCTTTAGTAACATGATAATAATGTAGGCATTGATGAATAGGCTAGTAGGGGCCAGCGCTAAGGCAATGTTGAAATAGTTGAACTAGTTCATGAATGTAATTTTGCTTCTACTGATTAGCTGGAATAAAGTGAAGTGCAATGAAGTCTATTGGAAACGTGGTAGGTTATTACTGAATAATTTCTTTCCAGGCAACACAACAGAGGAACATAAGATACAAAATATTAGATTGACAGTACCTGGAGCAAAAGGAAAGCCACAAAATTAGCAGCTGGGACTAGCGTTTTCTAAAGACTTATGGTTTTTTGTTGTAATTCCAAATGGAAAAAAGTTACTCCATAGGTCTTCATACAATTTCATAGTTATTTTATGTGTTACGGTTATAAATTGTGTGCAGATGATTTAGTTTTAGGGTGTAACATGTTGCATTATTTTATAATAAATTTCTTTCAACGTGTTTTAATTAACGGTTGGATGCATTTTGTATTCTATTTTGTAACTCCGCCTGTGGCATCCGATAGCTGAATCGAGTAGCCGTAGCCCATCGTTATCATTGCCGGTCCCAAGTCCGATTAATGAAGATGCCAACATGCAACGAGCTAGCAATCTACCTGAAGCTACAAACGAAATACTCAAAATGCAGGAAATAAAAACAGCAACATGGAAAGTTATGTCTTCAACCAACAGAAGAAACAACGAAAAAATATACTGGCACGCAGAACTTTGATAGTAGATCCAGCCGAATGCAAAATTAGTTTTTGACAAACAAAAACATATGGAATGACCAAAGTTAGCATTAGTGAAAAAAATTACCAAACTTCGTAGACTCGTAGAATATAATAAATTGAGTTAAATATCTCTCTTTCGTTTTTCGTTTAAATGTATACTTGGACAAAAAATAATTTTTACTGTTTTGGGATTAAGTTTATCTTCACATAAGATGAGTAAATAATGCGTATAGTATAATAATAGTATATTAGTATACTAGTTTAATAAGAGAGCATATTGTAACACGAGAGTGTTCAGGGCACGACGGACGCAGCGAGGAGTGCTGCAAGGCCTCTTATTGAACCAGTATAATATACTATTGTATCTACTTTGCATAAAAATAATTTTGACATTTCATAAACGTGTCAAACGGCCAATTTTCTGAAACAAAGTAGGTTGTTGCAAAGGTTGTTATATGAAGATAACAATGCAAATATGGTGCTAAAATAACAAGAGATCAATAAAAAAACCAATTAGGGTAGGCTGTGATATGTGTTATACGTTTGGCAGTACTGAAGTGTATTGTCAGTCTATGTCAAATTCGAGATTAGTAGGTTAGGTTTTGTTTGTTGTTTGACACAGACTGACGTAAAATTTAACCTGCAAATCTCGAATTTGACGTAGACTGACAATACACTTCAGTACTGCCAAACGTATAACACATATCACAGCCTACCCTAATTGGGCTCTTGTTACAATCTATTATATGTTTTGTGTGTTATAGTAACAACATTATGACATCAACGTTGATAATAGATATTTATTGCTAGGTCTATATTTGAAATTTTTCTTCGAGCGAATACGACAAAGCGGTTTATTAGACGTTTGTTAATTTTATTAATGCCGAATGCGTTAAGCACTCTAAGAATTGCTAGGTAAATCAAGTAATAATTATTAGTATAAATGAAATTCCAGGATGCCGCTTTCTCGACTACACGTACTAAAGTTTGTGCAACGCAGCGTAAAAAAATAAATTTTCAACAAAAAACGCAAACTAAAGGGTACCAAGATAATAGTTAGAGAGCACCTCACCAGGAATAGGATGGAGATGATGAAAGACTCGGAAAGACATTTTGGTCACAAGTCAGTGTGGACAGGTGATGGAAACATCTTTGTTAAGGTAGATGATAAAATTAATAAAATTAAAAGTCGTTGTGACTTAAACATTCTCTTAAGACAATCGTAAATTAATGTAAGCAGTATGTATGCGCGCAATGATTCTACCTGCATCAGAACATACCTTGGCACTGGAATTTTTGCACGAATTTCTCTAGTTCTTAAGTTTATTTTTGCTAGATTTAGGTTTATATTATATTATCTATCAGTGCAGTTCGCCCTTGAAACACTTGCAAATAAAAGCAACATCTAATTTATCTACTACATTTTGACAGTTTTTGCACTTTCTTTGTTTACTATATAGAAATTACAAAATATTTATTTCACTTCAGTTGATAATTTTAAGTTTGAGCATTTTTTTCTGTAAATATTAGATCTACACATTATTTCTTACTTTCTGTTAATTCTTATGGTTTGACGTGAGTAGTTTAGTTGAAGATAAAATCAAATTAATGGGGCAAAAAGAAATTAACATATATTATCAGAATGTTCGCGGCTTGCGTACGTAAACACATTTATTTCTTCAAAATTTACTTAATAGTGACTATGATATTATCGCGTTAACAGAAAACAGAAACGGGTTTACATGCAGATATCTATGATGCTGAATTATTTGATGAGCGATATACGGTATACAGGTCTGACCGTAACGAACGTACTTCCAAAAAAACTCGCGGGGGTGGCATGTTAATTGCGGTTAATAATAAATATATCTCTAAACAGATTTACGTTGATTTTACATCTGAGATAATCTTAATAGAATGTACAATTTGCGGTTTAAGATTTATATTGTGTAATGCCTATGTTGTTCCTCGTTCGCCATTTGATAAATACAACGCATTGTTCGAAGCTATCGAAAACAGGGATATATTTTTGGGTAAAAATTTTATATTTTTAGGGGATTACAATGTCCCCGAAATTAGAGGCATTCATACGGTTCTTGTAGATGAAAATAACAATAGCGAAACGACTTTCTGAGTTTATAAATTGCATAATGTAGAAGGGAGGACGTTGGATTTAATATTCAGCAATATTGACATTCAAGTATGTAATGAACGCGACGCCCTAGTACCTATTGTCACCCAATACCATCCTGCACTTCTTATAAAACATTTTATAGCAATAGTTCAAAAAATAAAATGTTCGAAGTTAATTCTACACCAAAGTATAATTATCAGGGTGCAGATTTCCTACTATTGTACTATTTGTTACTAAACGTGGACTGGGGCGACTTAGAACAATGCGTTGATCCAACTCATGCTGTGGAATATTTTTATTGCAAAATTTATTATGTGTTTGATCAATGTGTTCCGAAGATCGTTGGTCCTAAATGTAAACGATGTAAACCGAAATGGTTTACTAGAGAAATCATCCACGACTTGAAACAAAAGAATTATTACCATAGAAGCAAAAGTAACTCAGAGTTTCATCTACAGAAATTTCGGCGATTGAGGGCAGAACGTAAGAAGAATATTAAAATAGCCTACAAAGATTATATAAAAAATATCGAGAATGAACTAACTGTCAATGTAAATAGTTTTTGGAATTTTATTTAAATAAACAAGAAAATAGGAACTCTGAAACAAATTTTAGATATCGTGAAACTGAAATATCAAAAAATTATCAAATAGTCAATAAATTTGCTGAATATTTTAGTTCCGTTTATGTCTCGAATTCAACTTATAATGTACCTAAACTTATTCAAAAGGCTATTCACAAATCGACAAATTTGCTCTCAGTCGATACTTTTGATGTTGAGGATATCGATAATGCTCTCAAGCGTCTAAAGCCTAAAAGTCTAGCGGTCCCGATCAAATTCCACCTTATATATTTAAAGCCTGCCATGAGTTGTTGATAAAACCTCTGTATGTATTGTTCAATCTGATTTTAAAGACTGGTATTTTTCCTGATCAGTGGAAAACAACTAGTGTCACACCTATCCATAAAGCAGGTAGTAAGTCAGATATAGAAAATTATAGGCCTATTGCGATACTCTCAGTACCTGCAAAAACATTTGAACAGTTGTTGTGTGCTCGGTTAACGAATCACATGGAACAGTTGGTATGCAATGAACAGCATGGCTTCTTAAGGGGTCGTTCAGTGGAAACCAACTTAATTTATTTTTGTGACTATGTCACGGAGGTTATGGATGCTGATGGACAAGTTGATACAATATATACAGATTTAGACAAAGTCAAACACGATATAATTCTCATAAAGCTTTACTCTGCAGGATGTAACTTACACTTGATTAACTTGTTTAAATCTTATTTGCAAAATAGGTCTCAGTTTGTGAAATTTAACGGAACGGTATCGCAGAAATACTTAACCCCCTCGGGTGTTTCACAGGGCAGTAACTTGGGACCAGTGCTATTTCTTGTATTTATAAATGATTTACAGAGGTAGTGCAGCATTCAAAAACTCTTCTCTTTGCTGACGATTTAAAAATTTTTAAAAGTGTTAACTCTGACGGCGAATGTAGTTTATTACAACGTGATCTTTCTGCACTTCTGAAATGGAGTGAAGAGAATGAACTACAATTTAATATTAATAAATGCAAATCAATGTCCTTTACTCTCACATCAAACGAAATCAACTTTAAGTATAAAATGAACAATATTGAGTTAGAAAACGTAACAAAAAATTGCGATTTGGGTATAATTTTTGATAAATCTTTTAGTTGGCACGCCCATACCGATGACATTGTTTAAAAATCGATAAGAAACCGTGGATTTTTAATACGATCTACATCCGAATTTACTGATACTAAACCTATTTTACTACTTTATAACAGTATTGTAAGATCTAAACCAGAATTTGCATCTAATGTTTGGAATCCTAGCTCACTTTTATATGCACGAAATATTGAAACAGTTCAAAATAAGTTTATTAAGTATTTATGTTTTAAAAAACGAAATCGCTACCCACACTATGATGAATATCAAAATATTCGTAATGAATTCAGAATTTTGAAGTTGAGCAGAAGAAGAGTGATGTCGGCTTTGTTTTTCATGCATAAACTGATGGACAACAGAATCGACTGTCCTACATTGCTGCCCCTGGTTAAGCTGTACCCTTCTGCCTTGCGCTGTAGACCTCGAAAATTATTTATAAACCTTTTTGTAGAACAGAATTACGCTATAACTCATCTATGATTAAAATGTTGCAAATAACAAATTAAGTATGTTGTAATTTTAATATTGATATTTTTAATGACTATAAAATCCTTTAAAAAAAGTTAGCACCGCTTTGATGTGGAGAGTAAGTAATCTGGACTAAACTGCTCACGCCTCACTGCAATACTGGTCTTGTTTGTTTTAATATCAAATTAAGATATTGTCACTTGTAGTAGGATTCCCCAGCAATGTAATTGGGATTCATCCCGTATTGTTGGGCTTATTAATAAATAAATAAATAAATAAAGTTGTAAGCATCGAACTCAGTAACACGAGATAAGTGCTATCAGACCCACAGCTGCAATGCTCGAGCCAAACGTGGAGTGGCCGATGTTCAATGCTAAACAGCCAATGTTCGAACCTTCATCCCATAAACTGTCGAACAGTCGAAAAGTTGGGCCAGTTACATCTGGCCCAAATGCGTCATGATAGCAAGCAATTGCTTGTCATTTAGTTTATATTCACGAAATAAAAACTACAATTTCTTTTTAAATAAGATTATAATGAAAAACAACTACGTTTTTGCTCGTTGACTCCTTATCGCGAGCCTCCACTGGGTTATATCTAGGGGCGTATAAAAGAAGAAAAGGGTTCAGACTGGACTAGGGATACCTATACAGCAAGAGTATAAACATAACATCAAAGAAAACAACTATATAAAGAGCAGATTACATAGAACGACTTTCAAAATCGGTAAAAAACCAATGAAAGCTACACTCAATTTTGTGAGACCCCCCAACAAGAATTAGACACGTTGACAACAGATTGATGACGAAGTGATTATAATGGGATATATAAACGCACAAATTGGTAACAATCTACTGAGAGAAAGTAAAGCAACAATATAACGAAGATGTCGTATATAACGATGGCGAAGTCTTGGTTGAGTTCTGTGCACAAAACAACAAATTTGGGAATCAATCAAACACTTTCTTGGTAGTCATTCCACGTTAAAAATGAAGAGGACAACGATCTATAATTATGTATACTATATTATAACTAATCTAACTATACAACCCAGCAAATAATATGTTGATAATGACTCTACAACGTGTAAAAAAGAAATCACCACATTACCCAGTAAAATTAAACATCGAGCAACTAACTGACATAACATAAGATATTTGCGTATCTCCAAAGCGATCCAAGAAATCTGGAATAAACTAACGGCATTCAATATGAGAGGGTCTATAGAAGGAATTAGAAAAATAGCAATACTTAATCATTAACTCAATAACAACTAGAGCTACCTGAATGCAAGAGGCAAGCCTACCTAATATACAAAAGCTCACAAACACAATATCGTGAAAAAATTACTAAATAAATAGACTTAAATAACAATACTGTGAAAATTATATTGCAGCTATCGAGCACGATTTATATGGATCGGAAAGCAAAATGAGGAAACTTCTAAAAAAATCCTTATAAACCCGTAAACTAATATTACTAGCCAAATATAATTGACCAAATCAAGTGGAAAACATGTGTACTTTCAAAAATGTATATTCAAATAACAAATTACAACCGCATGCAGTATACTCAACTGATGAGAACACAGGAATGGCTCTGGATGAAGTTAAGAAAACGATATAAAAAGTGAGAGGCAACGAATAAACGATATTCATAATAAACCGGCCAAACACGGCGGAGAAAATCTAACTTTTAACCCTACGCCCTGTATCTAAAAGTTGTAAATAAAAATAATGTGCCGCGTAAATGGAGAGCAAATATTACCTTCCCAATACTGAAAAAAGTATTACGGAAGCAATTTAAATTTTACGAAGAAGAGCAAGGTGTTCGCAACAACCGATCATACAGAGACGCACTCTTCATTATTTACTAAGTAATTGGGAAATCATTAAAATGCCAAATTGCAGCATATTTATGCTTCATAGACTCTACTAGGGCTTTTGACCGAATTAAACTAAATGGCGTTCTCGGCATTCTACAACAAAAGAAGTCCAATGCTACTCAATGAAGTTATGAATGAGATAATGGAAAATGTAAAAACTAACGGCTATAGAATGGAAACAATAAAGTCAATATACTTTGCTACGATGATGCTCTACTGATAGTGGGAAACCAGGACGACTTGCCAAGAATCAACAAGTCAGCAATACAACATGTTGATATCCACAGAAAAAAAACGAAATATATGACGATCAGTAAAGAACCGCTTCGACGCAAGCCGTGTTAGGAAAATTATAGAACAGGTAATAAACTTTAAATACCTGTCCATAGAATCATCCAGCCATAAAATTCTAAATAAGAAAATCTAAATACAAACATCAAAGAAAAACAATTCCTTTTATCCACGTATGAATTTCAATTGTCGATTTGTTTGAATCAATAAACGTTTCTCGGTTCAAGTACTTATTTTTCACTATTTTTGTGTTACTGGAAAAAATTTAAGGTTAATGGCTGTTACTTACTATATTAACTGTTAATCAGGGCCCATTTTTTGTAGCCACCCGGTAGATACAATTAGTGTTAATTAAGTTAGCAGTCAGTAAAGCCCATTAATATAAAATCGTATTCATACTCTTTGCTGCACAAAAAACTTGGTGTAAAAAGTAACCCTTAAATTGTCAATCATTGCCTACATCAGTACAAAGTTAACTGTATTTTCGGTAGCGTGGGCAGCAGAAGGACCCATATAAAAAGACTGATCTCCATAACCAGTGTTCAAAAAGCAATAATATAAGGGTTGACCATGGAAACGGTAAGCTTTAGGAATCGTAAACTGTCACCACTGTTGTTATTGTCTTCAGTTTATATTGGAAATTCAATTGTGCTACAATTACAATGGTTTTTGCAATTGAATACAAGAAATTTACGATTGAATCATATTTTCGGAATGGTGTTCGAGATAATGGTGAATGGATTTACTGTGCGATGTCATGTTTAGAGGAATTTCCACAACAATTTCCAGACATTGATTTCTTTTAAGATATTTACAGCGCATTGAGAAGTGTGGAATTATTTCCAGATACACAGAGCATTACTCATAGAGATAGAACTGGAAGGTCAAGAGTTCGTACTGAAAATACAGTTGGTGATGTTCATCAACGTATCAACGAGCAAGCCACTGCATCACTACGTAGACTTTCGCAAGAGACTGGTTTATTATTAGAAACTTGACGTACTATTGTCCGCTGTGAGCAGACCACAATAGGAAAATTTTGTATTGCCAGTGGTACCAACTAAATTCAATTAATAAGGACGAATTGTTAAATCTAACTTGTTTTCTGACGAGGCTTGGTTCACCATTTCAAGGTACATAAATTTACATAATATAAGGTCATGGAACGCTGACAATCCTCATACTTTTGGTGAAACTCCCCTTCATCCGTTGGTGTTGTAACGGGCTGGTTTGTGCAACCTTCGCAGTTAATAGTCACCCCGGTAGTTGACTATTATTCTGCTAGCTATAAAGCTAAACTGTATCTGTTATATTATAATAATTAAGCTACAACGTGTTAGGAATTTAAAACTTACGAGGTTTCAAACGTGAGATTGTACGAGCAAACCAGCCGATTGCCGTCGTTACGGTTATTAATAAAAAAGCAAGCTGTATGCGCCGGAGAGACGCGGGAAAGACAGTTGCTCGCCAATAATCGAACTGTCTGTATAGCCCAACCAAAAGAGACGCCACGCGAAGCATTTAGAATGCCATCTGGGGAAAACCTCTTTGAGACGTAACAGTTCATAGCAAGAAGCTGCTATTCCGGCTGGCATTCAAGCGTCGGAGAAGCCAGGGATTTTGTCAACGTACGAGACATTCGTGAGAAGCTACCAACAGCCCTCGGAGATGATCTTTTGTTGATCTTGCTGCGAAATAAAAGCAAGTTTAGTCACTATAAATACCTCCTACGATTGAATGCATGAGCCAGGGAAATTGAGAAAACCAGAAATTCAATAGCGAATGAAGAAATATTGCGTCATAATATAACGTCTATAGTGATTCGAGCATTTTTCTGAGTGTGTGGGGCAGCATAAATCAGCAAGTAGCTACGGGCGCGGCCTGTAAATAAATAGAGCCGGTTTTAGTGGATTTGATCACGAGACTTAAACAATTTGCGCGCGGTTTGTTTTGAACGCGGTGTCGACAGTTAATAGATTACACTTATATTTAATACGTGTATACTAGAAAGTAGAAACAGTCTTAAACCCGTAGACATTTATTAATAATAATGTAGTACGTTTAGAAAGTATCCGGAATTTTATAGTTTTAAGGAATGTCATGAAACTTTCTTTTAGAAAGACCTGGGCTTCTATTTTGTGTGCGTAGTTTCACGGTAGTAGGTTATGGATAAAACAAAAGACAAACCTATATGTCAAGTATGTTATCTTTAAGCAGCTAAAAAATAAAAGAATTTCGGGTACATTCTAGTATTCATTGTAGGCAACGTATAAAATTTATATATTATCATTGGGCATTGTTCTTATATATTCCCCTGCATGTATGTTTCGTTTGCAGATTATATGTATTTTCATGTAAACTGTTCGGTATTTATTCCTAGTTGGAATTTCTTGTATAATTACAGCATCATAGGTGACAACGAGCAGGCTGGCTAAAACAATATTTCTCTCAGCTGCATTGAGGGGAGAGCGGGTCTTGCGCTTCTACGACTGGGCTAACTAGCATACAAAGGGCAATATAAATTCATAGTACAGTAGAGTATAGCGCGCTGGAAAAAAACAGATTACAGTTTACGCTGCCCAACGTAAGGGCCAAATAAAAAGTACCATTACAGTGTTTGGATTGCTGTCTCGAAAACGTATTATCTGACCCATATTCTTCAACGACACCGTTACTGCTTAGAGATGCTACCGAAATATTGTAAGTGAATAATCAGCTTCATAAGAATGAGCTGCAGCAAGGTTACTTCCAACAGAATGGCGCGGCTGCTCACTTCGGAGGCCATCAATTACCTTCGTGATTTTGTTGACGATCGAATAATTAGTTTACGTTCAAATCCAGAATTTCCACCTTCATCGCCAGGCTTGACTGTTTTAGATTACTTCATGTTCCCTTAACTGGAGAATAATGTATACAAGACCCCATCAGCAATATTGAGGAATTGCAAAACAGAATTATTGACTGGTGTGCCAATATAACTGCTCGAATGCTAATAAACGCCTCTAATAGTATAAAAAGACGAGTAAATTTGTCAAATTTGTGTCTTCAAGATGACGGTGACCATTTTGAACAGTTCTGTTAGTATTTATGTTTTTTTCTGTACCTGTGATATAAAAAATTAGAATTTCAAATTTTAGTAATTACCTATCTGTTCTGTTTCGTTTAACAGTTTATCAATTTAGTTGTCGTTTCCGTGTAAATTGAAATAAAAGAGCCTATTTCTTTCGAAATTGATTTATTTACAATGGAACTTAACCTCCATGAACACAAATGCAGGTCAAGTACTGGTGCTTGCGCTAAAAAGGCTGTGTGTACACAACTTCAGTTAACTTATTGAATTATGTACTAATTGAAATATAAATGATTTAAGGAATTTACTCATGTAACCTAAAAACTATAAGCTGATGTCCTGATTGGAAATTCTAAGGATTGCTGTTGACATCACCTTTGGTCTCCATGGCCAACCCTTATGTAATTTCTTTTTGAACATACAGTATAAACGGATCTAATTAAAGCTATTTTATCACTGCTCCTCTTATAATTTGTCTTACAGTATGGGACTGCAATTGTTAATTGCAGCTGTAACTGGCGAGTGTAACTTATGGCAAGCAGAAAGCATTAAAATAAAATTATCGCAACTAGGAACATATATTAGTATAAAAAGTAGTTCCTGCTGGGCGGATTTGCACGTCGTGCATATTGCAGGAATATTTTTTTTTTTTTTTTTTTTTTTTAATAGAGGTTTAATCAGATCAGCATAATTTGCTATACATGATATTGTTATTTAATTATGTGTAGCCTTAATGTCTTTATTGAGGTCGATGTTTTGGCTCCTCAGCAGTCTTTGGGTCGGATGGCGTTACAACTTAATTTGAGTTTGTTCGCGGATTATTCACTCACTTTCACTGTTGCTATTGTCTGATGTTATCACTAGATCTTGCGTTAGTTTTCTTTTTAGTCTTTTGTGTAAAGATTTTGTACCTATGTTATGATAAGTAACACTGTTGCACTTGTGAATGTTCTCGAAAAATCGTTTATTTGTTGCTTGGATGTACTGCTGTATGGTGGGAATTCCTAGTTCTTCGTGGATTTGTTTGTTTCTTATAAACCATGGTGCTTTTGTTGCGATTCTCAGTACTTTATTTTGTTGTACTTGTAATTTGTTAATATTCGTCTTTGATGTATTACCCCAAATTTGGCAGCCATACATTAGTATTGGTCTAAGTATACTTAAGTATATAAGTTTTGCACATTCAATCTGCAGTGCGGACCTTTTATTTATTATAGGATAAAGTAGTGCTAACCTGGTATGAAACTGATTTAACTTTTTATTAGTGTGATACCCCCAAGATAGTTTAGTATCCAAGTAGACCCCTAGATATTTGACAGCAGAGTCTTTTTCGTTCCAGTTTATTGGTGAGTGATTAATAATTAAGTTGGGAGGATTAATGATGCGCTTCAGTGAAAATATTTTGGCCTCGCACTTTAACGGGTTGATATTTATCCTCCATTTGTGGAACCATTTGCTCACTATGTATACAGATTGTTGTAGTCGCGCAGTTGCAGTTGGTAGGTCATTATGTTGGGTAATAATAGCTGTGTCGTCTGCAAACATAGCAATCATTGCTTGAGGACAAGTGGGAACATCGTGGACATAGATGTTGAATAGTAATGGTCCTAGGATGCTTCCTTGAGGAACTCCAGCCTGGATATCTTTTGTTGGCGACAATGTAGAGTTAACCTTGACTGAAAAGGTTCTGTTATGTAGATAAGACTGAAGTATTCTGATTAAGTAGCTGGGTGTTTCAATCTGTATTAATTTATATAGTAAACCTGCAATCCATACTCCATCAAAAGCTCGAGTCAGGTCTAAGAAAGCTATTGTTGTATATATTTTTTCTTCGAATCCTTTCTCTATCGCTTCTGTGATTCTCAATAGTTGATGGCTGGTACTATGGTTTTTTCTAAAACCGAATTGTATATTTGCAATAATATTATGGCTGCTTACGAAGTCATTTAGTCTTTTAAATATGATTTTTTCTAATAGTTTCGCCAAAGTGGATAGGAGACTTATAGGCCTGTAGTTTTCAGGTTTTCTTTTGTCTTTTCCAGGTTTATTGAATGGTAATATATGTGACATTTTCCAGTCTTTGGGGAAGTATCCAAGTCTAAGACAATGATTAAATATGGTTGCCAGGTATGCCAGTGCTTTCTTTGTTAGGCTTTTCAGAGCTATGTTTGGTATACCATCAGGTCCAGGCGATTTTCTTGTCGGTAGTTTTTCTATTACGGTTTTAATTTCCAAGGGGGAGGTGTGCTGAAAGCGGCCAGGGTAGTTAGGTAGATGATTTGCAACGTAAGTGTTTACTTCGTCGATGAATTCTTCGTTGACGTTCTCTAATGATGGAATGAAGGTCTTTTCCAATGTGTTAGCGAGTAAATTACACTTTTCTTGGTCTGTTTCATGAACCGTGTTGTTGCTTTCTAGTGGTGGTATTACGGTTTTATGTTTTAATATCCTGTTGGTTGCTTGCCACATTGAATGGTCTCTTGGTTGTAATTCTTTAATGTATTGTTGGTACGCTTCAACTCTTATGATGTCTAGTTCCGTCTTAATTCGGTGTGTTAGTTTGTTAAGTTGAGTTCGCAGGAGTGGTGATCTCGTTCTTTGCCACGTGCGTCTAGTTTTATTTTTGTGTCTTATTAGATTCATTATTTCTACAGGCAAGGGGGTGAAGTATGTCGGTTTCCTAGTTGGTCGAGTTACTGTTGCTTGATAGACACTGTCTTGTATAGCTTTGGTATAGTGAAGTATCACTGAATCTAGTTCTTCTGTTGTTTGTATATTACCAGGGTTTTTAATGTTATCATCTAGTTTTGAACTGAATAAGTCCCATTCAATAACGCCATTGATTAGTTTTGGCGTGGGTTTGGTAATCTGTGGTCTGCCTATTAGATTAATTACAACGGGTATATGATCCGAATCTAAATCAGTGATCACATTTTGATGTATTGGTAATTGTAGGTTCTTTATCAATATTATATCGAGTATGTCTGGTTGGTGATCTATCCGATAAGGGTAATATGTAAATTCATTAGGTGCAGAAATTTGAAATGCATGTGTTGCCGATAAGTTGTGTAGCTTGATTCCATCTGGGTTGTTGGCCCGACATCCCCAAATTGTATTTTTGCAATTAAAGTCTCCTAATACTAGAGTGGGTTGATTGTCGTTAAATATGTGTATTAAATCTTGTTCATTTAGTCTATTGTTTGGTTGTTTATATGCTGCTATTATTTTTAATCGGCCTATTTCTTTTAGAGTGATGTCTATTGCAACCGTTTCTAAACTTCTTAGTTCAATTTTTGATTTTTCGTGATAGGTAAGGTGTTTTTTGATGATGATAGCAACTCCACCTGAGGCAATTAATCCTTCTCTGTCTTTTCGATGGGTAGTATATCCAGGAATTCTAAATGTTTCATTGGGAATGAGGTGGGTTTCCGTTATACATGCTATATCAACGTGATGTCTGGCTAGGAAATCTATAAATGCTGATCGTTTAGCTTTAATGCCATTGGCATTCCAATTGACAACTGTTAAATTATTAATGGCACAAACTTTGTTATACGCCATTTTGGAGTAACGATGGCAATAAGTTTAATAGCAATGGTTTTATATGTGGAATAAGCAAGTTAATTATTTGTTTTAAGATGGTTTCTAAGATGGGTGTGGTTGTTGTTTCTTGGTTCGAGTTTTCTTGTACTTCTTTCTGATTCATTTTTATTATTTCGGCGTATGTTTTAGTGGCTGTAATAGGTTGGGTTGATGTTTTATTGCTTGACGTTGCTTTTGTAGTTGTTTTAGCTTGGTTAGGTTTGCTTAGTTTACTGTATAAGCTGCAACCTCTGTAGTTTGCGGGATGATTTTCTCCACAATTTACGCACTGAGGTAGTTGATCTGGTTTTTTGGGACAATCCGTATATAGGTGGGCACCAGTACATTTCACGCATCTCGGTTCGAGGTGGCAGTAATTCTTAGTATGCCCAAAACGCTGACAGCGTTTACATTGGGCGATATCTTTACTCGTCCTTCGTGGTTCGACGTTAACGATACAGTAATTTAGCTTTTGAAGGTTAAATATACCATTTGCAGCAGGAGTTTTCTTTAATTCTACGGCGCAGATAGGAATAGGCATTCTTTGCTTATTATATAATCGCGCGACCTTTAGTATTGGGTATTTTAGTTGAATCAATTCCTCCTTTATTTCATTTTCTGATAATGAAATTGGAATATTTCTTATCATAACTGATAAGTTATTTTCTTCGGGGTTTTTGAAGGTATGGAATTTTACGCAGTTTTCGTTGTAATATTTAGTTAGTTTGCGGTAATCGTCTATCGTAGTTGTATTTATTCGCAGGAATTTGCCTTTAGTTATAGTGGTAAATTCGTTTCCTGTCATAGCTTTTATGTCAGCTAAAACTTCTTTGTAATTCCCTGCTTCATGTAGGTATATGGGAGGTATTTTAATTTTTGGTGTGTTCGATTCATCAGCTTGATCGATGTTCATTGGACTTGATGGTTGTTGTTTTGGTGTGTCATTATTACTAATTATTTCAACTTGGGTTTCCTTGTTGATACCGTTATCGGGAATGTAGAACCTATTTGTGGTAATTAGTGTTGCAGGATTAAATAAATACCTTTTAGCTGTTTCTGAGATTGGTGGTGAAAGATCACTGCTGTCGCGTTTTTTACTCATGATGCGTTGGGCCCTCCGAAAGGCCCAGTTTGTTATTAATTGGATTAAGGTCTTAAAAACAGTTTGTTTATGTTAATATCTATCACTGCAGCTTGTGGTACTGCACAAAACACTGATAAATAGCTCGAACTCGTTGTCGCTGCGACGAACTTTTACATCCGCTCGCTTCGAAGGCTCGGGTTAAACTCAGGAATATTTTATAATATGCGATTTATTAGATGTGTAATATTAAAGCTGGCACCATTAAGTGTACTATTTGTTTTGTAGTTTAACCGCACCTAAAGGCACCGATAAATTTCGTGGAACATTACTAGTTAAATTTAATTATAGGTTGGAAAGGTTTCAGTAAATAAATACCGCCGAATTCCAAGTCGCGTTTTCAAAGGGATAAAAAATAATTACGCACATCCCTTTCGTGATCAATCCCAAATTAAAACGAAAATGAATGCTTTCCGCGTTTAAAACGGCTATCTGCAATGCGTGTATTAAACATACATTAGATTGAGATCGATAACTGAGGTATTTACAAGGGCAAACTTCAATAAATTCCTGCTGTAAATTGGATGGTCTGGCTTTACGTTTTGGTTTTGATTATAGTAAATTGATAATGTCGAATTAAAAAGCGGTTATTGTAAAATGACTTAATTTAATACATTTAACTTTGTAGTATGAAACTTATATGCTCGAGAAATCATGTGTAAAAAAAAAATTTTTAGTAGTACTATACAATCACTTATTTAGTTATGGTATAATACGATTTTGGTTATCATCCGTCACCTTGCAGTTAGTGTAATGTGTTTGCATGCCAAGAGGAAGTAATCAGAAATGGAATTTGCAGAATTTAGTCCACAATCGGTTTCAACTGGACAGTGCGTAATACACGATCGATATGTGCGCATTAATGACCGTTTTTATTCCATTGTGTTTGAATGGAAATAACTAGTAAAGGGAAAATGGTAGTCATATTAATTTAGCTATTTATCTATAAAATTGCGGGGAATTAGTGAAATGTATAGGGCAAAAGTGGTGCAGATGAATAGTTACTATGGATACAAACGAATGTATTTCGGAGCTTTACTTCAAATTGACAACTTTTTCTAAAAAAAAATGTATTAAATTTAAATATGAAAAATACCGCAATCACGATTCAAAATAGGAATTGATTTGGGATTATTGCTTTAAATCCTTTAAAAACATTCAGTTATAGCAACGTCATTTATTTCACTGTTGTGAAATTAGGTTCCGGCTCAATATGAATGAAAAAGCTTAACTAAGTTCTTACAAGATACAATAAAAAATTGGGAAACAAGAAATGATCGGTAAATCTACCTCATTAACGCGGGTAACTTACTAAAACTTTCGCAAGGCGCTTAGTTCATGTACCGTTTTCTCTTGAATGTTGTACTATGTGTTTTTACCTCACATATTACTATATCAAAATATTTTAAAGGAAATTTCTATAAAGTATGTTGTCGTTACATACGCCTATAATATTAACTATCTAAACCCCAACGCTCGTATACAATGTTTCACCAAACAATAGCTTTCATAACCAAACAAACAGGTAATTGACAAAATGGCAAAACACGATTGCTTTATTGCTTAGCCTTTTTGTGTAACAGTTATTGCTTGAATATTCATACTCAGAATTCTATATACTTAAATATAGAATAACAATAATTACTTATAATAATATGAGTACTGATACCATCGCTAAAATAATCTACGAAACTTTGACTAAGAATGGCATTCGGTATTATTTTTCCGTAGATCTAGCAACAAGTCACACAATGTTATAGTAACAGAAAACGAAAATTAACTTTTTCCTATTACAAACTGCATTTTTTATAAGTATTCAGGGTCAATGTAATAAGTAGTGTGATTTTTTAATGAATATTAGAAGTTATAAAACCAAAGCTAATAATACAAGGTCGTAGGACGAGTTGTATTAGCTTGCATTAGTACCATAGTGAAATGATATTCTTAAAAACTTATAGACTATTAAGCGTACTATAAATTATATTTTGGGAGAGCATACAATGATTTAAAACACCACATACCAAATACCAGAGAGAGTGTAATCCTATTTTATTATGTCAGTATCAATGATAATGGTCAATGTTTGTTGCTTTTTATGTTTAAAACACACGATTTAACCTAGAAAAATCAACTGATTTCTAAATTAGTTCATTTGACACGTGAAACAAAACCAAGTTAGCTCCTACCAAATATAAAATCGCCAGTCTTTATATTCTGAGGAAGTTAGAAGGTCCTATTAGTCAATGTTTTAAATTTAAGAGATTATTGGCTAAAAATTCAACGAATTATATTTGCAAGAGTAATATCACAAGAGGTGAGAATTTTTTGTGATTTTTTTCGTTCACATGCAAGTTATTGTGTTTAAATTTCGCGAAACCAAAATTGCGTTAAAAACTCGGCGAGACCGCAGGTCGAGTGGAATTTGAATAGCCTTTCTTGAAAGAAATTTGCAATAATTTTCATGCTAACGAAAAAAAACCTCAGTAATAATAGGACGAGAGGTTAAAATATTGCCGACAATAACTTTTGCGATTCAGATACGAGTTTCTGTGGCGATGAAAATAACGACGAGTGCTTGCACGAGTCGTTATTTTCTATAGCAACAGAAACGAAACAATTTGAAGAGCAAAATATACGGTACCCCCCCCACCCAAGAAAAGCGCCCTTCCGTGCTTTCCAAGAATACTTCGATACTCAGCATCACTCCGTTTCGCTAATACAGTGAAATGCTATGAACCAGTTATTTATAAAAAAAAAAAAAAAAAATCCAATTTTTTTTGCCGACGACCATAGCTCAAAAGTTGATGTTGCCTTCATTTTCGGAGGACCTATCCTATGAAAACGATTCAAGACTTCAGGAAGGTTCCTGGCGATCGGAATCGTGTACACATACGAACATACATCCACCGCACAGCACGTTTAGGCACCCCCCAATACGGGGGATTGATCTAGTGGGCTGGGATCTTCACCAAAAGATCCGCATCGCCGAGACGGAGATTTGATATAGTGGGTTCATTAGTAGGTTGACTCGAATTTTAGAGATATTTGACTCAGAGTGGTTTTCCATATGAGGGAATTTCAATACTTCGTACACTTCGTGTCGAAGTAATTTTCGGCAATATTTTGACCTAGAGTCCTATTCGTCTTGACAATTTAACTTTTAAATTATTGAAAATGGTCAATAAAAATACTCCTACCACTAAAATTATAAATTCACATAACTAGTGGTCTCTGAATTGTATCCTTTTCTAAAACTAAAATCTAAGTTATTTTTCGTTAAAAATAGTTACAGAAAAAATTGTCGCTGAAATAAAGCTCCTCAAAATATTGTCAGTAATAATAACACGAGACGACTGTGAATTATCAAAAATACTTTTACTTTCTCAAGAAAGATCACGAGCCGAAGGCGAGTGGTGTTTCTACAAAGCAACCCGTTGAGTTTGTAAGCAAAAGTATTTGATAATAAAGTTGTCGAGTGAGTATTCAATTAGATTATACCATGAATATCAACAAGGGAATTACACTAAAAATGTATTTAATGCGTATCCTAAAAGACTTGTTGGAGATGGCATGACATTGACAGCTAACAGCTCAAAATTGAAAACAGCAAAACGATGACACCTCGCTGTTTTCACTTTTTAATACCTGGCCTGAATAGCGATTTTGTGCATTATGAATGGTATAATCACTACAATAATCGTTTGATTGATAGTTTATTTTTAAATTTAAGAATGCCATTGGTTTACAATGACACCAGTCTGCAAAATTGTTACCTTGAGTGGTATTTGGAATTATTATTCAACAATATAGGTATATGACTTACCGTGTTCGACAACACACATTTTTAACGTTTTCCACTATTAATTCAATCCTGGAGCTTACAACACGACTATTATGAGTTTTTAGAACGACGCCGATTTGAAAACTTCACTTTAACGTTTTGGCGAAATTTCAGTTCGACACCATACATTTTTAACGTTTTCCACTGTTAATTCCATACTGGAGCTTCTAACACGATTATTATGCGTTTTTAGAACGATGCCCAGTTGAAATCTTCACTTTCACGCTTTAGCGAAATGTCAGTCAAAAGCTACTCACTAAATTGAAATCAATGAAAACAATTGGGCTCGCCTGAAAACACCGCGATATTAGGTGTTTTCAAATACAATCAATTTTTATTGGCCGTTTCTGACAAATTGAACAATTTTCATTGGTTTGTTCATTATAATCAGTGCAATACGTTGTAGGAAGACATATCCGCACCTATTTTTTTTATTGGACAAGAAACATCGAATTCTGGTTGTCATTGGTTAATTTTTGACACATGACAGATCAAATGAATAATCAGCATAATAATCGACTCCTGTAGTACCCTAGAGGATCGGGTTATAATAATAACAACACAGGAAACCTACAAGCCCGATTTTCATCTAATTATTCTTTTAAAATGCATTTTCCAGTTTGAAGGTACCTATTAGAATCTTTTTTCCATCTCTGATTTCCACATTGTCTTTGATCTTCATTTTCTACTCCTGCCTTCCACTTGGAAAATTGGTACTCCCTTTGGGATTATTTGTTGCTTCTCTCTTAGCAGGTACCCCATCCATCTTTCTCGTTGTGCCTTTACGACTCTTATCAGCTCAATGATAGATCCTCCACAGCTTTTTCTTTGATCAACTTTACCATTTCTCTTTGCCTTTGTACTTCAAAGGCTTTCTTCAAAAGTTTATTTTCCCAAACACAGGTTACTGTTGGTTAACTTAAAATTTTATATAGTGGAACTTTCCGTACTCTTGATGAACTTTTATATCTTAGTGTAACTACATCTCAAAGATTAAATTGTCACCCAGTTTTCTAACAAACAATGCAACGAGATAACACAAAACCTCAACTTATCAAATTTCATCATTCTGTGCTTTATCACTGTCGATTCCGTTTTGCTTTCCTCGTCTAAAATACGAAGCAAGTATGTAAATTGTGAACAAAATCAAAGAAGCAAATGTAGTATGAACTCGGTCGTTCCAAATAACTTTAAAACTTCCATTTGCGAAGGAAGTTTCGAGTAAAGCCCGTTATCATGTTTTGTTTAAATTAAACTTTACATCATGTGTTTTGTCTGTGTCTTTTTATTCGCTTCTACTCCAGTTTTTTCTGCTTGCTGCATAATCCTCGTTACTAATCTTTGTATTCTTTCCTCTTCGTGATGCTGCTCCTTAATAGAAGTAGCGACCATCACTTGATGTAGTTGGGATGGAAGAGCTTGGGATGCGCAATGAACGCTGCAAGCGTCTTGTCCAATTTGCGGTAGACAATAAATGATTAATTATGAACATCATGTTCAAACAGCATGGTTGAAGACCTTTAACATAGACTTCGCCGAATCAACTGTACAAAAGCCAAATAAATTTCGTTCTCATTCACACTCGCTGGAACAAATGATTAAAAACAAAGACGGCAAACTCGTTACAAGTAAAGTAAAAGTTGTTGAAATTTGGAGATAGTATTGTCGTAACCTATTCAAACTATGAGCTGAACTTCAAGATATAGTAAATATTTGAAATGATCCCTAAGAACCTGCTATTTTGAAACCGGAAGTGGAGAAAACTATCAATAAACTGGCAAACCAAAGGGCAACTATAATATAACTTCTGAAACTATCACGGCCATAAACGAAATCGGAGTGGATATAAGGCGTGATATCTGCTAAAAGTTGTGGAAACTTAAAAAATGGCCCGAAGACTTGTGTGAGACGGCATTCATTACTTTCATTAAGGAAGCTTCACCAGTTTAATGTATGAACTACAGAACCATTGCCTTAATTTCTTATGCCAGTAAAGTCTTGTTAAGTGTCATACATGACAGACTGAAAACGTACTTTTTACTGCAAATATGTGAGGAACAAATTGTGTTGATACCGGGTAAAGGCACACGGAAGCAGATATTACATTTATACGAAATCATAGAGACAGCGGGAGAGTATGCTTCGTTGACTTTCGTTGGCTTTCGACCCGGAGCAATGGAAGAGCTATGGCGTGTCTTACAGGAAATGAAAACTTCACCTCCTTTCAAATATCATATCCAGAAGTGTTACTCAGCTAATACAGCAAAGGTCAATATATATAATATGGTTTCCGAGCATTTTGTAACTGGGCAGGTCTTCCCCAAAGCTGTTTTAGGTATTTGGTTGATTCAACACGATATAAACAAATGTGAAAAACAATAAAATTACTCTTATTTTCATTAAAATGCACTAATAACAAGCATATATTGCAAACACCTAAAATTACGTCAGTATGTTTAAAATACAAATACGAACCCCAAATTACGTAGAAACGCATACCGGAATATAACTTGGTAATTACTAAACTGACCCGCGCCTTCGTCTAGGCCAGAATAACACAAGATGGATGGAGAAACAATGATCTTGAATCCCAGAGTGTCCGTTTATATAAGTCGCTTGTGCAAGGCGAAAAGATTCTCTATTATTTGGATGCAATGGGTGTCCAGCCGAGCAAAGCTGAGGGTTGAAATATTCACTTTCGCCTAAGAAAAGAGAATCCTCTGCTCTAGTTTATGGTCTTATTGTCTAGTAGGGTTGATTCTCACTTTCCTCTGGCCTATTATTATTCGAGTCAAACTCTCACCCGTTTATTGCCCCATGCAACTGGCTTTTTTCATGACGCAAAAAGGCTAGATGGAAGTATCGCTGTGTTGGTACGGAATGCCTGCTGTTTCCAGACTGTAGCGCAACGTTTGGAAGGTTCGTCATATACATTGCGTGACGACATTACTCATTTCTAGCGTTAAATAGATTTCTTAACTGCAAGCACACAATTGATTTAGCACTTACACTAGAACCGTCCCACCCAGAATTTTCACTTTTATTAGAGCCTTTCGTAAAGCAATACACATAATTGACTTTGACAATCGCTGGTTTATGGGCTCCGCTACACTGTCTGCTATCACCATTATTGTTTAATAGCTACAGCGAATATATTCTGCGAGAAGTTCATAGTGGCTGGGATGGAGATGTTTCGCTTCCTGGTAAATGCATTAACAACAAGAGGTAAGTCGATGACGCTGCGCTAATTTTATTCGACGACGATGGGCTGCAACCCTTGGTAGACAAATTAAAACTAAGAAGCAGAAGTTATGGGATAGAACTCAAAAACAATACGACTAAAGTAACTATTATTGACCGACCAAATAATAATTTACTCCATATCCGCAGTCTTAGGGTTCGAAGTTGTGAGTAAGTTTTGATTATCTCGGGTCACCATTTACAAATGCTGGTAATAGTGCACCTGACATACGTCGTCGTATAATGATGGCCAGATCTGCCACTGTAAAACTTAGTCGAATCTGAAAAGATAGTGTAATCATGCGCTTACAGTTTTTTTCTCTTGCTACCTATGTCGCAGAGACATGAACGCTTCAAAAATCGGGCATAGGAACAATCGCTGCAATTTAAAATTTGGGCTTGCATACGCTTGCTCCGCATACCACAGACAGCGCTACGCACAAATGCATCGATGTTAGACCAACTTTGATTGAAAAGCTTCTAAGTAGGGTTGTCAACAAAGCATACCTGCGACGCAACGAAACGCAACGAAACGCAACGATGGCATGGAAAGGCTAATGTTCTAACAAAAAATCAATGGGAAGCTATCTAGGCATAGATCCCCAATGAGATGGTCAGATTAACTTAAAACGCTAATTGGAGATACACTTGGTACAAGATCGCAAACCGTGGCACAAAATCGTAAAGTAAAAGTTAAAATGTCACTGCGTCAAGTACAGGAGTAACTATTATGTTCTGGTAACACTCAACCAGTTAAGAAACTTACAAGAGAGACCATGGCCCTAAACGGGCTGCAACACTCCAAGAAGTATAGTCGGTTCGGCCAACCCTGCAAAATTTCCACGGGCAACTTTTAGGTAAGTATCAATTAACAATTGAAATACTGAACATTCTTTGCTGGACAGATTCAGATCTGTACCTAGTCGTATACAAACGCTTTCCTAGATGTGAATAAGTTGATGTAAAATAAGTTTAATCTCTTGTAAAACCGTAATTGCATAGTTTAAATTTTGCAAGGTGGGCTGAACCGACTAAGTAAGTAAGTAATGTCACTACTCTCTCTCTCTCGCAGGGTTAGGAATTGAAGAAGAAGACCTTAATACGCTCTCCACGATAGTATTCAACATAATTAACAAAGGCATATCTGGCTTACCTCATCCCATCCGTTCTCACCCTACAGTCCGTGCTCCTGAAGGTTATCTCAATCACCCTTTGTGGGTTATCTCTATCTCTCTCGTCTGATGCTTCTATATATACTTTTTTTTAAAACTTTTTGTAACATAATAATTTTACTCATGACTGGCCGTCCTTCCTAAGCCCTTATTGATACTCTTTGATGATATTTTCGAATTCCACAATAAACTTATTTTCTATACATCTTACAAGTAACTTATAGACAATTTTTGGCAAAGCTATGTCGCCGTAGTTTTCAATAGCTACCATTTATTATTTTTGTAATGTTGGGTAAATTACTACCTGTGATCGTTGTCTTAACATGCCTTCATACTTCCAGGCAGTCTACCAATTCATATATTTCACTGCTTATCTTCACTCCCAGAAATTTTATCACTTCCGTCTAGAATCAGTGCTCTCCTAAGCACTTAGTTTTCTCTATACTCTTTATTATAGTTTAGTTTAGTTTAGTATAGTAGGTACTCTAGTATTTTTTTAATTTATTAAATCAAACGTATTAATTTTTCTGTATTTTTTTATATTTTGTGGCACTTTGTCGAACCTTTTTTGGGACATCTGTCCTGTCTAGTTCCGTAACTTTCAAATAAATAAATAAATAAATTATGCTCTCCCCTTCATCCAACCGACGAGAATTGCTGATCTGCACTTCTTTCTTCCCTGCTTGTGTTTTTTCACTGTTTTCCCGTAGTTATTCCATCACTTTTCACTTTTCATTTTTTAATTTTCCCGGACCAGTTGTCGTTTTCCCCTTGAAATACAATTTGTCTCCAGTACCTCTACTTACTCTTCTTTATCTTCAGTAAAAGATTTGTTTTTTTTTAGTTTTCTTGGATTATGAATGGTGGATATTTGGGTGGAACTTGAACCACTTTCATGGAGTTTTAGGCCCCAAAATGCGTCCGTTATGCACCTGCAATGCACGCGTGTAGGTGTCGTGTAGTATTGTTACTCTACCTCATAGATCCATCTTTAGAGGAAAGCGACGTTAATTGTATCACAACACTTTATCGCCACCCGGCTGAATTGCAATCTAGTGCACTACAAAAAAAGTTTCGCTTATCCACAGTTCGCACTGACGACTTGCATACTGTAAGACTAGCGCTCTACCGACAGCGTCATTAAGGCGGTGTAGCTTTTCGTGATTATTTCTAACTTACGTTATTTGTATCCCCTTTTACTCTTTCTCTATATAAGCTGTAAATGTTATGTTTTTATGTATCTTTGCCTTCTTTGTAATTTATATGCAGCATCTGAAGTCGCAAAACCAAGCTTCTCCCTACATTCTTAATGAAATGATATCTTCGCACCACCTGTTTTATTATATTCCATATCCAGTTAAAAATAATTTCTTGTATTCCATGCACTAAATTAGTATTCAACGGTTGCTATTATTTTTTCCTTCATTCTCATCCCACATTAGATGTGTTACATTTATACTCCTTCTTCTTTCTGTCTGACCCTTTATATCAACTAATACGACATAAATCACTGAATACTGGCACTAGTAAATCTTGAGTATTTTACACTTTTACAATGCATAATTTATTATCAAATGAGACATTATTTTATCGTATAATAAACAAACACCTAAGGTATAAAATAGAACATATTGATTTAAGAAATATTAGGGTAATAAAGATGTTATACACGCACAATTAAAGAAAAAAATTGGTGATGCTCACCGTATTTTGTATTTCTGGTTTTATACATGAAACAAGATAAAGGCTGATATACCTGCAATTGTTAAAGGGCGATACCTACATATGAATAATTATTAAATGCTTTTTTCAGACTACTACATCCTCATCACAAATTATATCAAAAGCTGGAAGTAAGGTTGGAAAAGTGCTAAAATCAGAATTGCGTATTCCACAGAGCTTGAAAAGAAATGTTAATTTAAATATTTAGGAGAGACTTTATGAAAATTAAATGAATTAAAACGCTGACACGTTCGTGTCAAAGCCGTGTGTACGCTATCTCTAAAGTAGATAATTTAGCAGCAGTTAATTAACTGAGTACTAATTCAAACGACATGCAACAAACGAAACAGTTTAAACTGTGGGGAAACAATTATGGAGATTTCATGAAAATGGCTGCCTGGTAAAGGGGCCGATCGCAATTAACTAATTTCAATATTACATCTCATGGATTAAGCGGGCTTAGGTGATATCGCTATACAGGTAGTACGTTGAAATTTGATCTATATGGTTTAGTAATTTGACTTACATACATTCGTCCTTATAACTTAAAAGCTACACATACTTGATGCACTGATTATTAAAGAACAACATAATACCAATATTAATATTCTCTGTAGATATTAAATTTAATTTTACCATTTGTAATTACACATCAGCACCCTTTTGTGGACTAAAGGATGGAATTGAAAATGTAAGAAACAGTTTCCAGAGACTTTTCCAAAAATGCCTTTGAGATTTTCCTTGTACACTTACAGTACAAAAACAGGAAATGCAAACCACTCAGATAATTGCACGCCAGTTCAAATTGTGAAGTTTCGGCTCCTTCAAGAGGAGGGAAAAAGTTATTCACCCCAGCGAACCCGTAATTGGCCAAATCATACATCACGCTCGAAGCGGCTGTTAAGCTTTAGCCAAAATTTTGTATATTCAATGGGCGCTTGGTCTCCATTGCCGTCGGTTTTAAGTTACTTAAAGCCCTGAAATTACTTGAAAACATAGTTGTAATTAGTAGCTATTAGCAATGTTGTCGAGTAGAACGTATTAACTCCTCCGCGTAACTCGCTGTTGATAGAAGATAACTACAGGCGCTAGTAACAAGCTGTGCGAGCCATACAAGTTATGAAATATCCTTTAAAACTCATTATAACTGTAAACTTTGATTTCATTGTAGCATTCTGCAAACAACTTTTAATTAGCCTCTTGTTTTACTTAACTGGTACAATTTTGTACTTCACGGAATTTTTATTTTATAATTGAGCACAGAATGCAATAGCAATAGACCGCTTTTTAAGTAAGCTATTAAAAGAGCAAAGTTAGATATTTCCCAATATTAAAGGTCTACAGATTTGCTTTAATCGGCAATATCAATTTATCAACGGCTAACGAACACCACTTAGCTCGAATATGGCTCTAGTTAATTGCTCTACTTTTATATTGATTCAAGAATATTTCCACCCTTAATATATAATGTTAGGTAGTACGCTAAAGAGTTCATTAGCTCGAAATTAAAAAGAAAACCTGTCGAAATCTGCAGTTGGGAAGGTATAATGAAATAAGTTCAAGTTTTACTTCATGTTACTATATAATACAGGTTGAATTTTTAGTGAAAATACTTAATACTTTTAAGAAGAACTGTAACTCTTTACCTTGCGCCTCATTTTTATAGCCGTTATTATTTATTACTTCGGACATTTATATGGTGATCAAATAAAATTGAAAATACGTACTATCAAATTCGCATTTAAAAATAAATTGTTACGGTCCGAAAGTATAACTTCCGAGTTCCTCCCATTATTTCTGTGAACTCTACAACATATTTCAGACTGCCTATACAGTCTTTCGCAATTTTTGAGCTTGGAACTTGATTTCCTTTTTTTGATAACTTTTCGTATGCAACTTCATAATTTCCAATTCCGTTTTAGGAATTTCTGGGAGTCTTATTATTACTTCCAAAGCTAGAAGGCGTGTATGTTTGGGGCTCTCTTTGTTCACTGTTTGTGAGCGGATTTATGGCGAAAAATCTTTAATGGTCTGTTGCAGATATCGTTCCTTGATTTGGTGAATCACAGTATCAATTTGCATACTTTAGGCTTTAATAGAATTTGGAAGTAGAAAACCTGTAAGCAGCTCGAAATCTCAGGTGTGATATTCTTGTTTTTAGTTTCCTCGTCTAAATGAAGAAAAACGGATTGTAATCGTGAAAAATTACCTTCCGCGATTCTTTCTGCCGGTTGGCGGTATAGCTCAAATACTATTCGTTGGGGAAAAACAATTTGTATGCGGATTAGACGTCTACCTGGTTCGAAACGAAAAGAATTTCGGTTGCAAGGTGAACACCTTAAATAAGAAAATTATGACTATTTTTACTTTAAATCGAGAACTATAATAATAATAATAATAATAATAATAGATCTTTATTATTAGTTAAATAAAAGTAATATTTTGCATATTTTGGAATCAACATATACAGGGTGAACACTTTACTTGAATGCTGCCGTGAGCGCGTCGTTGATACCGCTGCCGTAACCTCATAACGTAAGCGTTATTCCGTGGTCTAGAATTAGAGCGCCGGGCCAGCATCACGGTTCGTGTTGAAGCCCGAGTTCGAATCCCACTGGACACATTTTTTATTTGGAAAATTGTGTAATTCACATTGATCTTCCAATAAAAGTTTCATGTAAACTACTTTACAGCTTTTTTCTTTCTTTTTAATTCTTATTGAGTTGTTTTCAATATTTGTCATGTTCAAATACGTGGAGGCTGAAGCAGCTGTATGTCGCTGTTTCTCCTATTATTTGGGTTCCAAGTTTCGTGCTGCGGAAAACCGAAATACTTAACACCACCATTCATTCATTCATTCAAAGACCACATGGGCCACGTATATTAACTGGGAAGAATTATTACATTTCATTTGAGGGTTCCTAACACCCCTCGCGCCTTAAAGAATTCTTTTTGAAATAAACTTAGCTATACATTTAAGGATTAGAAATAAACTTAACATAAGTTACAAAGTACAAGTACGTCACAAACATATAGTTATACACGTATTTGATTCTGAGTTACTTAGACAGAAGAATTTATAGATGGAAGTGGAAATCTTCTCGGGATTGTAGCAAGCTATAAACCCTTGCAAACAGTAGAGATGTCATCCCCGCAGGGTCTTGTTTTCTTCTCGAACAAGGAGCAAGCTCAAAGTCCTTGAAATTACAGGAGATATCATATCCGCAGGATCCTCTCGGGCGAGATGACTTTTCAAGCCTTTGCTTACTAGTAGAGATGCAGGACTTTATGTGTGGGCCCATAAAGCAAACGGTGCCAGGAGCTCGAGTTCGTCTTGGTCGGATAAAGCGTTAAGTAGGTCGGACATGCTGTTTGGAAGCGGACCTATTTTAAAGATTAGGTCTTCTCTGCTTTCGTCGTAGAGAGGACACCGTCGAATACGATGGATTGGATCGTCAATTGTGCTGCACGCAGCGCACCGCTCGTCTTCACTTTTGCCTATTCGCACCATGTGCGACTGGAAATTTCCGTGCCCAGTAAGGACTTGCATTGCCGACTTGCTGAGTGTTCTGCGGTTCCATCGCGAGATATCTGGTATGAATTGGAAAGTCGTTCGACCTTTACTGGATTGTTGCCACATTTCTTGCCATGTTGTCATTGTTATATCCCGAAGGCGAATGGCCAGTTGGGCCTTTGAGTACGCCCCGTTAAGAATTACTTCGTTGCAGTGGACTGCATTATTGCCGTGTTTTAGTAGAATTTTGGAGTAGATTTCTGATGCAACAAGTTGAAGAGGAGGTTCGCCAGCCAAAACACCTGCAGCCTCGGCTGATGTGGACATATAACTTCCGATGATCGCCCTGCAGCAGATGCCATGCAAGCTTCGTAGCTTATTCTTGATAACATACTTCTCGAGGGCGTGTCCCCATATCTCTATGGCATAGGTGATGATTGGAATGATTGCATGGCGATATATGACAAGGAGTGCATCTGGAACTTGACCCCAGTTGGAGCGGACGCTTCTGATTAGAGAAAAAAAGATTTGCTTCGCTTTTTCGATTGTTCTTGTAACATGGGCCGTGTACAGTAAACCCTCAGAGAGAGTGACTCCTAGATATTTGGTTGATGTCTGGCGCTTTAGAGATACCGCACCCAGCTTGAAGATAGGATTTCTTTGGAGTTTGCCTTTTAGGAGAATGTAAGAAGTTTTTGTGGTGGAAATAGAGAGCTTTGAATTTGTTGCCCATTCCTGAATTAGGCGCAACGCACCATTAGCAGTCGATTCGAGTTCGGCTCTTGATGAAGCTTCGATTAGAAGAGTAATATCGTCTGCGTAAGCGATGATCTTGGAATGTGGAGGAAGTTGTTTGTTGAGTAGGACGTCCATCACGATATTCCAGGTTAGTGGACCCAGCACTGCACCCTGCGGGCTCCCCTTGGAGAGACGTTTTGTAACCACTTCGTATTTGGATCGGAGTTCGACAGTTCGGTCTGTGAGATAGCTTTGCATCAGTCTGATCAGCTGGTTTGGGTAGCCAGCATTGCACATTTCTTGCAGAAGGATGTTCCATTCGAGATTATCAAAGGCACCAGCGATGTCGATCATCACCGCTGCTACATAACGCTGCGTACTGTCTTGCACGAAGGTTGTCAGTGTTTTGAGAGCAGTGCAGGTGGATTTTCCTTTCCGGAAGCCATGCTGGTTCTCGGAATGGATGGTGTGTTCTGGATGAGATTCGTAGAGTTTAAGGCGGAAAAGACGTTCTAGAGTTTTTCCCAGGACGGGTAATAGAGTTATTGGTCTGAACTTCTTAACACTCATTGGGGCTTGATCTGCCGCTTTTGGAATAAGTGTTAGACTCCCATGCTTCCACACTTTTGGAAAGTAGGAAAGTTTTAGGCAGTCGTTGAAAAGACGGAGAAGATAATCGGAAATTGCAGGAAAGCATTTAACACCACCAGTACGATCTAGCAGATTTCTCTAGATTTTCCACGCAAGTAGCAGTTGAACAGGTTATATTTGCTTTTGTGCTATCCTTTGACGTTGCTGGTGTCGCAGCTCAATCGCGTCCATCATGGAGGTTACTCACTACAGACCTTAAATTTGATTATAATTTCTTTTCATCTAGTAAACAATGATCAGCTGTTGGTCAATTTAACTTAACTGTAATTTTATAACTAGTAAATTACCGTTAGCTGTTTGCCGGAATTGTATTCTCTTTGTGTATTTTTTTTAAGTTTATGCTGTATTTGTCAAAACAGTAGAAGGTTAATTTCGCTGACATATGTGCGCCACTTGACGATTGTGCTAAGAACTTGTTTGTTTTTCTCAATGCGATAAACTATTCCATATCTATACCTGAGTCTGCTTTGAGAAGCGTCGTCTTGTGGTACGATATGTGAATCGTGTCATTAAATAGCTTTTTGAGTGCCAATTGATGACCATTTTAACTAGGATTCTATAACTTCACCTGAATTGATTCCAAGCGCTGCTATTAGTAAAATCTTTTATACTTGTAGTTCCAGTATAGCTGTTGTTAACATGATATTTTGTAATAAGGCAATCTGGTATTACTAATGCAGCTGTAGTGTTGATTTGAACATGGATTTACTTTGCGGCTTGATTTCAAGCCATTCAGATTCTAATTTTCAATGATAGTGTCATAGTCATAGTCAAACTGACTTTGAGATTGTATTTCTACCGTATTATTAAGGTTACGTTATTAATAAATACACTTTTCGAATTAGTATTTCACCGATCAGTTCGATATATTTTACTGTGTTAATTTTTTGTTTAAAAAATATATGGTTTATATTCTGCACTAACTGTTTATGTTTTCTTGAGTGTTTATCTCTTAACAGCCTATCTTACCTTGCATTTCAGCTATGCCGCATGGTTCAGCGGTGTGTGTCACGGTAAGTTGAAGCTGATGCCCTGAGCTTTCGTTATTTAAGAGGTATAAGTAACTTGCTCACCGATTTCTTTTGGTGGTTTAGTGCAATTACTAATAACTTCACATATAAAATTTAAAGACATCTTGAATGCAAATTATTCAGCTATTATCAGACTGTGAATTTATCTTGTCAGTTTCCATTTGATATGTGTGTATCGTAAGCCGTAGTTGTTCTAATTGCTTATTTCTTCAAATATTATCTTCACTCCCCATTCATTTACAGAAATCCATAATAGCAATGTCCCAACTCTTTAGAATGATCTCTGCAGTTCTCTTTTTATAAATATTATCTTTACATTCCTAAAAGTTACAGAATTGTAGTATTCCATATGTATTTTCAGAGTTGTATCATTGTTTTTATAGCCTAATTAAATCTCTACCGCTTATATAATATGTTGTACTTCATTGAAACCATCTGCAAGGATTCTTTTATTCAGAGTTGACTCTTGCTATTCGCTTACAGAAAATATAAGAACTTTAGGGTAAAATTTACATGAAGTAGTTATATTAATTGTATTGTGTTACAAACCACAGAAACATTTCAAGTTTCTGTGAGGGCTTGACTTGGTTTACTCAATTTTATAGTTCACGTCCTGTATTTTGGGTTGCATGTCTATAAACTGTTGTAGAAAGAAAATAAACCTGCGAAAGTATTGACAAAGGTTAGCTTAGTGTTATCTGTCTAATTACGCTTCGGGTACTTAAAACCTTCTTAGAAATATTAATTACAGTTGCGTAGCCATAACTTTTTATTTAAATTTGATGAGTTGCCAAAAGTGACCACTAAAGCGTGTGCACGTTACTCGAGCCGTTTCTTTATTTTAAGATCCTTGACTGTATTACCACGTACAATCTGTATGTTTTGTCTTATATTTATTGATAACTGCGTAATAATGTAACTTACATCACTAAAATTTGTATATTTATTTCTCGGTTTCTAACAAAATTTGGTCACATACTGACAACACCGCACGCATACGATGTCAGAAAATACGTGCAACGGCAATGTTATTAGAATTGTAGGTACTTATAGTTCTTGCAATAAAAATTCAGCATCTCTTGATTAATTTCTTATGACGTCATAGCTAAGCAGCGTTGTCAAATAGTTTCAGGATTATGACACAGAAGCTGTTTTTTGTAAGTTTTAGGTTATGTTATCATTATTTATATCCGTAACTTATAATTTTCATGCAGCGCATTTACACAGGTAGACAATATAGGTACTCAAAAGTTAAATACGAGTATATTCATTACAAAATTACTCCCAAATTCATGTGTCTGGCACTTAAAAAGGTGAAAACACGTTAATGTCAACATCAAATGTCATTGAGAAACAGGAATCGTAACTTTGCCAACCGAGGCCAGAAAGCCAACCCTACATTTCGAAATACCATTTTTATCTATAAAATTTCGTATTTTGTTAAATTTTATCTTGTTATTATAGTGGTACGATTATGCCGTCCTTTTTTTGTAAAATTCGGTAGGAATCAGTTAAATATTTAAAATTAAAATTATCTACTTTTCAAAATCGTCCAATTATTATTAAGAAAATAAACAAACGGCCGTTTGATTATTACCGTAGTGTACTTTAAACAGATACTTTTAATTAGCTAGCTGACAAAAAATTTATGTTCTAATTCAGAAGGATTTTATACAAAATTTGGTAGATTAATACCGAAAATTAGTATTATCAGATTGTAATACTACATCGAATTACGCAGTATGATACCTGGGATGCTGTTTTTACTGAGTAGGCGATATGGTTTGATCGTTTGTAACTTGCTAGTAAGAGATATAGTATAGTCTGTCTTTTAACTAGGAGGGTTTTAAGTTTTGCCGCACTAAAATCCACAGCTGTCATTGGCTGCACCTGTAACGAGTGGGCAATGTATTGAAAATTTATCCAGTTTAATAGTTTTATTTTTATTTTGATCTCGTTCTATTATTTATGAGAGTTTATACCTAAGATATTGGAAAGGATTATGTACTATTTATGTTTAGCTTTTATCTGATTTTGTGTACATACATTATTTTTGTTTCCTTTAATGATACATGTCCCCTGCGTACAATTTGTGAAGTATATATTCGTTGATTATTTTGTTATAGTGAAATCACCACTTTATGACATTTGCCTTCCGTCTATAATTTATGATATATCAGGGTGGTATTAATTATTGTAAAAAATTCTCCAATTTTGTCAATACTTTCTCTCTTTTGACTGTTCCGTTGTTGTTTTACGTACTTTTGCTAAAAAAAAACTAAATTCCTAAATCTATTAGCCATAATTCGTCATTATCTGAATCGATTAATAATGGTCTTAACTGGAATGTGAATATTCTGAACCTGTTATACAAGTATATCACATCAAATTTTAATAAAAGAGCTCGTAGCATACGCTGAAAGCCTGTTACTACCACACAATGCGGTTTTATAAGTCATCTTAAGCCGCGGCCGGGTAGGTGGCTAGCATAACCCCTTGTATTAAGAAGGAATCTCCTTTTACAGGGGTCAGAACTGCCAAAGGTGTTCGTATGATGGTCGGAGAGCGTAATATGTAACCACAGTCGAGTATGAGGTTCGACCTTACTACATGCCGACTGCTAGCGAAATAAGTTAACAATTTTTCGAATAGCTAGACCGTTTTCTAAGCAAGAAATAATCCTAGCTTTGGAAACTAAACTTACTGTAGGCATAATTGAAAGTAATTTTTGGATATAATTTTAAATTTATTCATATTTCAGTTGCTAATTAAAAAGTAAAATTTATATAACTAAAAAAAACAGTATATGTCTATTTTGTTTTTTATTTTACTCCTTAGAGGAATAGTTTGAGTCATTCAAAAATCGTATGCATTACATTCCAGATTCAGCCTCTTTAAAATTAATTCAAGTTTACAATATTATAAATCAACCGCGCAGTATGCAATTGCAAATTGGCGTTTCTATGGTCGACTGTTAGCTTCATTATCGAAGTAATAAAAGTTGTGAATTGCTTGTAATTACAATGCTGTATAATTGCTACAAGTAGATTTCTAAGATCATTAAATTAAAAACAGATACCTTTTTTTCTTACTTCCCTCGTCTGAAAGACGAAGGAAGTATTATAATCACGAAAAAATCACCTTCCGAGGTTTTTTCAGATCTTCACGTTTCAAGGACCCTGCATGTTGCATACATGTTAAATGAGTGGATGCATGTTAAATGTATCTTAACATTCGAGGACGCCATCATGTTAAACACTGTTTAACATTTCAATGAACAATAAAATCAAATACACTCTTGGATTACAATAAACTGTGTATAACATAATTCTATTTTAATTGAATGTTTTTACATTTAGTGTTTGTGTGCGTATCGAATGGCTTGTGGTAGGAAGCCTGACGTCAGAGTTTTCAGGTTACGCTAGCTGTCTGACGTGACCTAACTGCTGCCACCGGAATGACAACCGGGATTCATGGCTTAATGTGGTCTCCGAGGTACGGCTGCCTGCGATTTTACTACCACGGTAGGTCGGACACTCATGCGAGTACCAACCACTGTGAACGTTGCTTAACTCTCAAAACTGTTTGACCAATACATGGGGCATGCGGTTATGCAGCCAGCTTACATGTAGTCTTCAGCATTTTTGGTGAGAAAAGAGTGAAGCTGGCTCAGTGGCAGAGCCCGTGGTTTTAAATCAAACAATACGGATTCAATTCCTACAGACTCCTAAGGCCAAAACATCTAACTTCAATTTACCATTCCGGTTTTACGAAAAGGTTTTGAATTATACTCGTGAAGCAGTAGAAAAAAATCTGTAAATGGGTTTACCCGAACTTCCTTCGCGCGAATTCGATCAATTTACAAATTTAAAAACAAATGTATCCCGCTGGGGTTTGAACCCGCCGCATCTGCATAGCGATCGTAACCGCATCTGCGGTGCGTTCGTAACTGCATCGATAAGTCGAACTGCGCCATCGAGCCTAATTGAAATGAGTGCGGCGCGCGCCTCTATTTAAAGGAACGGTCTTATTGTTGAAACGTTTCGACTTTTTTGTGACATTATCCTGTATCTGTTGAGTCCTATTTTCAGCAAGTGTAAAGCGTGACCTATGTGAAAATTATCAATTTTTTTATTTCAAAATTAACGCAAAAAATAAACAAAATTTTATTTTTTAAGATGCTCATCCTGTATATATTTGTCTGAAATTTTCACGGTTTTATGCCAGGTTTATACATATATATAATCTGTCTGCAAAATATCATCTTCCTACCACAAATATTGTTTGTAATTATACCGCTAACAGACAGACAGACAGATAGCGAGACAGACAGACAGGCGGAATTGAGAAAACCTGTTTTTTGTTATCTAGGAACCCTGAAACGTGAGGATCTAAAGAAATCTCGAAAGGTGATTTTTTTGTGAAAACAATACTTCCTTCGTCTTTCAGATGAGGGAAGTAAAAAACTAGTGAAGAAACTGTTAGCTTAAACAATCTTAAAATTCTAAATAACATTTTAGCACATGACCAATATTGTGCGCCCCCTTAAGCCAAATATTGACGTGATTATTATAAATGTTATATGTTACTACTTTCGGTTTTAGCGAAAATTATGTCAACTTTTGCTTTTTAAATAAAATGGTTTATTACTTTCCTCGTCTGAAAGACGAAGTAAGTATTGTAATCGCGAAAAAATCACCTTCCGAGATTTCTCCAGATCTTCACGTTTCAGGGTCCCTAGATGATAAAGAACAGTTTTTCTCAATTCCGTCTGTCTGTCTGTCTGTTTGTCTGTCGGTCTGTCTGTCTGTTGGCAGTATAGCTATTTGTCGGAGGAAGACGATATTTTGCACACATATTATATATCTACCTCGCATGAAACCGGTACAATTTCATACACATATATACAGGGGAGCACGGAATTACGAAAACCTCTTTTTCGTCATCTAGGGACCTTGAAACGTGAAGATCTGAAGAAATCTCGGAAGGTGATGTTTCGTGATTACAATACTTCCTTCGTCTTTCAATCGAGGGAAGTAAAAAATTAAATTGTTATTTAATTGAAATTTATGATTTGAAAATCGTATTACTGCAGATTACTGCAGTAATTGTTCAAAATGTCTACCTAATTTTTATATACACAGCTGAGCTCTCCTTGCAATTCAAGAAAAGTCTGACGGTCATCACGAATAGTTGCTACAGCATCTACAATCTTAGTAATAAGTTCAGCTGGTTTTGACATACACAATACACAATATTATATTTGTAACAATTGCTAAAACAGAATAAATTCAAATTGTTTGTGTTTTCGTTAGGAATGGGTTTTGTGTATATATATATATGTTCATCAGACATGTTACACTCAACAATGAACCCTGAAACAGTGGCCGTCATGTAGCAGGACAACTGTGAATATGTATACATATTTTGTAAGCACATCAGTCTCGATAAAAACAGCTTCAGAAAATGTTTTTGAGTTTTGAAGTACAAACACGTATCTGCAATTTTCTTTAAAAACATTTTTCGAAGTTTTCCACAATATTTCGCGGGTACTTAGAATTCTACACAGCCTAAGACACCGAAAAAATTACCAACACAAATTTAAAGCTACAGTGATAAAGTTGAGGTTTAGTTAGACGTGTACCTGTGTGATATATAACGCCCGCGTTTTCAGATGAGGAATATCAATAACATGGTTTGGTATTAGAATCAGCTACTTCAAAAGTCATGAGTGATGAGATTGGAATACGTGAATGCAACCATTTGTCAAAAATCTTCCGGCCTGTGAAGTAGTAGGTAGGCATAGCGAGAAACTCCTCTGAATCAACTAAGTGGATCATTTTTACTGCGCTCTGAAGCCAAATAAAATATATCGGGCCGTGTAATTGAATAGCTTATACGGAGGTACTTGAAAAACCGTCTAACTTCCACCGTTTCTTCAAGTCGACTCAACTTTGCTGGTATTGTAGTCAGCATGCGGTCACTTGTAGGAGAACGAGATAAATTATTGTACTTTCATGATTCTTCAGGTATAATAATAAATGAGCCTTTTGAATAGGGAGGTTTATTTTCTTTGCCATTAGGAAGTTCCCTCCGCATTTACTGAGCAACTGCGTACTTGCTAGGCCTTCACTCGACGCTGTAAGTGTACAGTTCTACATTTGGTTGAGGGTTTTTAAAAGATTCTTTAGAATGAATTTGCATTAACACAGATTTTATGTAGTGTAGTAGAATCAATACTGTTGGCCAAATGGGACACAATAATAAAATGCAAATTATGTATAAATTCAATGATAATGAACCCTTTAACGTGGCTAATGCGCTTTTAAATTTTTAAAGCGAAGTTGATCATAGCAATAAAATTGAACATCGGGAAAATGCGAATATTTGCAGAGTAAACGAATGAACCCGTCGATAATGCTTGTGTTGTACCATTTTCGGTAGAATGCATTATTTATCAAATGGAGACTACATATTGAAATAATAATTCTGCGTATGTCAACCTGCCAAAAAAAGGATAGTGGTTTACTCTTTATTTTGGCATTATCTTGCCACATGGGAAACAGCTTGAGGGTTAACAATTAATTTTTCTGTTATTTAAAAATTGGGACCAATATATTGATATAATTGGCTATGTTACAATGGTTTTTATGTATGTAAATGGTTTTATGTTATAACAATATTTATTATGCTTTAGCTGTTACGTCTGACTGTTATTATACTTTAGTTTATTTTTAATCATTTCTCTTTTAAAATGAATTTAAGTAACTATTTACCCTTTCATAAATTATGAATTATCAGTATTATTAAATGTCTCTAGCTCTGGTAGAAGACATTTACTTTTAAGAAACACAGGTCGAATTCACTCATAATCAAGACTGCTTTTATTCCTGAGAATTCACTTTTAATTCCGTGACAATTTGTATGTCTGTCAATGTCACTTCAAATTATGCAAGTGCAAAATCAATTACAAATACATTTTCAATACATTACTTATCATTCAACAATGTTTAGATAGTAAGTACTCCCTTTTAAAATTACTTCACTTCACTCTTTATGTGTTTTACTTTCAGTTTATTACATACATTCCTGTAGCCTGTCACCTGTCTATGATCTTTGATATGCTCCTTTACTAAGCCAAGTGCATTCGGTAACCTGACAGAAATCTCCTAATGTCCAGAAAAATACCAGCACGAATGCAACCAACAACCAAACACGACAAGGCACCTATCACTTTTCTCCAACAGAACTGCAAAAACTGATCAGAAGCAAACGCCTTCCACGTCCTCCTTCCAAAATCACAAGCCGTTGACAACCTAGTATCACGAACCTCGACTAGATGCAAGATACAAAATGTCACTTCAATAAAGCTTGGCGAAGTACAACTTCAGCAGATGAAAAACCTTCTATCCACACCACAAGACGCTGACTCTGTTATCAAATCCGATGTAAATCACTTCCAGTAAAACCAGCCCCTGCTATCCAATTCCTTTTATGTAATTGATTGATAATGAACTTAGTTCTGCATCCAAATCCAGAAATTGTTTTTGTAGATTATAACTGTATTACATATGGTACTCTCACCTCATCCAAACTTCTCTTTACCATCAACACATCTTCATTTTTTTAAATTTAATTTTTTTAACTCTTCTCACAAACTTTATTTTAATGCACAACCCTTTACATACCAAACAGATTAAAATCTTTTTATAAAAGGTTTATCTTAGAAAATTTAGCCGCTTACTAACGTATTACATTTTTGTAGTTCAAAACTGTTTTACACTCTAATAATAATTAAAAATCTCCTAATGATATTGTTTTGCATATTTTTGAAAGTCCAACACTCTATATAATCAGTATCATATTTATTTAAGACCCACTATTTTTAATGTTACTTCTCGAATAGATATTTGATATTAATCCTTCACTGTATTTCAGATAATAATTAAATTATGTTTCTTATATAGCATCATCCAATTGAATTTTAATTCTATTTCATTTCTTTACCAAATACATATTAATAATTTTGTTATACTTCTAATACTTAAATTCATCTTTGTAATTTCATACTGTAACCTTTTTAATCTGATGTCAAACCCTTACGCTAAAACCATTACAATATACAATACACTGATATACTTATATATTAAAATATGCCACGCCCTCGCTATATTCAACTATTGAAAGATAATTAAAGTAAAACAGCTGCAGAATTGAATGCTCCATTGTCACTTGAGTCAAAATGTAAAATTTCATAAGAACGAATGATGCTAATTTAATTAAGGGTTAGCAGTGTTTTATACAAATGTTTGTAAAAGTTTATGGTTGCATGAAAAACACTAAACGATATTTGGGCTTCTTAAGGGTGGCCCATAAAATATCAAAAAGTTTAAAAACATACCGTACTGCATAGGATAATGTTATTGTTGCTTTCTCTTAATACACCGCTAACATAATTAGACTGTACAAATTTCGTTGGTAAGTGGCAGTTAAAGCACACTAATATGCCGACTTGTGTATTATTTGACTGCTCCTAAAATGACACGCTTTATTTCGTATGTATTTTTTGGAATAATTTTATGTTATTAATTCTACAGCAACAAAATTACGCAAAACAAGGTTTACGACCCTTGGAAAAATAATATTTGTGCAACTTCGCAATTGTAGTCAAGAGTACAGGGCTTATTAAATACACTGACTTACTTGTTTGAAAAGTACTTTATTATTTTGCAAGATAGATGTGTAGGCAATAGAAACTTTCTGAAAATATCAAAAGCCTTCAAATCCTATTTGTGTGGGCTTTCAACATTTTCTCTAAATGCTTTTTTAGAAAACTTTATCAGTTGTTAAATTTTGGCTAAGTGAGCTGCAGTCTTTTTAAAATTGAAACTTAATAAAATGGTATGCCGCTAAAAACTCGTCGAACTACGTGCAACCGTTATACTTGTCAAAAATAATGGAAAATAATAATAGCTTTCCTATAGTCGCAGGCTTCTTATTATTTTATGTTGAATGCTCGTGGTGGAATCTTCAATTCTTATAATAACTCAAATCAACAAGAAATATAATAGGGAAGTAGTCTATTTCTCTCGTTAAACATCATTCAGATTCTACATGCCTTCATAACCAGGAAGTCGATGTTTAATAAAAATAGATTTTTCTGAAAAACGACTGCATTTATAGACTTGAAACAGGTAAAGCACCTTTATATATTTCTATGTAGAGACATTTGATTATTAAAATGTCTAATACTAAAATTACATATACAGGCTAATAGGAATTTTTTCACTACTTTAGCTCGTAAAATATGGGCTGGCTATAGTGAGTCCACTTCTTTGTTACATTATTTATACATATGCAGCACTGGATGACGCCTGAAAACTTGTAATTGTAATTATACAGTATGTTTTAAGTGTGGCCATAGGTATTTACGTGCTTAGATAATTACCTTATGCATGGCTTTGAAAACATTTGTAAACACATTCAGTAAGTGTTATTTGTTTGTTTAATAAACTAATTAGATTAAATTAACAAATATAAAACACTGTTAACAAAAAAATTAAAAATAGCTCAATATGATTTTCTTGGGCTGCTAAACAATATCCCAGCCGATTATAAAAATGTCTATGAGTGTCTGTTATTCTTGCCCTTAACGCTTCTAGGTTTTCAACAAGAAGGATGATAAAATAAAACATTTTCATGCTATTCTAGTGGTGTGTAGTTTATAGAAAAACATTTGGTTTATTACTAAATAATTCCCAAAGTATTCAGTACGAACCACAGGCGTAAAGATGAGTGAGAAGAAATTACTGTAGAGGAAACGAGACGGGACTGGAGCTTTAACGGTGTATTTTTTCAAACACTCGCTACAATAGTATTGAATTGCTTAAAAAAATGTTCAACAAACCTCTAAGTGGAGAAATAAGTGGAAGATCGCATTTATTAGCTCTATATATAAAATGGGAGATAAGAAAATGTGTTACAGTTTTACTGTTATAGCATTCACAGGTAGATTGAGTGGCAGATTTTTGAATGGAAAGAAGAATAGAGCAACAGCTAAAAGAACCGGAAGAACAAAATGTTTCAGATCTGGAAAATCCTGTATCGACAACTTGGTCGTTTTCAAAAACATTGCAGAACGCGAGAATATAACTTTTTATGACTGCCAAATTCTTTGCGAAAGTGAACGGATCCTAAATGGAAAATTGTAACGGGCCTGATGCGTTTATCAGAGCTATTTAATATTTATACGCTATAGTAAAGTCCAACAAAGCAACTGGGCCCGACGATGTAATCATCGAAATGATTAAACACGGTGGCAATAAGATACTGCACCATCTGGAAATGTTGTTTAACCTTTGTCTCGAATCCGAAAAAATCCTCAACTTTTGGAAAAATGCGAATATTGTATTAATATTTAAAAAGGGAAACATAAAAGATCTAAAGAACTATCGTCCGATATCGCTAATATCCCATCTTAGCAAACTGTTCACCACTCTTTGATGAACAGGATAACAACAAAGCTCGACGATTTTCAACCTCGCGAGCAAGCGGGCTTCTGAAGGCGATTTAGTACTGTAGACCACATCTACACCATAAGGCAACTAATGGAGAAGTTCCACGAGTATACGTAATCAACGTCTATATATATATGGCATTTATTGATTTTGAGAACGCCTTCGACACGGTGGAAACATGATCATTGTTGAATGCACTAAAGCGCTGTAGAATAGACCACCGATACATTCAAATAATAAAAGATATGGCAGGGAGATCCCATATCACCAAAGTTATTTACAAATCTTTTAAAGGCGTTCTTAAGACACTATCCTGGGACAATACAGAAGCAAACATAAACAGAGAATACTTGTCTAACCTCAGGTTTGCCGATGACATAGTGCTCCTCTTCGCCGAAGGTATCAATAAGCTGGAGGCAATGATAAGAGAATTAAACGAAGCTACAACTAAGCTGGGACTAAATATGAACACCAAAAAGACAAAAATATTGACCAACGCGGATGATGGACGAAGTTTACAAATGAACGAGAAAAAGATAGAAGTGGTGGACAAATACATATACTTGAGTCAAAAACTGTCAACCGCAGAACCAACACGAAAATCGGAAATAAGCACGAGAATAGCACTGGCATGGGCATCATTTATAAAGCTAAGCCAAGTGTTTAAATAAGAAATAACGCAACATCTTAAAACGAAGGTTTTTAACCAATGTGTTCTTCCAACACTGACATATGCCTCAGAGACCTGGGTACTAACTAAAACAAACATTGAAAGACTGAAAATAGCGCAGTGAAAAATGAAGGGGTCAATGTTGGGTGTACATCTACAGGACAGGAAGACAAACGAGTGGATTCGAAACAAAACTAGAGTGGAAGACGTAGCTGAACGCATCACAAAGCTGAAATGGCAATGGGCCGGACATCTGGCAAGAAGGGATGATGAAAGATGGAGTAGAAGGGAGATGGAATGGCGACCTATGACGGAAAAAAGAAACCGTGGGAGACTCCGAGCTCGATGAAGGGACGACATTATGGCAACACCAGAAACTCGGTGGATGGAAGTTGCCACGGGCCGCTCAGAATGGAGGCGTCAAGGGGAGGCGTACATCCAGAAATAGATAAAAAAAAGCGCCGATAATGATGATGATAGTAAAGTTATACTATACTTTTTATATTGTAACAGGTTAAAAATGTATTTAAAATACGAGCTAAAATGGTTTGGCAGGCTCAAAAAGCAAAACGGGAAAGCACATCCACACAGTGTTTTGCCCGCCTTTTTTGTGAGGAAAGGAGGCATGCGCTCTCCGGTGGCGACAGTGACGTCTTCAGGTCGCAGCCAACACGTGATTTTTAACACGAGCTGATTTTTAGCTTCGAGAGGGAAGTGCAACATTGAAAAGCATCACAGCGGTCCATAAAGGTCCCAGCTTGAGCATGTGACAGCGGCTTCAGGGTATAACAATTGAGGCGTACAGGGAATGCGTTACAGGCCAATCTTGATCGTCACCGACATTAGCGAGGCCAAATCTCAGCGTTGGCG